>QVRM01001906.1:60000-225529 GCA_003439945.1 Dermanyssus gallinae
GATTAGTACTGATAAAAGTATCCAAACAGTACTCATATGAGAGTAATATAATTACTATTAATCATCATTATCATCATAAGTAATCGAACTCGTAGAAAACATAAGTAGTGGTCGTGTCTGAGAGAAATAACGCGCTATTACAGCGCGCAGTGTTACATTTAACGCCAGCTGCTGCTGCCGCTGTTGTTGTTGTTATTGTTGGTGCTATGTCATCATTTAAGAATAGAAGACTGTCGGTTTGTCTGTCTGCGTGTGAGGAACCAGAATACCACCAGAACTTCTAGCATCATCAGTATGAAGCAGGCGAGAGAGGGGGAGGTGGCAACGGCAATGGGTGTTCATGTCCACCCATGTCTACTATTCTATCAATCAATCGTGTCCAATTTAGTCACCATATCATTAGTAATTAGCCCACCAGCAATCTTATCATTACCACCACCACCACCACCTTCATCACCACCACCATCATCATCACACGATGACCTCAGCAGGCAGGACCGTGCTGACAAAAAACCGCCGCGTGAGCCGCCGCCGCTGCAAATGACAGACCTCTTAACGAACGAGACGGACGCCGCTGGCATCGAGCCAGTCATAGGACTCGATCTGGATGACCTGGTGATGATGATGATGATTGATGGTAGCGATAATTGACGGTGATAATTGTGATGGTTGATGGTGATAATTGTGATGATTGATGGCAGCGATAATTGACGGTGATAATTGTGATGACGGTGATAAGTGTGATGATGATTGATAGTGACAATTGCAATGATTGACGGTGATAATTGATGGCGACAATTGTGATGATTGATGGTGAAAATTGTGATGATTGATGGTGATAATTGCGGCGATGATGATGATGGCGATCGTGATTGATGGCCCTGTGTGCCGTACTACGCTACCAATTCGGCCAGCCACAACCTGGTCTCCTCAACCCGTCTTGGTCCGTCGGCCAAGTCACCCACAGACAGACAGGTACAAGACCTACACACTGTCCGGTCGACCGTCCGTCTAAGCCCTCCTCTACGCCTTGTACTACAGCTCTCTTGCATTTCCTATCTTGTTTGCGCGCGCTCGATCGCTCGCTCGCTCGCCATTTCCCTTTCTGTCCTCGCACAGAGTCCTCACACGTTGTTGATTGACGGCGCGTTGCTCTCTCGACGTCGTCGCCGTCGTCAGCATTACGATTACGTGTCGTCTCCGTCGTGGTCGTCGTCGTCGTAGTACTTACTACACGTGGCTAACAGGTCGAGAAGTGACCGGTGTTGATTTTTTAGTTTCGTCGTCCGCTATCTAACGTTTGCCGCCGCTGTTGTTGCAGTTGTTGTTGCTGTTGTTATTGTCGTTGTTATTGTTGTTGTTGTTGTTGCCAAACCGCTGATCCTGGTTAGCTCGGCAAGCTGCCCTGCCGCAGTGAGGCGACTGCTACTACTACTACTACTACTACTACTACGATTTCCATTGCCAGCAGTTGTTGTTGTTGTTGTTGTTGTTGTTGTTGCTGCTGCTGTTATTACTGTTCTAGTAGCAAGCGTCCTCCCAGTAGAAGAAGAAGGAGCAGCAACAGCAGCATAACATGGTATTATTACCAAGACTAGTAGACAGCGCAGACAACGTCATGATGCTGACGACGGCCGTCTAGAGGCGGACGCAGCAAAAACAGCATCAACAACAAGAACAACAACAACAACAATCAACATCATCGTCATCATCATCATCATTATCTACGCCACCGAGGCGGCCAGCTCACACCATGCTCCAACAGGAGCGGTAGAAACTGCTCTCTCTTTGTTCTCGAGCTTGTCTCATCGTGTTCCTCGTCTCTTGCTGCTACTGCAGACGGCGACAACAGCAACGACAACAACAACAACAACGGCAACAACAACAACAGCAACAACGGCAACACCAACAACAACTAAAACTACTACGGCAACAACAACAACAGCAACAACGGCAACACCAACAACAACTAAAACTACTACGGCAACAACAACAACAACAACAACAACAACATCGGGCCGGTCAGTTCGTAGCATCCTTACGACAGCGAGCGGTCATCACGACACGACCACCTACCACCTACCAATCACTCGGTAGCTGTAACTGCGTGTTCTACTGGCCACTCTGCTGCTCACCATTACTACTACTACTACTTAGTGTTCTCTTGGTACTACTAATGCTGGTGGTGGAGATGGTGGTGGTGGTGGCGTAACTGCGGCAATCTGCTAATCGCCGTCTTCTGCGGCTGGTCGATCCAGCAGCAGGTGGTCCAGACCAGACGACTACGGGAGAGCAGTCATTCGAGAGCAGAGCCACCATCCAAGTTCATGTCAAGCCAGTCGCGCGTCCAACGTGCTTGCGCGCACTAGCTCTGCTCCGTCCCTGTGTCTAGTCTATGTTGTTGTTATTGTGGTTGTTGTCTGTCACCCCGTTCTCTCAGTGCTGTTGTTAGCTCTTAGTGTTATGCCCATGCGGAGGACATAACGGAAGCGCAGTGGTCCGTGTTTATATATATATATATATATATATATATATATACATATATATATATACGAAATATTGTGATAATGTATTAAGCATTTACAATACGTTTGCACACTCGGCAGAGCTTGCCTTATAACCAAAGTGCAAACTGTGATACTGCCGGACTGGCTGATTGAATGAAGATGCTGGCTGTTGCCGCTGGCTGTGAGGATTGTGTCTAGGTAATAATATAAGTAAATGTGCGCGTGCGTTTGTGATGGCAAGCGATGCATCAGCGCGGCATCAGCGTAGTGAACATCGATCACAGTGGACCATCGCACAGATGGACGATTGTCTCCGTTGGACTACCTTTGGAACGTCGCCATCGCTTTGTACACTCGAGAGAGAAAAAGAGAGCGTGTGCAGGTTACAAGCGTTGTTAATTACGGTTGAGTTGAAATGAGGTGTGTTTAGTTTGTGTTAGCAATAGAGTGAGTTAGTAAAAGTTGTTGGTTTGTCAACGACGCGACTGTGCTTCGTTGATACTACGATGTGCATGCACTTGCTGTTATGGATATATGATAACGTCGGGGCCATATGTATTGTTTTGTGATACTTGTGAACCTTCCCATCTCGCCAGCCATCCGTAGTGCACAGACATGAGTTCATGCGTAAGGGTGCGAGGGCCTAGCTCTGTATGTGACCTATAGGTGAGTGTATGCGCCCGCAAAGACAGATAGGTAGATACAAACATACAAAACAGTGCGTGTAAATCGTATCATGTTTAGCATCAGGAATCGTACTGTTATTGTATTGCAACTACATAGTACTACTACATTTCACTGCCACTGTTAAAAGACCCATTTTTGCCCTCAAGTACAAAGGAGGAACTGTTGAATATTTTGTAGAGAGATACCCCTTGAATATTCTGTACGAGCGTATACACACTTACAGCAATGCAACAGCGGTACCTAGCCACCAGCCTGTAGCGCCATCACATCAACACAAAGACACAAAACCCATCATACCTTTCCGACTTTGCCTATGGGCTGAAACTAGAGCTACTAAACCAACTATTGATAGAGAAACAACATCACAAACACAAGCGTTATTTTTGTTTTATAGTTGCACGTTAAATTGGATAAAATAACTATGGCCTACATGTCCGAGTGTGCAGCAGCAACAACGCTAGCAACAACAACAACAACACCAGCAACAACAACACCAGCAACAACAACAAAATCAGCAACAACGAACAACAACGCAGTCGTGCCCTTTGTACGTAAGGCACGTATATGAGTTAGAAAATCGGAGACGAGACATCATTGGACGTGTCGTCTTCGTTGTCAACTACTTGAGTATGCTTTAAAAGTAGTTGTGATAGAAATCTAGAGGCAAGAGAGCAATCGAGGGCGAGAGAGAGAGAGAGAGAGAAAGAGGGAGGGCGAAGGAGAGAATACAAAGAAGTCGTAGGCAAAAAGAAGGCCAACAAAATGGTGATGATTGATCCCGCCGCCGTCAGAATAGTAGTGACATGGCTGCAGATTGATGACTCATAATAGCGGCACTTTTACGTAGTAGTCCGTGGTCGTGGCTGAACGGGTCCGCAGCGAGCGGCCAGCCAGCTAAGACGACAGGGCGTTCGTTGCATGACGTTTTCACATTGGCCGCCATACTCTAGAAACACCACCTACTGGCAACCATCGTTGACAACAAACATCGCCATTGTCGGCGTCGTCACTTTTAATTGTGGTTGTTGTTGTTGCTGTTGTTGTTGTTGCTGTTGTTGTTGCTGTTGTTGTTGTTGTTGTTGTTGTTGTTGTTGCTGTTGTTGTTATTTATTTTTAGAGTTCTATGGTTAATGCCGTTGATCACTTTGTCCACCATGTCATTGTTATCGTTAACAATGCTGTTATCGACTCGACAGAAAAGCCTAGCCGCCTAGACGAAGCGGACACGTGATTGTCACAATACACACCCGCTAGGCCCATTGGCATAGCTAATCTTCCGTTATATGTGCCCTACATGCATATTGTAATATACGAAAAATAAAATATAAGAATTATACGAAAATATTATTCATACACAAAAAAAACACTACTCTACTACTTCTTTGTAGCGGATGTGTTTTTCTGTAAGCGCATATATATATATATATATATATATATTTATATGCCTATGTACCTGTCAGCCAGACTCAATGATCATCTAGGAAGATTCAAGCCAGCGGATTATAGAGTCACTGTTAGCGAGGACAGCGACGATGCTCGTTGTACGGTGATAGAGAGCTGTAACACAGTACGGCTTCTTTCTTTAATTCTCGATGCCTGCCAAGCCTGCCGTTTGCTGTCACAGTGTCTGTGCGTCTGTTATTTGTTTGTCGTTCGCCCGCCCGTTTGCTGGTCACGCGGTTCTGTGACATTTCGCCACAGTATCAGCCACGTATCAGCTTGAACGTAATCCAGTACCACATCTACGTCCACTGTTGCCAACTACTATCACCACCAACACGATTACGGCTACTAGTTAGTGTGACAGATCAAGTTCTAATTTTGTGTTTCTTTTTGCCCAGCGATGTCGCTAGCGGGTAGCCGCGGTGTCTATCCAGCTAGTGTGTTTGTTTACTTGAAGGCCTCAATTAATTCGTTCTCATTCAAAAGTAACGCATTTTTGGTTTCCTCCGCTGTCGGGCTTTTTGTCAGACGATTCCTCCTTCCGAGAACCACGAAACCAGCCAAAGTCCGTTCACGGTGTCAACGAGGTTACGTATTTTACGCCGTTTTCGTTGTGTAAGATCTTTCGGACTCACTCAGATGGAGCGAGTGTGCCCGGAAAGAAGAAGCGCTTGTTCGATACCAATTTTGTGCTAACTAATTTACCGTTACAAACGAACTAGATCACCTTTAGCATATCAGCCACAACGGAACAAGAATTCGTTAGTAAGTGGAGTTGTTATGGGTTCAAACACACGTAGAGTTTCACCCGAAAATATTACTCAGTTTGAAAAACAGATCCAAGAGACCCTTGATGCCGAAGTATTTTTGGCATATGTATGTATATATACTTTTTAAAGCTTTCAAAATGCAAGTGGCACGATAGCGTATAAATGCAGCCATTGTGCTATCATTGCTGGACTTATATGGGCTTCCTCCAGTGGGGGAATCCTTGTCGTAACAGATACAACGGAAAAATCCAGCAAGGTCAGAGCTCGAACTTTCGATACGCGGTCTATTGTTCATGGTTGCCGTGGCAACGCCCCGTTTCGAACAATGCGTTAGCCACCCACATAAACGAGCGCAAAGCGCGTAGAGTGCAAGGTTCGCGTGCACGTCCGGAAATGGCAGTATAGAAATTATTGTGATGATTTATTAATCATTTACAATACTTTTGCACACTCGGCAGTGCTCGCCTTCATCTATACGTATATATCTATATATATAGAATATCAAGGAGTCTGAGTAACGGAGATAGCGGCCGACTCTGGCCCAAGGAGTCGTAGGCTCGTTCCCGGCGCCACACATACTCTATCAAAGCAACCCTGTTTGGAAGAGAGTTGCCGATGTGGGTTTCATTTCTAAACAAATCTTATAAATTGAAATTGCATATATAATATATATGTATACATGCGTGTCGTTGCAAGGCTGAACGATTACCAACGATTTTTTGTTTAGTGGACAACTGACAACGGTTAGGATTATAGAGGGGCGATGGATAACCTTAATCCTAAACCTTTAGCCTGACAGCGCTCTAATACTACTATTACGACTACACGACAAGTGGCATCCTTTAAACTGGCCTGTATATGTAGCAATGATATCTATATCTATATCTATATCTATATCTATCTATATCTATATATATATCTATATATATATATATATATATAGTGCAGCCCCGGCTGCATATGTGAATGGTGACGATAATCAAGTTTACATTGGAGTACCATGGATGCCTAAACCTAAATGCAACAATATGAGGTCACCTGCTGTTTTTGGGCGCAAAAGGGAGGAGGGGCGAACGGGGGGGGAGAGAAAGGGCAACTAACTACTCAAAACGGCTAAAACGTCGTTTATAACTCGTTAATGCGGCGGCGGCCGCTGCACGTCGAAAGCGCCAACGGGCAACAGTCGAAGATGTGGTTAGACTAAACGTCGTGGTATAGACTAAGCGGCCGTTTGGAATCTCCAACAGTAGCTTGGAGTCCGCGCGTTGCTGGTCTACCAAGCAAAACAGTAACCTCTCGGCATTTTTGCGGTGGTCGATTAACGGCGAATATGCCGATACTATGGCACCATAGTGCCATTTATTTCTCTTCTTGCCGGCTTCCCTGCTCTGTTTTTGTCGACAAACAAGTTCGACAAGATGGGCACGCGATTCTATGAGCATTAATATATGAGAGCCAATCAATGATGATGGTCCATGGTGCAGTGGTAACCAAATGAATTAACTCATTTAGGGGGATAATGAGGGGCAATGGATTTGCCCCTTATTTCCCCCTATATGAATTAGGGGGTCATCAAAGGATAAATCGTTTATTAAATTACTATACGTGTTGAGTCGATACGTGGAAATCTGGTTGCTTTTATTATTATTATTATTATTAGTATTATTTATTTTCATTAATATGTGTTAGGACAATACAATTGTGAGGTGTGAATGTGTATCCTCGTTATTTCATGGTTACCATCTATCTGTTCTCAGCCCATCGCACCTAATATCGACGCGGCATTTCCTCTGCACACTGCCAGTGAAAGCAGCTGCCTCAGAAATTCGCCTTCGCGTATATCCCCGGTGTTTGCTCGTATTCGATCACCTAAGTCTTTTATAAATTTCCTTGTACTTCTGCTGACCGGGCCCATTGTTTCCATTGCAATCGGCACGAAATTGTATCTAGGCTCTAACTCTTTGTATTTACGCCACTTTTATTTTTCTTAGTATTATTATTATTATTCACTTGCGTGTTTGTCGCTAGTTGTTTTTATATGTGTGCAATCAGCTTGCATGCGCAGTATTACTGGGATTCATCATCGGTTGTCGTTAGCGTCGATGCAGCCGCATGACTGAGATATCAATGAACAGGCTAGGCACAACCTTCCAAGATTTTAACCAAATTACGACTACTACTACGATTACTACTTAGCAACAACAACAACAGCAACTACGATTCTATGTGGGGCTATACAGATCGGGTTTGCCGTTAGCTCGCGGTTAGCGAGCGCGGGCAGCGTCGCGTTGCACACATATCTCTTAGTCGATCACCCGTACAAGGTTCAAAACAATATGTTTAGCCGACAAGAATGTGTTTACGCGTGACAAGATGTGTCATTGTCGCCGTTGAGTCTGCTTGAATCGGCTCGCGACGGGTTCAACACTAACGAGAGGAGAGTAACACTATGAGTGACGATGACGACTGCGAGGCAACCAGTTCAGTTATTTTATTCGTGTAAATATACCACACCAAATAATTTAATAATGTAATCTATTAAACGTAAAAACAAATACTCCAGTTAAGCCTGCGTAATATTCGTGTGTTGGAGTTCACTATTGCGACACATTTATGGGCTGATCTTAGAGACGCTATGTCGGCATACTCACTCGCATAATAAAAACAATAATAATAATAATAATAATAATAATAATAATAATTATTATTATTATTATTATTATTAGGAACAGCATACGAATACAATATGCAATGCGTGTGAATACGTCAGCAGCAAGGAGACCGACAGTATTTACACATATAGGCATTCGTTGGTTTGCGATACCCTTTTGTATGGAATATGGAACATGGTGAAATTCATCTGTGGAATATCTCGTCAGCCAGCACATCTGTCTGTTTGGCCTGTTTGCTGCTTTTCATTCGTTTTGTTGAGCAAAGCAGCCTAGTGTAGGATTGGGACTTCACATCCGCCATTTTCCTCTCTTCTCTTCCATCTCCGTGACGGCGCGATATGCCGCCTTGGTTTCACGAAGGCGGTAGGTAAATCTTACGACGATCTTCGATGAAATAGGGTGTGTAAGAACGACGGCAGGATATACCAGCCTGTTTCGTGCTATAAAAATCAATATTAAAGAATCTTCAATTAATGAAACAGTGAATATAATAAATGGCATTAAGCAGCATGCAGTCCCCCTAGGAATTGCGAACAAAGGAAGAACGACTTCACTTTCGTCGAGAACACACATATCTCGCACACTCGGTTTTTTTTGTCCTTCAAGATAATCGGAATTCCTTATGCCGCTGTTGGTGCGGTATTTTCAGGCCGAACAAGTTGACTGCCGTTGCCACTGATAGCTTCTGGGACCTCGCAACTGACACTGCTAGCTAAACCATTGCTTTGTTGTTTTGTTTAATCTTCTTAAATGTTTCGTGGAAGACTTTCCAGTTGTCGCGAATGAGTTGACCAGTTTGATCTGCTCGTCGGTCATACAGCCGAACCAAGCTAAAACTGGTGTTTTCTCTTTTCACTGTTCAGCGTAGCGAGCACCTATACATACCTCGTGTATGTGAAACCTAGTACTATTGTATATGTATCATCATCATCATACTTATTTACGTATACTGTTCTCAGCTTCTCTCGGCATGTTATTTGAAAGGGGTAGTGCAGCGATCTCTTCATAAGTGCCAAGCAGGCAGACTCGTGACACTTCGCTTGAGTGCACAATCGGCAGATGCACTCGATGTACTCCTCATGAAAGTTTGTATTTGAACGGACCAAGTGATAATAGCCATGATCTAGGCACCCGGTAGAAAGGTGGCGCCTGTCACATGCAAGACCAGACTAGAAGTAAAAGGCACTTTGTACATTCAGGTTTCCAACCTCTCGTCGAATTTGGCAAACGTTATTTTCCCAATCCGAGGCAAATGCTTCCATTGGTACTGTACGCGGCGTAAGTTAAACTTCAATCTCAATACCCGGTGCACAGTCGGACACGAAGCGGCTCCCTACCTGCACTGACTGGAAGAGTACTCGCTTCACATACGTTGCGAAACTTTTTTCAAGCAAGCAATATTTTTGCCCGAGTGAGATATCCCATACTTTGCGAAGTCCATACATCAGCCTTGGAATGATCGTGATGTAGGAGATTGTCGCCGTATGGATTTCGTTCTGCTCTACCAGTCGGAATAGTCGGATTTCCTCCGGCCGAGCGTATTCACGATTGTGGGTTTAGCCCTAGCCTTATGTAGGCTTTTTTACTATTGAAGTAGTGAAGAAATACTGCTGCGATGTCCTCTGCCCGATCTCGTCCACCTGACAGCACTTCTCATAGTTCTCTCTACCAGTTCACAGCAATGTAGAGTTCGCATCACGCCTCTAGGCGGTGTGCACCTAGATGCTAACAACCGCTAAGAACGAGATGTCTACAGACTTGTGGCAACCAAGCACGTGTAGATCGCCTCGCTGTTTTCTTGGGCAAGAGGAATATTTACAACTGCTGACACCCGTAGGTAGGTTTCCTTGCTGCTAGCATGCAGGGAATAACAACGTTGTTTTGGTGTTGTATGTACAGCTAGCTGCCTGCTCTACGGAGAGAGAGGCGTGTTATTTGCATCGCTGTGGTGTCCCTATTTTTCTCCTACTTTTTAACGACGTGAGCCAACGGGTAGTTTTTAACTTTGAAGGCGGCCGACTGAGTAGTTTAGTTTTAATGCAAGTTACTTCATACAGACGCATTACGTTCGGCCTAGCGCCTCTGTGTGACTGGTGTTTTCACAAGTGCTGCGCTAGAAGCTCGACGACGATGACTTTGTTCGTATTCCGTGACGCTCTAAACTAAGCTAAAATTACCTTGCAGTGGCTTGGGCGGGACTATCCTCGTCGACCATCGAGTGGGACCGCTAAGTGTGGGTGCATATCAATCATTTTGGGCACTTTCCATTTGTAATGAACAGATATTTATATTTAAATATCATCCCATAAAAATGAAAAATATATATATATATATATATATATATATATATATATATATATATATATATATATATATATACAGTTTGCGTCACTGATCACGCGGGATTATATTCCATAAAGTACGCAAGATAATAAAATGACCACTGACTGACTGCATCTGCGAAAGTACTTTTAAATACCGATCCTCTCCAAGTCCACGTTGCTTAAACACGCACACTCTCTCTGTTTCCCTCTTTTCTCTCGCGCCCTTTCTCCACCTTTAACTCCATTGCATATATATATATATATATATAGGTGTAGCCTTTGGACCTATGACGACAAACATGCCGAGTGGGCTCTCAATGCTTTAGTCGGGACCAACAACAGCAGCCACAGGCACAGCAGGAGCCATAAGGAAGGGGCTGACTCGCTCTCTAGCTGGCAAGCCTACCACCAACAGCCAGCAGCAATACGACGGCTACGTCGCGTCCTCGCCGATGCGGCCGCTTGTTGGCCGCTGGACGGTGGAGACTGTGGACAAGCTTGCTCTATCGATGCTATGGCCGCGTTGGCCGTGCTGGAGACTGCTGGCCGGGCCGACAGCTGGTTGGAGCCAGCAGCGGCAGCAGCAGCAGCAACAGCAACAGTGGCGCGTTCGTGTCCACGCATCATTCAATCTAACTCGACGTCACGCGGTTCTTCTGTGAAACGCCACATACGCAGAGACGCTCAACATAACTGTAGTGGAATATATATATATATATATATATATATATATATATATATATTTATTAAAGGATAAAAATTGTGCTACAATTGTCTCCCGAGAACGCGTGCATTGGCGATATTATTCTCTCGTATTATACGGTATATATATATATATATATATATATATATATATATATATATATATATATATCACATACGTATTCATAATAATATAAATAATAATATAAGGATAGATACATGAACTAATTTTATTATCATCATCATTAGAAGAAGAAGAAGAAGAAGGCAGTCTGCCTGCCTGATTGCTTAATAGACTGCTCTATCTCACCTGTCTCTCTATCTTTTTCTCTACAGATCTCTCTCTCTTGCTTACTTGCTATTGTTGTTGTTGTTGTTGTTGTTGAAGACGTCGTTACGACGGTAAAGCAACCAGTCAACGTGTCGCTTTTGCAGTAAATAGCTTCATCATATCACTGACTGATACGAGCTAATAAATATTTCCGACCAACCATGGCCGGTTGGACTACGCGGCGTGCGTGTGTAGTGGCCATGAATGACCCCCGAAATTACATGTGTTTGTATCAGCGCTTGTAAAGTTGAATCTTACCTCGGAGGACCACAGAAACATTTGCTTTCGGATTTTGCCCATATAGGATTTTTTTTCGCGCTCCATCCGTTTTGCTATGTGTGCTAGGAGGTGGACGCTTTTTGGCCGGCTAGGTCGCGAATGTTGCACTTTTATGTGGGCCTCGTGTAACAACAAATTCTTGTGTCAATGTGAGCAATGACCAAACACAGAAGTAAAGTGCGTTACCGAAGTGTGTCATCATTTTTTCGAATGCAGTAACTAACCAAACACTATCGACAAGTTCAAACGCAAATTACGTAGACCGATCACACCCGTGATTTGTCCACCTGTGATCTTCAAGTTTACACACAAAAAGCCAGAGAAGAATTGCGTCTCACTAATCACTGTGCCCAGGCCAACCTACTAGCTATAATTTGCCACAATCATGTATTACTGGTACCTCAACAACAAGTACTTAGCCACTTATCTAGCTAGACTACATTTCGTTTTCGAGTACAAGTTACAATCCCTTACGTTCAGTTTGCCTTTTACTGACTGTAAGTACAAGTAATTGACCATCACGTTACTCGTGCAATTTCTACAACAACAACACCAAGAACAACAACAGCGTCAGGAGCAACAACAACAACAGCACCAGAAGCAACAACAAGAACAACAACACAAGCACCACCATCAGAAGCAACAACAAGAACAACAACAAAAGCACCACCATCAGAAGCAACAACAAGAACAACAACAAAAGCACCACCATCAAAAACAACAAACATTAGGGACAACAACATGATCAAGAACGACAATAACAACAACAATAACAACAACAACAACAATGACGGCCATGGCAACAGCGAGTAATTTTTCCACACAAGACCGAAGGCTACTTTCCGTCCACCACGCTCCGCCCCGGCCGCGAGGTGAGGCGGGCGCCTAGAAAAGTAGCGGCAGCCTTTACTTATTTGCAGCCCTTTTGCGTCCTTCAAGGTGGGTCATCGGAGAGCTAGCTACTGAAGTGAAGGCGAGATGGGCCCGGAGGGCAGCCTGGACGTGCGAAAAGGGGGGGGGGGCTTTTAGGCCTAATCGAACCCGCCTGTCCTTGGTGGCGCGTTAGCTGGTTGTTACCTGATTACTACTACCACCAGGCTACGACAGCTCCTATCTGATTACTACTACTACTACCGCCGCTATGAATTACGCTATGACTTGCTGTTGTACTGGGCACGTATGTTAACTATGGGACCCTGCTTCGCTGCCGGCGCTCTCCCTTTGCATCTCTCTCTCTCTCTCTCGCCCTATTTCTCACCCTCTCTTTATCTCTATCTTTCGCTCGCGTCTTTCAATCTATCTATCTATTGATCTATCTATTTATATATTTGTCTGGCGCTCGCCCGCTCTGTCTACGCTTGTCTACCCCGACCATCTAGCGAGATCTCATCATACCTTACCAAAACCTACCCAGTGATACACAGGCAGATAGATAGATAGATGGGCTTTCTCCAGCCAGCCAGCTGCCGACAGAGCCGATGAGTACGGCGTACGATGATGATGACATTGACACGGCGATGACGAAAGCAAAATTGACCATCGACAAAACATCGTCGACGACGACAACAACAACAACGACACCAACAACAACGCCAAGACAAAGAAGACAGTTTATAGTGGTGCCAACAACAACAACAACAACGTCAAGACAAACAAAACAACAACAATAGCAAGAACAACAACGCCAACGCCATTGCCAAGAAAAGACAAGACAGTTTTCAGTGTTGGAAACAACAACAACAACAACAACAATAGCAACAACAGCAACGACAACGACAACAATAGCAAAGTCAAGAAAAACAAGACAGTTTTCAGTGTTGGAAACAACAACAACAATAATAGCAACAACAGCAACGACAACGACAACAATAGCAACAACAATACCAACGTTAAGAAAAACAAGACAGTTTTCAGTGTTGGAAACAACAACAATAGCAACAACAGCAACGACAACGACGACGACAACAACAACAACAACAACAACAATAGCAACAAGTGCAACAACAACAACAGCTGTAGCAATAGCAGCAAGAAATAGCAGCGCCTTGTAGCACGCGAGCGAGCTGAAAAAAAAAGCATCCAGAGCAGTAAGGCTTTTCCTTCGCGCGCCGCCAAGCCAGCTACTCAGCCAGCCAGCCAGCGACGACGGCGACGACAACGACTGTTTGGCTGAGAGAGACTGCCAGTCAGCCAGGCAGAGAGCCATCGAGCCAACCAGACGGCCACGGCGGGTGGGTTGGCCCGCTCACTGACTGGCTGGCTGGCTGGCTGGGTCCACCAAGCCGCCCGCCTGTCGTCGCCAGAGCCGCTGCCGCCGCCGGAGCCGCCGCCACCGCTGTTACAGCCCGCTCACGTTGTCTGCTGGCCACTGTCGCCCGCTGGCGGCTCAGCGTGACGGCAGCACTCGCTGATGACGTCAGGGATATCCCGTTTCCGTGGAGGCAGTACGCAGGCAGCAAGCGCAGCCAGCCAGGGAGGCAGCAGCCAGGGAGACAACGGCGTAGCGGCGGCGGCGGCGGCGGCGGCGGCTGCTACGGCGTGACTGCTCTCCTCAGCGCGAACAGCAGCAGCAGCAGCAGCAGACGGGCTGCCTTGGCCGGCTGGCAGGATGGCAGACACCCGTTGTTGTTGTTGTTGTTGCTGTTGGCGGGGACCACGGCGGGAAAACACCACACAGACACACGACTGGCCGCTGTGGCCGCCAGCTCCCTCTTGCCGTCATCGCGACCCCTGATCTCACAAATCGTCTCAACTAACTGGCAGTCGTAGTTCAGCAGTTCTGGTAGCAACCACGAACCACCACCGAAAGCAGTGGCTATGGCAGCGGCAGCGGCAGCGGCAGCAGCAGCAGCAGCGTTAGACGTGGAAAAAGACCACAAGATCGAAAGGAAAGCGAATGAGATGAGGCGGAATGACAACTTTCCGGGCCTGCTACTGCTACCGACGTATGACGAGACAGTTCGTACTGCTAAAAGTACGGCAACGACTTCCACTACTACGACGTGCAGACAGATATATATATATATATATATATATATATATATATATATATATATACAGGTCTAGAAACAACAGATCAAAATATATATATATATATATATGAGAGTGGCGCCGTCTAGGTATTACCCGTTTTTGATCTGTTCTTTATATATATATGTTTATATATGAGTGTAAAAGATTATATTACATATGCGCACGATGTTTACACGTACAATCCATCGGAGGTGATTCGCCCTCGCTCGCGACTACTCGATCGGTGATCGACGTCATTCGCTCTTTTTTTTTCTAATTTCAAACAGCCGCCAGTACGTATTGTTGTCACTTGCCGCAGGTGGACGACAGCGACACATAAAGTGCGGTTGTGTTGTTGTTGTTGTTGTCGTCGTTGTTGAGATTGTTGTTGTTGTTGTGGCGTTGCTATTCGTGTTGTTGTTGTTGTGGTGTTGTTGTTCGTGTTATTGTTGTTGTTGTTGTTGTTATTGTTGGACTGTACTCTGCACGGCATCTTGTTGAGGGTGCGTGAGGGTGCTAGGCTGCACACGTGTGCATTTGATGATGACTGCTGTGATTGCTCGACAGAAGAGCTTTAGCGTTGTTGATGTAGGTACGAATCAGTAGACGTAAATGTCACGTTAGATAGATCATATGCTGCTGCTGATGCTGTTGTGCTTGCGCTCTGTAAACCTGGGAGAACCATCTGTTTCGACACTCCGCCCTCACTCACGCACAGCTCACGGATACAACACTATCATCATCATCATCTGGTAGCCAGTAGCGGGGAGTACATGTCTTCTCGTCGTTTTGGTGAATACGCTTATATTGGAAACTCGTCGACGTCGTCGGCGGCCAACAACGCCTATGAACGTGGTTGCGTCAAACAACGTTCATGTCATCCTAAAACGCAATATACCGTATTTATATACCTCGCGGTTACATACACACACACACACACACATACGCATACGTATATATATATATATATATATATATATATGATTCAAGGCGGAAAAAACAATAATGGTTAATCATTGTAGGCTTGAGATAGTACATGTGTGTTAATAATGCCATGCCAGACTGGCAGCATACCGAGCTGCGGCCAGACATAAGGGTATTTGGCGAAGGGGTTGTCGTCGGTGGTTTGAACTGCGTCGTTGCTGACAGCGATTTGTTTGCCTTGCGCATGAATGAGTAACCACATGGCTCGCTACCGTGACGCACAAGAGCGATATTCGATATCGAGAGCCTACAGTAAACAGGTATGACAGTCTACAGCTGTTGCAGGGCTTGACCTTTTACGACGGAACAATATCAGGTCCAAGTGACACTGCTAAATGCCTCCACAACCACAACAACAACAACAACAACAACAGCAACAGCAGCAACAACAATGATAACACGGGGCAGTAAAATCGGCGGCAACGATAACATCAGCAACAAAAAAAAAAACAGCTATAGGAAAAACAGCTGACGTAGCAGCTCGTAATAAAAGCAATTTTTAATAAAGGTTTAACATTAGTAGGTACAGGTATCGCAATGGCTAATATATGGATTATTATTATTATTATTATTATTATTATTATTATTTTATTATTATTATTATTATTATTATTATTATTATTATTATTATTATTATTATTATTATTTATCATTATTTTTATTATTATAATTTTTTTGTTAAGTGGTGGCTGCCACTTAGCATCATCTTAGCGTTGGCTCTCTGTAGTTCCAACGACGCCCTCTGCCGGAGAAACGTGTCGGAGAAGGATCTTGGGTTCGCTGTGACCTTTTGTCAGTTTTAGTGCATCATTTTTCATATACACCAGATGATTCAAGCCCGAACGCCATTACAACGTGGTCTTTAAGAAAGTGCGCGTAGAAGCACCGTTTGTGCATCTCCCGTCGGTGTGAATGATGTGGCAGACCTCAGAAGACGGCCAGACAGAGGTGCGTCTGAGAGCAGAAGGGCGTCATGTTAGTGGCTGAAGAGTTCGCCGGCAGTAGCGGCCACTGCGGAGGCGCAACTATGTGACGAGGCAAGGCCAGATACGTGGTCTAGCGAATGTCCATATCACCCAGCCGGACCGGTAGGCTTGCCTGCGTCCTTGCCTTGTTTTCGAGCGTCACGTCGAGACTGTTTTCCAATGCTCTCCCCATCTGGTCGTTGATGTCCATACTGTCGGCAGAAGGAACGCAGGTGAGGTCCGTAATGCGAACGAGATCTTTTGCACCTCTCCATTGCGTGCCTGAGCAGAAAGTATGCTTAGTGTCTCTCGAAATGGCTCAGCCGCTGGTGTAGAGCCGGGAGAGCTGCGGTCCCTTCTCGGCCAGTTCCGAGCCGATTATCTTGGGGAACACCGCCGTACCCAGCAGGTCCAGCTCACATGGGTCCTTTACAAGGACTCCCAGGAGCTTGGTTTTAAATTTAGCGATCACCTGCTGTCTCTCTTCACCCTCGAAACCCTGTAGGAGCAGCTCACTTTTGAAGAAGGAAAGGGGTTGAGCTGCAGCCTGCTCTTATGTTCGACCGCTCTAAGACTTTGTTGTCTCTGAGCTACACCGAAGAATAGTTGTGAAGAAGGGTCTCACCTTTAAGGTAAAATTGAGGGATCTTGGATGTCACCTGCATGACGTATCGATGCAGAAGTAGGCTAAACACAAGGGGGCCGCTATATCCTCCTATTGACAACCGGCTGATGACGTGATTTAAACCTCACCGAACATCTGGGGAGTCGGCCTCCCGTACGCCTGGTGCATCATTTGATAAAGCGCCGGGACCGCATGGATACATCTGTCAAAAGGTTACCTCGGTTGTTTAAGTTAAAAGTACTTTTAAAATCCAATTTTAAGAGGCAATATCTCGTTGCTTTCGAGAATAATAATATATTTTTTAATTATATATACGGCTATTAGGATAAGCGCCTCCGTCTCTGCGCCGTTCATATGCACGTCGTGTGGTTTACTGGTCGTTCTGACGATTTACACACGTTAAGGTGCCTAAAAAGTCTGGCATATCATAAGATGCGCAAAGCTCACTGGGGTAGTGAGAAGGGCACTGTGTGAGAAGAGGAGGACCACACTCGAGTCCAAAGTCTGAGCGGCCTACCACTTCATGCTTTGAGGGATATCGCAAAACGTACGGAGGATCTCACGGGCGACCGACGCGACGCAGATTGTGTCTTTGACAATTTGTAAGAAAGGTGGCTTCTATTAGAGGCGCCATTATCGTGACACGAAATGTTGTGATAATGATTCTTTAATGCAGAACATACACACACAAATGGTGAATACGCAAATATATGTTGCTCGTACATAAAAAGTGCAGGAAAACGAACGAGGACAGGAGTGGTGAGGTGACGGAAGAGACACGGAGACATTGATTGTAAAGGCTAACGGCGTGCTGAGTAGTCGCGTTCATCTAGATGCGTCATCTCGTGCCGGCTCCATCTAGATTCGTCATATGCGACGGTCGTACGATATCTGTGGGCGCTGCGTGCCCAACGGGGCGCAGCACAAGGAAGGAGAGCGGATAATTCGCACTTGCAATGCAGGTGGTTATCTCATTGCAATGCGCGCGACCGCCAGTCCGCGGAAAGATTTAGCAATGCGAGTGTTGGAGCCTCCGAAGAAGGCAGCCGTGAGACAGACAGGATGACGGTTGAGGCGTTTCCGTACCTGCCGCCTGCGGTTCTGGATGAATAATACAAATATCTGTAGACGATTCAACTTTCTATCTCGAGAGAGAGAGAGAAATAGAAAGAGAGATAAGGCGGGGGTGAGATATGAGAGCGACGCAGGGGAGACTTGTTTTTGCAAGTCATTTGTTGTCTAACAGTCTTGTTGTTGCGGTTGTTGTTGTTGCTGCTGCCGCTGCAGATTATTGCAACAACACACTGGCAACGGAAAAATTATTCACAATTTATCTACCATATGAACCAGCGGCGGTGGCGGTGGTGACGGCAACGCCACCAACATGAGTGCCAATCACCAACCAACCATAATGCGACAATTTGTATAGTTGTCGATTGCCGTCGTCAAGTAATCAACCAACTCTTAACTCGAGTAACGACTCGACGTACTCGAACGACACCAAGGACAATGAATGCTGTTGCTGCTGCTGTGCCTAATTAAATTCGCGTTATCGATATAGGTCGCCACCGCCCGATAATCATGCTGGCGGTGGAATTGTTGTCGATGTTGCTGCTACTGCTGATGTTGCGTTTCTCGAGAGTATTTGATCTTATCTGCTCTGTTTGTCCGTGTTACGAGTATGATATGACACGCCACGGCAGCAGCGCCGGCGTTATGGCGGCAGTTAGGACTCGATGGCGGATTAACGAACGAATGGCCGCGCGGTTCCTATGCGTCACGCTATGCGTGCCTGCGCGCGTACCAGATTACTCACTAACGGTGCGTTAACGTTGACGGCAACGGCATCGATTGCACGATGTAACGTAGGAGCGAGAGAAGAACGAGCAGCCATGAGTGCCTGTCGAGACAGAAAGACGGGGCCATACTTGTCCTGTTGGTGACAGACGGTGCCTTGTCGCCTTCAGGACATGATGATGTTCTTCATATATATATATATGTGTGTATATATATATATATATATAGCTGGAATAACAAGAACTACGGTAAGGCTCGTGGAGACTACTGCCGGCGTAAGACGTGTGCTGAACGACATACGGCCAGGCGCGCATAAGATCCTTTTGCATAAGCTCTCTAAACTACGACAGGACGTAAAAGCAGGACGAGTTGGCATTGCAGATAGGAAGTTGAGCGCGGAACGGCGCGGGACAGCGATCGAGCCAGTTGTCGATAAGCACCGCCGTGAAATTATAATAGGCCTCGTGTTGAGCACGCCAACTCGCCTTGCTTGGCTATTTGCCAGAATGTACGTAGGACGAAAAACCGCGTAACTCGCCGTACACCGAGGCGAGGTGGTAAAGAAAAAAACGTTTAGTGTTTAGTGCGATATTTTTGAGTGGAAGAGAACGCACGTATTTTTTGAACGTGTAAGGTAGCGTTACTCCGTATTTAACCTCTATCAAATCTGTATCTGCGGCGGTGTTAAAATGTTATCATACAAGCCGAGACGAAGGGAAATCTTGTCACATATTTGGCGCTTTACAAGCAAAATTCCCGCATTTGGAGGTAAATAAGAAAAACTGAATACTCTTAAGTGGGGGGGGTCGTTCTTAAGCAAGTAATACCATTTCGAACTGTATAATTTGTACAACACCATGGTATCAGATGATTCTTTATTTAAGACCTTGCAAGGAATTGATTGTGAACCGTCTCTTCATCATACATCTGTGTACTTGTCTATTTTTCCGCCTCATTATCTCTAGTATGTAAATTCCAAACCATGCAAGAGCATTGAATAGTGGCTGGTCTTGGATTTGAACCTTTCGAGTACAGGAAAGTGATGAAGTAGTAGGTTTGCCGCTAAACCAACTTGCTGGGTAATTTATTTAGCTAGCTGTGGAATGGACCGAATCGAAGCATGTTCGAAGCTGAACCAAACGCGCGTTTATTTGGCTGGCCCTGTCGTGCGTTTGAAGCTATTTCCATATGTATTATGCACGTTTTGGAGATATATTTATGGACTATGTTCCTCCTGGGCTGTGAAGCTGGGCGCGTGCATTGCGAGTGTCTTGCGTGACGTATTCGTTAACGTTACCGGTGCTAAAGGTGACAGATCAAATCATGGTTTAGATCTCTTGCATTGGCTTCTCTCTATCTCTCTCTCTCTGCCTTCTCTACTGTCACTCACTAGTAGAACTCGAGGTTAGCCCCTCGCTGGTCACTGACGTTGGGAAAGAGAGAAGAAGGTTATCGGGTGACGAGTCGCTATCCAAGTGAGTCTAGCCCGCGTCGTATCGTACCAATGTTAGAAGGTAGACGCTCTGCATTAGCTGTAGAGTAGTCGAATCGTAGTAATTGTAGTTGTAGTAGTTGTTGTAGAAGAAGTGGTGACGTCTGGAGAGGTTGCAAAAAGGGGCCTTCTTCCTCGGAATTTCACCTCGGCTTCAAGACCAAGACAATATGGTGGTCAACCATAACAAAAATATACAGAACAGGACTGCTGCAGTACAACGAGTCGAGGCGACAGGGACATAGACCTACAGGTATACACACAGACAGGCAGGCAGGCAAACAGAGACAGAGATTGTGAGCCAGACGAGATTCGAGAGCGAGGTCGTCGATGCGCTGAGGGCCCTTGCTAGGCACCGGCAGCTAGCCGGCGCGCAGTCTCAGCGGGGTCTCGCGCGACGTTAGTGAAGTCGATGCCAGAGAGCCGTCTCTTACTGCGACCATGCAAGACCTTCTCCTTGAGGGAAGAAGCCTCTCTCTCTCCCTTCCTCTCCCCCTCCTCTCTCTCTCTCTCTCTCTGAGGGTGGCGGCAAAAGTAAAGTCGAACGTCGAATCGTGAGTCGTAATCGAGCCCACAGTGAGTGAAAGAACGCACAGAAACCCTTAACGATGGTATTGGCGATGGCTTAGTTAATACCGAACCAAGGATGTGGGAAACACAAAGGAAAGAACACCACAGCACAGCCAAGACATCAAACACCGTCACCTACCTTATCAGCGTACATTATGCGTACAGAGCAATAGTAAAAAAAATATGCTTTCAGTTTTTACCTAAGGGCGCGTAGTATATATATATACGAGTATAATCAAATGTTGCATACCACCTACCGGAAACGTTCGCACTTTTTGCTCTCGAAAAGAACGATGAGGTTAAAAATATAATATTGACATCCTTATGTATGGATGCCTCTGTTTTATATATATATATATATATATATATATATATATCTGTTAATTTCCACCTACGACAACCGTGATAGATTAGAGAGACCTGTTAAGGTAAACCTGTCCACTTCGGACGCTTTGGTCACCACTTATCCGCCACTGTAACCATGCTCGTAGCTGCTCTCAATGAAGAGGCTATATATGGATGGCTGGACAAATGATTATTTGCAGATTAAGGGAGCGGCGAGCGATATTGTCGGTGGTCGAAGGTGAAGCTCTGAGCTATCCCGCGAAAACGTTCAGCGATTTTAAGTTGAGCACCGTCAGTGTATCTCTGCCAATTGTCTGTCCATAGCTGTGTAACGGCGGAGTTTTCATAAAGGAGAAGGCCTTGACCGCCTTGACCAAATCCTGCCTTTTTTGTGAAATCCCGGGAGATCCCCACTCTGCAAAGAGACTCACTGTACATTTGAGCTCCTACAATTTATTATTCGTCTTCTGCTTCTTCATTTAGATTCCTCTAGGGACCTATATTGGATGTGTTCTCCGTCGCGGCGACCTATGTTGAATGTGTTCTACGCCGCGTGTCACACGTATCGACGCTATGCCGACACGCACAGACTGGCTGAGGTGGCACTGAATCCTAGCTGCTGTGGTAACGAGGAAGGGCATGTGATGTCGGCCTGTCTTACGCGTTTAGGCAAACAGTTCCGAAGGGACGAGGTCGCAGTGGCGGCAAAGCGTCATCGTCGGTTGCCAGACAAGACCGACGCCTCCCTGCTTAGACGTATATGTATAGTACAGCCCAGCGCCCCTCCCCCTTCCCTCTATTTTCGGCGAGAAGCTCTGCGATAGAGAACAAGATCCAACTCACCGCGGCCGAAGTAAAACCGATCGGCGACCGCACGTCCGGAGACCCTCTCCGGTTGCTCTCTCGCTCGCTAGACAGCGCGCGCAAAGCTTGCTAAGTTCAGCAGTCTCTGAACTTACGCCCAATGAGGGCCAGTGAGGTAGAAGGGGCATTTTTAGCCTGGCTCTGCCAAAGGGAGAGGGAATCCGGCACCGGCCCGAAGATGAAGGAATAGCAGAATGATACAAAGTTGAGAACAGGGATTCAGCATCCGAACTTCTCCTCGGGACAGCTTGGGCTTTTCCCGCCTTCTCCCGCTCCGTTAGATCCCTTTCCCTCGACCCAATGTGGCCTGTTGCAATGTGCATTCAGCCCATCTGCGCCCCTGTCAGAAGAATACGACGAAGAAGAAGGAGGAAGCTTGGCCCTGCGCTCAAGTTCTCCACCACACGCCATGAAGCTGCAGAGCAGCCAGCCAGGTGCCGGCGGAAGAGCGAGGGTGAATTGCTAGGCGACAAGAGAAGCTCATGGAAAGGGATTTCGCGCGTTGACATGCGCCAAGCTCTTTCACTTTCTCCCCATATAATAAAATTTGCATTATAATGATTGTAAGTGCAATTAAATTATTACTTAATTATTCTAACATTATATGAAAGGAAATGAATTAATATTATTATTAAACAATGTTACCATTGTGAGGTCTGAACGTATTATTGCAACTTCTTTAAATAATTATTTCACTCTATGGCTCCCAAAATAGATGCCGCGTTCCCTCTGCAAACGGCCAAATACAACGCTTGCCTCAAGAATTGACCCTCTTTTCGGTCGATTGTGACCTCCTGAATTCGCTTACTCAAATCTTTTAGAAATGCTTCGGTTCTCTTGCGGATTGGTCCTAGCGTCTCCATGGCAATAGGCACAAAAGTATATCTTGCTTCCAGTCCAGCGTATTTAACCCGTCTTCTGTCGTCCGCGTGCTTTGCCACCCACCCCGGCTCAACTGAGCTGTGGTGTAAATAGGAAGCCGCGGTGATGCACGAAAGCGTTGCATCCCAAGCTAGGGACTTCCCATGTGACCATAATGCAATGGTCACCCCATCAGGTCTTTCTTCGCCAGCGGACGCTAAACCTCTCGGTTCAAGTGTAGATGGTATACCGGCTTTCCTAAGAAACCTTAAAATTACACTGTTTAGTTCAGCATGTCTGGAGGATCTAACGGCGCTCTTCGGGCAACACAGTGGGTGTAGGCCACTGGAATCTACCATATCTCCACACAGTTTGCACTGAAACGGCTCGCAGACGGGTGCGCCGATTCTAAGTGCTGACATCATGCGGAAAGAATTATTATTATTATTATTATTATTATTATTATTATTATTATTTGTCGTTCGCATTCATCTACCCGCCGATTAGTGGCGACTAGACAGCACAAACACCATCCTTCTCTATCACATAGGCATGTGAGAGTTTAGACTGAGTATCAAAATTGTTGCCTCCCTTAAAGCAAGCAAAAAGCAAGACGAAAAAACGCGTCTTAAAAAAGAAAAACAATAGTCACGCTGCTAGAATAGGCATATTTATCGAAAGCGGAAGGAGCCGTTAGCGGCTAGTTAGCGGTTAGCGAACGCGCGACGAAAACGGCGGGCTATATCTGGACACGCATGGGTTACTACGACAGAGCAGTCCGCATGACTCCGCTGTCTTCGCCTGCCAGCGAACCAGTCTATCGGTCTATTTGCCTACCTTCACGGTCGTCATCATCGGCGTCAGTGCTGACCGTTGATGGAGGACAGTCGAGCGCGCGCGTGGTGGTCGAAGAAGCTTCCCCGCGCCTGCCTGCGAGAGGTCCAACACGCAGGGTCTGCTGGGCTGTGCAGCGCTGAGCACGCCTCGCGCAAGCCTGGCACGAACGCGTCGACTCGACGCCTTTGAATAGTTGTTGTGGTTGTACAACAACACCAACAACAACAGCATACAGTACAGCCCGGACCTAAGCCTAAGCTCGCTCATTGTCTCTGAGCCTAAAATAGACAGACAGGTGGTTAGTTGGCCGTGAGTGAGTGAGTGAGTTTGCATCGGTATCGATGCGCCCGAATAATCGCGACCGGGACCCGTTCGATCCGTGTACGACGATTAATCGAAAGTATCTATTGCTGTCTTCAACTGCACAGAATAGTTACTTTTTATTCGTGTACTACTGCTACTACTACTACTAATACGCCATAGTAGAGGTCCTGCTCTATTGATCACACATTTTCTAACAACGAGATTAAAAGTGTATCACTGCATTTTATGTTCATGTCTATTCCCGGCGGGTTCTGTTTCCTAGGTGTATGCGTCTTTCTCATCGACACTGGTGTTTCATTCTTAATGAACAATATCTTGTCTAAATAGAAAATCGCGGACACTATAATATATATATATATATATATATAATAGGAATAGAAAGCGAGAGGGGGAGGAGGGTGATTGGAAGTAAAACGTACTAACGTGACGTTATTGTTTGTTGCCTGTTTTCAGCGCGACAATGTGATCACAATTGAAAGCTAGAGCGCAATGGCTGCCTCTCCCTTGAAGCTCGTGACGGTCGCTGGTACAGAACTCTCGGTGCACATGCACCCACTAAACACATTTAACAGCAGCAACAGCAACAGCATCAACAACAGCAATAGCAACATCAACAACAACAACCACAGCACTAGTAATAAAAATCACAAGACAAGTAACGGCTATGTCAAGCCGTTACTACACTTCAATAGTCGCATCGAACAGGGGCTAGCAAGTGAACAACAGCAGCAGCAGCAGCTACAGCAAGACAATGATGGAAATACACCACCACCAACGGAACTATTGTTGCTGTCAACCCCGCAACAGTTGCAAAAGCAACAGCAGCAACAACAACAACAACAACAACTACAACAGCAACAACAACAACAGCAGCATGCAGACACATCGGCGGCGACGCCGTCAACACCCTCGGCGACACATCATGTTACCTTCAACCTGCATCAACCCCGAACAGCGGAAAGGTCGCCTGACTCATCAACTTCCGGCCAGCATAGTGAAAATTATCGCCACCACGTTTACCATCCGGCTTCAGCGGTTGGTGTCCTTAGGTTGACAACTGCCGCATCGGGCGCGCCGTTTGCCGCAACAAATGGTGATTTAGCCAGCACCGCTACCACTACCGCCACCAGTGGTGATGGTGGTGCCCCACGACTCGACCCCAATCGAGGCCACCCCACGGTTGCCACGACACCTAAGGGGTGGTCGCCTCTGGCTGCGCGGGGGACTACGACGACGACGACGTCGAGGACGACCCCTCTGGCGACGTCACCAAGCGGCTTACGTCGCCAACCGACTCAAGCTGGCACGACGACAACTGGCTGTGCAGGTGCTGTTGCAACGCGAAGGAAGATGTCTGTCATGCACGCTGATCCTCTACTCGTGGTGCAGGAAAACAGCCTCCTCGCCGCCGTCAACCCAACCGTTATTGTAACAACAACCACGGCAACGACGGTGACAACAGCTGATGCTGATATCCTTACTACTAATACTACTACTAGTGGTCCGAGCGACATCACAAACATCGTTACCGACAGATTCAGCAACAACAACAGCAGCAGCAACAGCAGCAGCAACAATAGCAACATCAGCAACAATAGCAACAACAGTCATAGCAACAACGGCCAAAACAACCGCAACGGCAAAGATCGTCGTTGCAGTAGCACTGCCATCGGCACGAGTTACAGCGGTACCAGTATCAGTCCGAACAATCTCGACAACGGCGACGAGTTAAACCACCTCAAGGTTAACCAGAATCACCGTCGGTTAAGTGTAGGTCAGTATGCGTCGATTACTCACCTGTCTATTATATATCTCTATTCTGTTCGGCCTCCCCTCATTGCCCCCCACTGCCCCACCACTGTTCCGCGCGTTTCCATTCGTGGTTGTGGCTGTCGTCGTCGTCGTCATCGTCGTTTACGACTTGCAGTCTCGACGGCAGGCTAGGTAGACTCACACCAAAAAAAATGGTCGCTCGCTAATGTTTTGTTCGTCGCACCGCCCGTAGACCCGTTGCCAGCCACCATGCAGCCACCGTTGCATCACAGGTTTCACAGGCCGGCGCAGTCTTTGATGCCACTCGATGGCGTTTACGCGTCAAACGTAGCGACGACAAATTGTTGTTTCGATGTCGTTCGGTGGCGGCGGCGACGACATCGTTCTTCATTACCCCCTCATATCCTCCGTAGAGAATGAGCGTAGTGGTGAGTAATCGGCTCAGCTCAGCTGTCAACAGGTGAGTCGCCGGAAGGCGAAGGCGGTCAGAGCCGAGTCGATTTCCGTCAGCACCCGCTCTGTGTCGGTCGTCTTTCGGCCGTGGCGGCAACAACAATGTACTATGTGTATTGTGCACATTGTAGCACCTCGCTTTGCACTCTATCTATCTATGTGTGCTTGTACGTTGCAGGATCGACACATGACGGCGCAATGGCAACGGGGACATTCGGCGGCGGCGGCTTGACGACGAGTTCGCCCCCTTGCCTGTCGCTCGATCTGTCCCGGTGCAGCAAGCTGATTTCGAGTGACGGCAGTGTGGTGTGCTCGATCATCAGCTCGTGCTCGACGCCGTACGATGCCGGCGACGTCCGCGAGGGTCGCGCCACGTCCGGACGCGAGGTGGACGTGTCGAAACCGTCGACGATCTACGGAACGGTTGCGGCCGAGATTGGCGGCCTGATCGAGCGGCAGAAGAAGGAGCGCGACAAGGAAAAAGACTCGTCGGAGAAGTGCCGGAGAACGTCGCCCCGTCGAAAGAGTGTCCAGCTCAGTCCCAAAGATCTCGAGGAGCACATCTCGAAAATCATCTCGCAGAACGCCGCCATCGTCGAGACCGACCCGCTCTACCGGAAAATCTCGAGGGATTCTAAAACTTCGACGAGAAGATTCAGCTCCTTCGACCTGGGTCGGTCCAAGCTGCAGATCGCTCTTCTTACAGGTAGCGGAAGCAGCTTCTAGCAGCCCCGTTTTTGGTGTGCGTTTTTGTTTGATTCACCATTTGTGCGCTCTGCACTGTGCTTCCTCTAATCGAATTGGCTGTTTTTCAAACGTGAGTTTCTCGATTGCAAATTAACTGGCGGCGCTGGATTGCTTTGCTGCGCGATGTGTTTGTTCATCTCGCGGCACCCTGTCAGCACATTAGCGCAAATTAAGGCAGCAGAGGTGTGCCAAGTACCATGCAGTGGAATGCACAGCGCTGGGCAAAAAATCGTTTTACTACTTTTCTCGCCGAAAGCGTAAAGAAGATAGAGATTATGAAGAAACATCTTGAACGGTATATTATACTCAATCTGGGTAAAATAAATAGAATTGAATTAGCGCAAATTAAATAGAGTTCTGCCGCGTACGCACGGCATACGCTTACCATGTCTATGACAGTAGCGAAATTACATATTTGTGTTTCGACTCGAGTATTAGCAACACGTGCACAGGCTCGCCTACAGTTGGATGCACAACACACACGACGCGCGCAAAGTTGTTGCGCTTTCGGCGTCCCTCTATTTCATTTGTCTGTTTGTTTGTTTGCTTGCACGTTTGCAATCAAACACAAGGTGGCAACGGCTCTGGTAATCCTCGGCGTGTGTCCAGCGTTGAAGTGCCCGGCGTGTGGTCACGGGAGCCGCGGGAAGCTCGCGAGTCGGGACGGGAATCGAACCCCGAAGGTAGCAGCAGCAACAACAGCAGCAGCAGCGGCAGCATCATCAAGGATCTGCTGCTCAAGTCCAGGGTTCCCTTCCCGCCACCGCCTCCGGTGCAGACAGCCATGGCTGCGGCGGCGGCGGTTGTCGACGGCGCATCCTCCGTTCCGTGTCCTCCCAACATACCGGGCGGCGACGTTTTCCCCTCCTCGTGTGGTCACGACCAGCCGTCTCTCCATACGAACTACGCCCGCGTAACGACGACCGACTTAACTGGAGCCACGGCATCGTCTTCCATCATATCGTCAACAGCAGAACAACTGCAACAACAACAGCGATCCCAGCAAACCGATGGTCGTAAGCAGGATGAGCATCATGTTTCGGTAAGATTGCTGCTTTGTACCTTAAACTTGCATACCGTTCTTAACAGTATGAGCCCAATGGACACATGAAAAGTCATAAATGAACATCATCTCTAAAATACGGGTCGGGGTTAAAGCTCAATGTAAAACGAACGAGGTCTTAATAGCCAATCTAAGGACGACACGCATCTGGTCAGTCTCCCTATTGAAGAATACCGAAAGCGGAGCCAGTTTGTGGGGCCACAGCAACCTAACATTGAGTCGCAACTCGAAATTCGCATCACACAATCACACGTATGGGATGTGTCGTTTACTCGCAGGTGATCAAGAGGTCAGATGTGACGCCGCTGAAGAAACGAAAGTTCTCAGAGCCTGCGTATTTACACCCGAAGGGTCCAGAGTCATCGACGTCACTATTCGATGTGTCAGGTCGGGCGTCTAGCGCCGAAACGCTGCAGTCTTCCCGAAGCTCAACACAGCTGCCGGTGCCCATCATTGTCACGACTCCCGCCAGTCCGGAGCCATGCGAAGCGGTCAGCGGAGTCAACGGTAGGTGGTGGACTTTAATCGGGTTCTGGTATTCCGCTGGTGAACGATCTTAGGCTGGAGAAGCTCAAAGTGCACCGCGAGTTCGGCCGCGTTTTTGTTGTTAATTCCTCCGTTCGTTAGCGTCTAATTGATCGACAAAATCCGTCGAAATTTAGCAAAAACAAGTTTAGCTTGCGCGGCCATCGGCGTCTGATGGATTTGTCTGACGTGTTTCTTACGACCTATCCTCTCTCTAACCCAAGCACCTTGTTCGTGCATTTTCTCCCCAGCATCGCTGGCTGCTGGAGCAACCACCACGATCCCGGATGGGTCGTTGGCCCTGCAAACTTCTGACCTGGGCGCGAGCCCAGTGACGTGGCCAAACCGGGCGTCGGCACCGTCAACAGCAACAACATCGACGACGACAACAACAACAGCAACCCCTGTCATCCTGCCACTATCAATAATAACAGCTTCAATGGCTGGGACATTTTCTGGCTTACCCGGCGCAAGCTCCGGCTACCTGTTGCCGACGGCAACAACAGATTCAACAGAATTAGCAGCAACAGCAACAACATCAACAACAACAGGAATAGCATCATCATCATTATCATCAGTAGCAGCAGCAGCAGCCCCATTACCAACAATCACAACACCAGCCCTTGCAACAACAACAACAACTATAAAAACAACAACAACACCTGCAACAACATCAATAACAGCACCGACAACAACGACAACAACAGCATCAGCAATGAGTATCCCGACAATGACGGTAACCGCAGCTACTTCAGCATGCCTCGAGCTGCCGCTGTTCGGCAGTGCCGGAACCACTCTAGCAGCCGCTGCTGTGTGCAGCAAGCCGATGAGGCCAACGAGTCTGGAGCTGACCGCGCGGCCGAGCGTCCTTATTGGCTCAAACCTAATCAGTCCCGAGACACCCCGACCGCAGAAAGCGTTTCGGCAGACGTTCATTGACGGCCACGCGTACACGACGCTTGGTCTCAAAGTGTCGACGCGATCCACCTACTGCTGCATCTATCGGCCGCAGCCAATGTTCGTGCTCCAGGAGACCGATCCCCGTCTCTCCATGTACTCCAACTGGGTCATGTGTCCCTTCACGGACGAGCTCAAATTAGGTGCGTAGACACACACACAGAGTATATAAAATAACAACAGACAAAATTCAGGCATTCCAAGGCAGACAGATGTTTATCTACCGGTTTCTACATAATTGTATTTACTATAATTGCATGCTATGGGGGCTGGCCTTGCAACAAGTTTGGGCACTTCAGGTGCTGGCAGCTATTTTAACTCCGATTACTCTGCGGCATAAGGCCAATATTGTGTATGTTGTACAGCATTATCTAGAGCATAGGTAATCCTTTGCCTGCTCTGCCTTTCTGCTTAGTTCCTATGTTATTTGGTATTATTTGTTTTTATGACCTGTCAGTATACTTTGACTCATATATATGCATATACGTATTCTAAATACGCACATGCATTAATATACTGGTGCACACTTAGTCACAAAGAAAACACCAGTCAGTGATTGATTACCAACTGTAGTCAGATGAGGACTAGGGGATCGTAGGGTAGTCCTCACCCATTACGACGGATTACCCCCTTATAAGGTTGCCGCCCACCACGGATGAAGAAAAATCAGACATGCATGCAATGAAGAGAGCACGCATCTCGTTATATGTCCTCCCTTTTTGTTTCCGACGGTTCTGTTAGCGTGCCATGCAAACGTCCCGGACTTCGTCCAGGAAGGGGTGGGAAGTTTTTAGCAATGCACGCTGTATATTAAGCTCGCACGCCACGAATACGAGCAGATCAAACAGGCATCCAAGTTCCACACTCAAGCCGTCAATCTTTGCTTGGGAAGATTGTGGAATTCGCTCACCCATACCACACAGGAATGATGGAACACCCAAGCGGATTTAGATCTATACAACAACAAGGTCGCAAACGCGCACGAATGCACCCCGCACGTCACCGGACTTGCCGAGATAAAGGAACTTAAAGGAAAAGACAGAAATACTTTTCACGATCAGTTGGTCGGGCCTCCCTTACTACCCACACTTACCGTGTGGGATCTTTATCTCCCACACGCTTAATCTCCTGCCAGACATGCTATATAGCTAACGACAAACAGGTGTAAGGATACACTGTTTTTGCTATCATTCTCGCTGTTTGATGTGTAGCACGCACCAAACATTTTTTGCACGGATTTTTGCCCAAAAGTTTGTGATTTTTATTCAGTTGTATTTATCGGTTGTTTGACTTGCTTGCTCGCTTACTCTTTCTCTCTCATCTCTTTCTATCTCAATATCTCCGGCTTTTTCCATTTTCATATCCGTTACTAACCGGCAAAGGCGACAAATATCTCCGCTGCCGTAGCAGGCATAAATCATTCGCTGGCTAAACGATAATTGTTCGTTGATCTATGACAGTATGTTGTCAAGATATATACATTATTCGTGAGCCGATGCGATAATAATAATAATAATAATAATAATAATAATAATAATAATAATAATAATAATAATAATAATAATAATAATAATAATAATAATAATAATAATAATAATAATAATAATAATAATAATAATATTAATAATAATAATAATAAAACTAATATCGGAATGAGTGCCAACTAAACGCGATAGTCAACGAGCAAACCCGATTGTGGCAGTTCTGGCAGAGGCAATTGATCGATTCTGATCCGGCGACGAACCATCCTTTAGCCGCCTTAGCCTGCTTGATCCAATCGGAAGGTACGTCTGGCTCTTCGTGAGATGATGATCTCCCAGATGAGAAAACGGAACGGTCGGATGGAAGACACGGCCGAATTCTGTATAAACTGCTGATACAGATGCCGTTTTTATCAGCAGTAGCAGGATAAATGGCCAGTGTGACAAATGCCATGAAACGCGCGTCATTCCGCGTCATTGTACGTGGTACCCACTCCTTCAACGCTTCACGTGCGTCGCGTCGAATAGGAATCTCGATTGATTCTAGCGTCTTTAGCGGATGAACATGGACCCGAATCTCTACATACGCACACACATATATATACATATATATGTATACATGTATCTATATACATATAAATGTATACATGTATATATATATATATATATATATATATATATATATATACTTTTACCTGCTGTATTCACAGTCAAAATTGCATGCAGCGCACGGGCCCACTCGGCGTTTACGTTTCGAGTTGAAAGTGTAAACAATGTCGAGATTTTGTATATATACATTGTTGTATATATACGTAAACAATGTCGAATGTTTTTGTATATATACATTGCTGTATATATACGCTGCTGCTTGGTCGGACTAACGGGCTAACGTTCATCGTGCATCGATATCGGGTGGCAGGTGTCGAGCCAATCGGTCTGTTGGCGTGCACGGATCACCGCCAATGGCGGCACAACCAGTTACGGCCCATCTACACGCTGGCTCCACGGCCGGCGCCCGATTCTCATACGCTCTTTGCAGCCGCCCGTATTGCAGCATCAGCTGCAGCAGCAGCAGCAGAAACAGAACTAACAACAACAGCGGCAGCAGCTACTGAAGTGGGACCGATATCAACATCGATGATAACATCGTCATTGTCGTCATCGCCGCCCCAGCCGGCGGCGGCGGCCGTAGCAGCAGCACCACCAGCACCATCAGCAACGTTGATGGCCGTGGCGGAAGGGACAAGGGCGGTATCGCCCTTGTCTCTGCCCCGGACAGCGACCGAAGTCGCCGCTTCTTCCTCTTCTTCTGGTAGTGACCCCCTGAGCTGCCAAACAGCAACGGGCACAACCATGGAAACAGAACCACCGCGGGCGGCAACGTGGACGACCCTAGTGCTAGCGGCCGCCGCTGGCTCCGGTCGCGGTAGCGCTGCGGCCAGCACGACGCCGTTGCACGTCACGCACTCGTCATACTGGCTCGCCAAGATGGCGACCAAGAAACACTCCGTCACCTCTGACTACTCCTCGATCAACGACGACCTCGACAGTCTACCGCCCTCGAGAAAGGTACGTGTCAACCTGACCTAACCTAGAGTACATTTTTTTAAGGAGATTTTTTTAAACCTGACCTCACCTAGCCGCTGATTACTATCCGCCCACCCACCCACAAATACACATATATATATATATATATATATATAAATATATATACAAGAAAGAGAGAGTGTGAGAGAGGGATGGAGACAGAAAAAGCTAAAAGCAGAAAGGAAAGAATAGAAAATATACGTATGATGCCTTTCCTTAATGACCTGTTCCCTCTATGTTTTTTCCGCAGCCTTCGTCTAGGCAGGTTTCTTTCAAACTTTTGCAGGATTTCATGTGCACTTTAGGCTAATATCGCAGCAAATGATATTTTCGGGTTTATTGTCTACCTACGAGCTGAAAATAATTGGAAGTTACCGGTGTGCGAAAAAATGCAGACCATCTAAATAAAATTACTTTGTCGGCAAATGGACCCAAATATAGCAGAAGCAAGCGGATGAATAGGTAAATAGATAAGCGACGAAGCATCGCTGACTCGCTACAGAGTCGGTGGACGGCTAACGAGGTGATTTAAATAACGTTTTACTGATCTTATTATCGATTATATAATACCTGTGATATGTGCGCCTATCTGGCCAACTGGTTTAGTTGGCTGCCTAGGTTTCATGAACCATTATCTAAAGATGATCCCAAACGAGATCCGAAATCCGCAAATCACTCAGCACAACTGGGGTGGGCAAGCATTGGTGTTTGCCTGCTTTCTTTCCACTTTGTGTTAGAGGCGCGATGCGTATGCTTCTTACGGCCAGCCACGATTAGGGGCAGGATGCCTTTTCTAAGAGCTCGAACATCGTGTCGCGTAAACAAGAGACAATATGCTCAAGCTAACGAGTTTGTCTGCCTTGGGCTGCCTCCTCACACACAAGAGGTAGATAGATAGGTGTGAGCTAAACGTACAGCCCGGTAGCCCCGTTGTGCGTTTGCCTTGTGCGCCTTGAGACCGGAGGAGGAGGCACACCGGAGGTGCACGGTTTCGATTTCCGCCGTCAGTTGCACAGTTGTATAGCTATTGGGATGTCCGTCCCCCCACCAAGCAACATAAAGGCATTTCCGTAGACACGTTAAATGCTCTCAACTCTAAAGAATCAACCCCAAGTAAAGGTTTTTTGGTAGATAGGAGGTAAACACGTGTGTTTACCGTGCCGTACGCACATTATCGGCAATGGACGAGCTGACAAATAATTGACATGGGTGGGTCAGAGAAAGACAGTCAAACAGACCGACAGAGTTATGGATTGATTGAATGGTTGGTTAATAGTTGGATTGGTTGGTGGATTGATTGATTACACGACATAGAATTCGTTGTGCGTGTTTTATTTTGACTGGTTCGTCGATTTACCCGCGCTGTGTATGATGTCGTATGTTGTTGTTGTGGTTGTTGGTGATGGTGGTGGGGCCCGCGCAGCAATCGACGGTCACCGAGCCCGGCTCCGAGATTGATTCGTCGTCAATCCTTACGGATGAGTCAGCGGTCGACGAGATCAGCCAGGATGAGGAGTGGCCGCGAACGGCGACGAACGGACACGTCAGGCCGAAACGCGTCAAGATCTGCGAAGGCGGTTACAAGTCAAACGAAAACTACACCTATGTGCGCGGCCGTGGACGCGGCAAATACGTGTGCGAGGAGTGCGGCATCCGCTGCAAGAAGCCCTCGATGCTCAAAAAACACATCCGGTAAGCAGCCGCCACCACCACCACTATCTCTCTGCCTCTGCAGGAGCATGGCACCTCTCCCGCTTCTTTGTCCTCTTCCTTTCAACATACAACTTATTTTTAACATACAACTTCCTTTTAACATACAACTTGCTTTTAACATACAACTTCCTTTTAACATACAACTTCCTCTTAACATACAACTTCCTTTTACAACAGACAACAGACCGGTGTGTTAACAAAGTGGACTCGGCCGACAAAGACTCTGAGACGACAGAGAAGTAGGTGAACTATTGAAAAATAGATGAACATAGATCTTCTTTACGACGCGAGGGGAAGGAAGCGAGGAAATTCACAGTAGTAGTGAGAGAGAGAAATAAATAGAAGGACAGACAGGTAGGCAGCAATCGATATTTCTTCGACAAGTGAGTGCATTTGCTTTCTCATTTCGAATTCTTTGTAAGAAATGGCATATCAAAAATTCTTATTTAATCAAATCAAATGGTAGTATCGTGCGTTGAGCGATGCAACTCAATTGTCTGTGTTCGTCTGCCAAAAGGGCATAATGTCGGCGCTGGGAAACACCCACATGCAGACAAAGATATATATATATATATAGAGAGAGAGAGAGCGAGAGAGAGGGAGGTAGAGAGAGTGGGTGTCTATACAACGAACATCATCAATACAACGAAGTTGTGCTCTTAAAGGATGCCGACAGGTGGACTGTAGAGTTGACAACGGCGAAGACGATCACTTCGGTGCGGACACGATGTTCCGAATCGGAGGATGCCGATACCACAAAACTGTACCCGTATTCATTCATTCACAATTTGCTTTAGTGGATTCAGTTTATCTTATTAGTGTAGTTGAAGTAGGTAATGCTCTATATATATTAATGGCACCGCCACAGGACTCCACTAAGAAGCCTGATTGCATGACATAGTTCGTTCACCACAGCAGAAAGTTGTTGAGGTTATTCGCGAGAGTGAACGAGGTGCGTTGTGGAATATATATATATATATATATATATATATATATATATATGGGTGTTGCAAGATGTCAAAGTTTTAATTGAAGTTGTTGAAGTTGCCACGCCATAAATCGAGACCGACGTTGGCTAACTTGATTGCCTCGGCTGTCAAACTGTGAAGTATCACTGAGCTGCTGTGAAAGCTGGATGTCTTCGTAAGCGGCGAAGTTGGAAGGACCCGCATGGTATATATATATATATATATATATATATATATCCGAATACGGCAGCTGATTAAAGCACTATTTCTTCCGCGGGTTTGGTCGAGAATATGCTGTCGACCCCGGTGGCGTGGAGCGCCTCGCGACCGGAGGAGACACATAGGTGCTGCACGGGTTCGAGCCCCACCGTTGGCCCACATTTATATTTATGGAGTCCGTCTTACGAAGCAATGCGAAAGTAGTCCCGTGGACGTTAAATGTTGGCTGACGGTCAGCCCGAAAAACGAGATAGTCGAGAAAAGGCTCCAGTTTAAAATCGTATGTTGACGCCTCCCTACTAAGATAAAACACCGGGCATAACTGAACTATATATAGGTCACGAAATGAACATCAAAACAGGCTTAAAAAGAGAAACGTGAACCCTTGTTAGAAGGTACAACCCGGCCTCTGCGCAACAGCCGCAGCATCGCAATGCAAATCCAAATCATCCTTTTGCTTATTATAGACGTCTTCGTTGTTGTTGTCGTCACAACATCAACGAAGTTACTTCCGTTGCAATTAGATGGATTATCGATTGAGATCGTCACATTTGATGTTATCGATCGATCCTGGTAGATCGTCGTACAGCGCTTCGCTTGCTCGTCGATGGTGATCATGATGTTTTCTGGTCCTGTTATTGATTGGAGCTGCTGGGAGCGCTGCTCTCGATGTTGTCACTATCGTGGACTGTTTTCATGTACGACTCAGGGCTAAATGACGGATGATGTACTCGTACCTGTTGTTGTTGTTTTATAATTGTTGTTGTTGTTGTGTTTATGATTGTTCTTATTCTTGCTGATGTTGTTTTGCTTATGATTGTCCTGATTCTTGCTGATGTTCTTGTTCTTGTTGATGTTGTTATTGTTGTTGTTGCCGTTATTGTTGTTGATATTATTGTTATAGTTTTTGTTGGTATGCGAACGGTGCCATAAATAGTGCGCTGCTCGCCCACTCGTTGCCTGTCTGGACTCCAGCTCTCCACTCCTCTTCAGCACAAACAGCCAAACAATAACAACACAACAATCTTTATTACAAACAGCACATTATCTTGCATCAGTAGCAATGCAGCCAACTGCATCCGCGCAGTCATTGTAGCAACAGAAGCAGCAGCAGCTTCAGAAGCAAAACCACCACCAACAGTGACCCTCGAAGCAGCAACAGGAAAACGTTGCTCATGACATAATAATAATAATATTTAAAAAAAGATGAAAAATCAACAACAACAACAACAACAACAACAACTACTACTACTACTACTGAGAACTGATCTGCTGCAGCGGCACCGGCGGCGTCGCCGCCGCTGCTGCTGGGACTCATGGGCGCCCCCGATGATGGTGAAGCCTGTGTGTACCAACCGGCCGGTTTGGGGGGAGCCCTCGGAAGCCACGGGATTATTGATGAGGTACATACAGCATCTCTATTATAGATCTGTTTGTGGCTGCGGCGTATCTGACCGCTGGCCGGCTGGTGGTGATTCTTGATTCTTGATCCGATCTCGTCTGGAATAGGCCGTCTGGTTCGGCTGCTGCTGCTGCTGTTGCTGCTGGTGCATAGTATCTGCCCCTTGCTCTTTGTCTTCCTCCTCGCAGTCCTCCTCTCTCCAGTTCATTGTTGTTGTTCTTGTCGTTGTTTTTGTTGTTGTTATTAGGAGGAGGATGATTATTGTTGTCGTCGTTGTCGTCGTCGTCGTCGTCGTCGTCGTCCGCGATAACATAAACAATCGAGAGCGGCGACTGTGACTGCGAAGTGCTGAGCAGCGAGCGACTCATGTGTGACTGTATGCCGGCCGAATGTGTTGTTACTGCGCGCCTCTGTAGCAGTACACACATAGAAAAACAGCAACAACAATAACAACAAAAACAAACACTTTTATAACGTTTATGTTGAGGTGGTGGTGGTGGTGGTGGTGATCTTAGCTCTGTTTGTGAGTGCGCCTGGAGTTCTTATAGTTCGTGTTGTGCATTATTATTGCTGCTGCTGCTGATGCTGCGGTTGTTGTTGTTGCTGCTGCTGCTGCTGTAGACCGCACTCAGCGTGGCGTGTTTGTTTGCTTTGCTTGGTGGCGTTCGAATTGTTGCTATTGTTGTTCTTGTGGTTATTATTGTTGTTCTTCTTATCATTGTGTATCTGTGTGTATGTGTGTGTTTGAACGTTGTTGTTGTTGTTGCTGTTAATATTAGTCTATGTGGTGTTCGTGCACTCGGTTGCGTTCTTTGTTCGCTCGACCTATTGCTGAACGGGCTGCGAGCCAGGTTTGCCCGTAGTCTAGCTACCTAGGCGTGTTTGTTGGCCCTGTTTCATCGTCGTGAGGACTTGATGAGGCAGCAGGCATTAGAACGGCCACTGGCCATGTTCGTTCATGTACAAACCGCCCCGACTCGAATCTCTTCTCTCGCCGTGTCAAAATAGAGTGAGAGAGAGAGAGAGACGAATTCGGAGACGAGTTGTGATGGCGTGATGTTAATTGTGGTCATATTGTTATGGCGGTGATGGTGGCAGTTGTCAGAGGAGGTGCGTGCACTCGACAAGTTTGAACCCCTCCTCCTTCTCTCCCGTGCTTCAGTACTTCGGGGCGAGTTCATGCGAGTAGCGATGATGGATCAGTGTGTGTGTGTGTGTGAGCGTGTTGGTGTGTATATCTGTATATCACGCGTGCATGCTATCCAAATAGCTGCTAGCAGCCCGTCGAATCAAAGTTCAACAACAACGTACAAACAAAAAAAATCAAAGTACCAAAACGTATACAACAATCGTACAATAAGCGACGCGGCACGAGTAGAACCGACAACAGCTACATAGACGGGTTGAGCTGTTTATGCTGTTGTCACAGCTAATCCGGAGTCGTCCGTAGAACAGTGTAATATACCACTGTTCACTGTTTCTGCTGCTGCTGCTGCGGTTGTAGTACAACGAGGGCCCTCGGTGGCAGCGGCCGGCGTTCTGTGTTCGAAATAGACGAACCGGTGTGGTTCAAAGCGGGGGCAGTTAGTGAGTGGGGTTGCTTGCTGGGTCGGGATGATGGTCGCCGCCGAGACATGACGACATGAGACATGATCTGCAGTGAGTGCAGGCAGCATGGTGATTGTGCTGCTGCTGCTACTGCTGCTGCTGCTGACGTGACAATACGTGACAAAACAATTCGTTCAAGTCGGAGGGATGGACGGACGAACGGACGGATGAATCAATGAATACATTGTGAATGAAGTAATTCAAGGAAGCAAGGAAAGCAGGAAAGAAGGAAGCAAGGGATGCATTAATGAACGAATGAATGTTTCATGGACAAAAAACCGGCACACATGTGAAGCGCCTGAAATGAGAACAGATCGGGTCGGTGGTGGTGCTGGTGCTGGTGCGATTGCACTCGTAGAAGAAAATGTTGTAGGCGGCTTCGTTGCAACAGTAGCAGCAACAGCGATTCGAGTGCAGGTGGCCAAGCGCTGCGAAATGCTAAACCAGGTGGGAGGTTGTCAACCGTACATATAGATAGATACATAGATGGATACACAGACAGACGGACCGAAAACAGACAAATACATCTAAGCACTCATTCATACTTTTATAGATCATCATCATACTTTTTGTTTTTATTTACTAATTCTGCTGCTACAGTTGCTGCTCCTGCGACATCAACCCCTGCTGCCACAGCTGCTACGATTAGTGTAACCACACTCACTTGATTTTATTACTACTATTAACTACTTTAAGTTTTCGGGCTGACCCTCAGCCAAGATTTTACGTCCACGGAACTGTTTTTCACATTGCTTCAACTAACTACTCCTACTACTACTACTAAAAAGTAAAGTTTTCGGGCTGACACTCAGCCAAGATTTAACGTACACGGAACTGTTTTTCACATTGCTTCATTGCTTCACTACTACTACTACTACTACGACTACAAATATATAAGAGATATATGTGTTTGTGTTGTGTTCATCATCTTCAATCTTTTCCTGGCCTTCTTCGTCTCTCGGACTGTGTCTGTTGTTGTTGTTGTTGTTGTCGTCGCCGCCGGTTTACCACCGCGTCCATTCTCCGCGTCATCGTGTCCCGTCGTCGTCGTTGTTAACGTGTCCCGCTGCCCGCTCGATCGCAGAACTCACACCGATCTACGGCCGTACTTCTGCGCCCACTGCGAGTTTGCGTTCAAGACGAAAGGCAACCTCACGAAGCATATGAAGTCGAAGGCGCACCACAAGAAGTGCGTCGAACTGGGAATCGTTCCGGTGCCGATGCACATCGACGACTCTCACGTCGACCACGATCAACTCGCCAAACAGGTACGTCGACATGTGTATGTAAGGCTGGTCGCCTTATATATATATATATATATATATATATATATATATATATATATATATATATATATATATATATATATATATATATATATATATATATAAATAAATATATATATATACTGCACAAGTATAGGGCTAAATGTTGTCAGCGATAGATGTTAACTTGTTCAAAAACAACCTCCTTAAAAAAGATTTTCAACTCGAGACGTTTGCTGGCGATTAGTGAAGTTTTCTTGTATGAGCTCATCGTCTTTTTTGCTGAATAGAGTGGTCATTTCATAGCATTCTCCGCAGTTAGGGTATTTGTAGAAAAAGTGACCTTCACTAATGAGTACGTTTGTGGTCGCATAAAACATGTTTTCCTGGATTTCATGATGATGCAGCGCTGATAAAGAATCTGTGCAAAGCGTATCAAGGAAGTTCAAAGAAATATATATATATATATATATATATATATGGGGAGCAATGGTGTATATACGATGATGCTTTTGGCTTAAAATTCGACATTGTCGAAGTTTGTAGACCTCAAGGTTGCCGCGAAGTTGAACACCAGTCTATCCGTCTGTATTCGGAAGGACAGTTGTTACTGCTTGCTGTGCCTGCCTACAGGTTGTTCGGGGGTTTTGCATTGCCGACTTTGAAGTAGCCTTATCCGAGTTTGTTTTGTACGGCCGGTGATAGTAGGGTAATTTGGCCGAAAAGGAAAAAGGTCGCTGGTCAGTTTGTTGTTACTAGCCAAAGCGCCTTTCCAGCAAGAAGATTTCTTCTGTGATTGCTTTTCTGCCTGCTGTCCACGCGCTCCCGTGTATCACCACTCCTAAGGCTAGTTTGCTCCGTGCTTGCTAGTGGACGGTTTTCGAACTGTTTTCTTGGCCTTGCTCTCACCGGACAGTTGCTATAGCTAGGGATAGTTCCTGTGTTTGGTTGTTATGAATGGTTGTTATGAACTGTTCACATTGTTGTCGTCATTATTAATATCATTGCCCTTAGTGCTGTTACGCAAACACATGCAAATTTTACCTAATTCACACCCAAGTACGGTGATGGTTACAGGCGTCTCTGAATAATAATTTTTATCGCAATCACCTGAAGAACACGCATGAATTTATCTGTACGGCGCGTTTTATTATTATTATTATTGTGTTAAATTAATGTTTTCACTGTTATCAATTAATTTTGTGTTAGCTCGCGGTGTATCGAACAGCAGCTGTGTTCTTCCTACAAACAATCAAATGGCATTATTTGCGGAAAATTATGTAATAATAAAATAAATAAACATTTATTGTTATTATCATTATTACTACCACATACTAATAGTAACAAAAATAGCAAACATAGTTATGCAATGACTACTAGTAGCCGCAGCAGTACTAAGAGCGTCAGTGGCACCAATGATGAATGTTGAAACGGCAATTAACGTATTTAGCACTATAAGAGGTGGAGGGGTTCAATTGTCCCGCGCATTTTGGCATAGGCTTCCTGGATCCTTTCACCTCTGTAGAAGTTTTTATGAAGCAAGCAAGAGCGAGCCGCCTATATGTAACTCTACTCGGTCTATCTGTAAAAAGCACTTTAAAAAAAAAATATATATATATATATATAAGTTACCAACGTCCGAATGTAGAGAAACACTTGGGAGATTTGAATAACACTTAAGCCGCTTTGCTGCTGCAGAGGAAATGCCGAATATAAGTCATGCTGCGCTAGATTCGATCGAATTCATCTGAGTAGATTCAGCATTTAGCAGCAGCAGTTTGTGAGGTCTTCTCTCCTTGATTTTAGGAGGGATATTATTATTATTATTATTATTAACCGCGGCAAGCGTCCTCCAGACACGTCGAGGTAGGACGCCCAATGTTCCAGAGTTCTTCCTCGAAGGATATCGGCTTGGAGAAGGAGTTGATTCGTTTATTAAGACGGCGCTGTCCTAGGAAGCGAGCATAGCCAATCTTTGCGATGAGTTGAAGAGATGATTCTCGAACTAGTGACATTTTGTTGTCTTTAAGTCTAGTTGCACTTTTGTGACTGACTTATCGCTAGCAGAAACACGCAACGACCACGCAAAAGCGTCACGACGGTTGCGGGCGCGTTAATTGTAGTCCGCCTCTAACGTTCAAGTAGGTTCGCGGTCCTCTGAACTCGCTGTCATATCGCTATATTGGTGGGAGACCGACTGCAGTCTAGCATTAAAAACTGACGCGCTTTCCTCTCTTGCTTTTCAAATATTTTGATATATGTCTGCATAGACATATTTGGATGGGTCTGCATTTGTTGGAGGCGGGTCGGTGTCTTGGCACATAGCAAATGTTACCATTTGGATGGTCAACGTAACTGATGTTTATATGTATGTATATATATATATATATATATATATGGTTCCACCTTATATGATCTCTCGTTAGTATTCGAGCCGCGCGCTCATGGCAACAGTAGTTCTTGCTACTTGTTAAACTCAGTTAACCACGTCGACATAATAACCGTACCTTGGAAGGTTGTACATATTACTATGACTGAGTTATATTTTTGATTACTTGTTGCTTAATAAATTAATTATTATGTATATTGATTGATGGAAATGCCTCTAATGTGTTGCGTCACCTGAACTTCAATAATATTACACCAGCTTTTGCGGCCGTGTGGCAGGAAATTCTTAACGGGACCTTTGGAACAAAACGCGTTTTTCGTCAATATACGGCCGTATTAACAGAACCGTAATCAGTTAATTTCGATAAAGCGACAAGAACAATAACAGGGTCGGAAATTATAGCTTCAATAGACGTCAATACATATAAGCTTTCACTCATGAGCTCCGTGTTTGTATTGGCCACGAAGTGAGCGCAACTGGTTTTGACTGACTTGCGGTTGTTTTTCTCTACTTTGCTCGATTACTACGGGTATTACGCCGTCATGGTCATCACACGGGCTTCATTTCAGCGATGCTAGCTCTCATTCAGAGCACTTAGTGTAGCGCGGCGGAATGTTCTTCATTTCTCTTGTTTCGTCGGCGCTTTGCTTCGCACGACATATCAAAGCTACAGAAACAGTCGGCGGAACGTCAGCTACTGCGTATTACTAGGTTCCGACGGGCGTCAGAAAGCGACATAACTGCAACACGATCATTTTTATTTTAGGAGAAAAAACGAAAGTTGAGTCGCGAATGATTCTAAATTGATATATATATATAGGACGACGCAACTTGCTTTATCGTTCCTACAATAATAATACTTTGCAGTTACGTTTCTTCTTTTGGATCATGTTAGTACCTAATGAAGACGACGCCGATATAAGATTGTCGTGCAAAGCAAAACAACAAAATGTAACGAGTATATATATATATATATATACAGAGACCTAGGTGTGTAGATATGCGTCGACTCATTATGTTGTTATTGTAGCACCGTTAGAGAAGAGAGAGCACCGCTTAGTCTTGGTGAATGGGCCAGTTTACGTGTGATTATGTGAACGGAACGCCCGAAAACGTGTCGGGCGCACAGTATACACGTCTAGAGGTGCGGGGAACGTGATGCGCAGAGGCTGTGATTTTGTGCGTAGAGAGCACAACGTGAGTACGACGCCAATTGGCGAAGCTCTTAAGTCCAGCTGAATATCTGAAAGGAAGCGAATTATTTGGCAGCGTCTATTGTGGCTCCTAGTTCAAATATATATATATATATATACATATATCATCGCCCGCATTGCGTAACACGTTCGAATATGCGTCAGTAAACGAGGAACGTCAGGTTCTTAGAAGTAAATATATATATATATATTGTATCTTGAGCCCAGTTCATATACAAATATATATATATATATATATATATATATATGCGCATGTATGGTTAATCGTTTTTTATTGTTTCAGTTTGTACAGCGAATTGATTGCGTTGTTTGATAGACGAATATGTCACGAAATCATGTTGAGAGGGCTGTACTCTTTTGCAGTTCGTGAATATATATATATATATATAGATAAGTGATTAACATTTGCATAGGTTAATAGAGCGCACTTTTTGCTCACAGAGAGATGGCACGTTATACTAACACGTCGAGAGGGCTGTGCTTTGTTTTTGCATGTATCCGTGTGTGGCTGTGTGCGCGTGTGTCTGTTTACCCGTGTCCTCGTTGGATCCTTTGTTCTTGGTTTGACCTTGGCGGCGTGCGCTGAACGTGCCGTCGGATTGGATCGGTGACCTCGTGACCTTCGCCAGGAGGAGCGGAGACGGCGGCGTGAACATGCTTCCGACGAGGAGGACGATGATGAAGAGGCCGACGAGGACTTCTACGACGACGAACAGACTGATTCCGAGTCGGATGGTGGAGCCGGCGGTGGGGAAGGCCACCCCGCCCAGCAGCAGCATCAACATCAGCAGCAGCAGGCCGCCCACGCCGGGCCTGCCGGGACGACCCCAGGAGCGGCCATACCGCGGCCGCCCCTACCTCCACTGTCGGCGACATCGTCGCCCACGCTGTTGTCGTTGTCGTCGTCGTCGTGCCCGACAGCCCCGTCGGTGACGACTAGCACTGCAATAGGCCCAACCACCACCATCATCGTCACTACTGCAACGACGACGACTGGGACAGCGACCAGTCACGTATTTTCCCCCACGATTTGTAGTAGCAGTAGTACCAGCGGCAGCCATACCAGCAACAATACGTACTACAACAGCATCAACAGCTACAACAAGCCAGCGAAGGCAGTCAACGGTGCGAAGTAAGTTCTTTGACAAAAACGCAACAGCACGCTATGTCGTTAGCTTACTTTAAATATATTATATGTAACGCGTTAGAAACAGGATGACGCAGAAAAAAGGCTAATATCCATTGGATCTTGGAACAAATAGCTGAAAATCCTATGGGGGGCTCAAAAGCTCCATAGGTATAATATACATATGTATGTGTATATATATATATATATATATATATATATACAGATCTACATATCGACGGGACGGAGTGGAGAAGGCGACTGGCGTGATTCGATCCCGGCACGGCGCAATAAACGGATCTTTCTTATTTGAGTTGCAGATTAGGATTAAGGTTTCAAATCATCTTTTGTATATATATATATATATATATATATATGTAAAGGGAAAGGAAGAGGAAATGACTAGGACAATCATGATGTTGTCATCCGCGGAGGCCAAAGGCGGTACTCTGCTAGAGGGACGACAGAATCGCTACTTTTTGTTTGCTGAGTGAGAAAAATCGTGAATTTCAGTACTTATAATAGCAGCAGTTGAAGTTGTAGTAGTGATCTTAGTTCTGCCGAATGGAAATGGCTGCAGAGCTTGTCTTGACTCCGAAGTACCCCACCTCCTAGCGCCATATGTTTGCTCGGCTCCCTGGCTAAAGGGTTCGAGTCCATCGTGAAGGCATGCCTCTGAAGCTTTTCGGAGAGGAAATACCTCGATTCCGACTCCCAATGTGCATTTTGAAAAGAGCGCTCGACAATCAGCGCCACTCAGTGGGTTCAGTCGAAGGCCGAGCACTTCTCCGCTTAGAAAACGCGATCTCTTCCTCACCGTTTTATTCGACATCAAGAACGATTTAACAGTCTCCCTGTGGAGGGTCATACTTAAGACTCCTCACACGAAAAACGCCCCGTCTCACCTTCTCAGTTTCGCGTTGCCTACATTACCGGACGTCGCAGTCCCAAAGAACGATAAGCCTCTATACTTGGATCCCTACTCTAGAACACAGCAATTATAACGTACTGCGGCTGAAGGACTTTCCTCCGGAGCCGACCTTTTGGCTTACACTGACAACCTCGTCCTGACCGTCCAATCCCGGACACCGGAGCTGCTGGGGAGGTGCTCGGATGAGGCAATCTCCAACGTCACGCACTGTATAGGAAAATCGAGACACTTCCTTTGGTGTATGGAGCAATCGCCCCCTTTTCACCTGCGTTTCAGCAATGAAAAGATCATCATCCCTGACACAACAAGATACCCCAGAGTATTTCGTCACAAGGGTCTCCGAGGCACATCTCACGTTTGCCGGGCGACGGAGAAAGCCTTTAGAATTAGAAGCCAATGACTCCGCGTGCCTCATGCCCGACACCTTTGGGCCCCGCCACGACCCCTACGACTCGGAATCGTCTGCGCCGGGCTCAATGAGTCTGAGCCCTTAGGGTGATCATGGCGTACCAGACGGTGGGTATAGCAAGGGCTCTCTTCTTGCTGGAAGGATTCTCTGGGATCTTAAGGCTCTGGAGCGCCGCCGCTTGTAGGAAGACCCTACACTCAAGAAGAGAGACGAGCGGCAGCGCAGCATCACCCTATAGTTGGGGGAGTGGGACGTATCCTCGAGTGGGGGTGCTCCAGGCACCAGTATATGTTACAGTATGTAGCATATAATAAATATAATATCATAATGTACACTAAACACGTATACAAAAATACTGGCTAAATCGGCTTTGAAGCGAATTGGGTTTCCACACCGGCCAGCTGCTGACGGGCCACGGGGACTTTCAGTCTTATCTGTTCAGGATGGGAGCCTGCGGCGGTGGACTTGACCCATCCCAGAAAACACGATTCCAAGGTGTCCGGCATGGGCGGAGCAGCGCGCCTCCGCGGCATTTTAAATCACATCAACACCGAACACGCCGGGCACATAGCGTGTGCAAGTCCATGCAGGAGTCCGCCCCAGTTGCAAGAAGCGACGAAAATGTATTTGGATAAGCAATTCCCAGTCGATGGGGTTGGAGAGACGGCTGGATTTTAGCAGTTTAAAGCCCAACACTACTGGCCACCATTTGTAGATAATTTTCCTGCAGTTGGTGATTGAAGTCCGTGTGTGCGAATTAAATTTTGCAGTTATTCCACAAAGACAAAAATCTAGTATTCCTAGTATGAGCAGTGTCACTTATACTCCAGCCAGTTATTGGACAATCCGGCGGTGCTTAAGCTGCTGCTGCTACTGGTGCCGTGGTTGCCGGCACCGCGATTGCTTTTAATCGATCACGGCGGAAATTCACCAATGATCACCAAAACAGAGAAACGGAGAAAGATAGCTATATGCACAGACGGCAGACCGAGACAAATGGAGACGCGGAGGCTGCCTCCAGGCTAGGCAACTCGGGCTAGATGAATCTATCGATACTCGTAGACATGGAACTGCCACTGACGACGAATCAGCCGCCGAGAGTTAAGCGGCAAGCGCTGCTTTGCTGTTGCTTGGTGGTCAGCAACGAGTTGACTGGTGGATGAATCATCTGATTGGTCGAATCTGGAATCCGGAGAAAACAAGAGAGAAGGCCAGTAACAACAACATCAATAAAAACAACGACGACGACAACAATGACAACAACAACAACAGCAGTCCGATTCGACGCTAGTGACGACGAAAGCTACGACAACGCCCATGCGAACTAAGAGCAGCAGTTGCCGCAGCACAGTGGCAGAGGAAACGACCTGGTTGGCGCCAGCGAGACGTTGCGCTGGCGAGACATTGCGTCGCCGCCTTGGCAGTTGGTGGCAGTTGCCTCCGCCGGGCTCGTCGCCGTGCTGGTTGCAGCACACGTAGTTGCTGTCTTTGGTTGGTTGGTTGGTTGGCGCTGTCCTCTAGCTAGCTAGCTAGCGGCCACTCGAACGCGGCGCGGCTGCGGATTGCGTGGACGGTCTTAAGCGGTCTTCTGACGACGCCGACCACGACAGCGTCGGTAGTAATGACAGTAGTTGTAGTAGTAGTAACAACAACAACAACAACAACAACAACAACAACAACGACGACGACGACGACGACGACGACGACGACGACAACGACAACAACAACAACAACAACAACAACTACTACAACAACATCAACAACAACAACAACAACTACAACAACAACAGCGCGCCGTCTTGCCGTCTCGAGCACCGGCGCATCGACCACGTTGGTCTTCTTCTATTCCATCATCGTCTAGCTGTCTACAGCCCCGTCTCTTACAGTCTGTCGTTCTCTCTCTCTCTCTTGCTGCATCTCTCTCTCTATCTTTCTCTGCCTGTCTGTATGTCGATTTGTCTATATATCCGTATGTCTCCTTTTCGTTTGCCTGCTTGCCTTCCTGGCTGCCGGCTGGCTGGCCGGCCAACAACCAACAATGGATGTGGGGGTTGTTGTTGACAGGAGGAACAACAGCGACCGGACCGCCGACATCAACGTATACGTGCTTGCAGCTGCTACTGACGCCGCTGCTGCGGCTGCTGCTGATACTGCGTCTACCGAAACGGCAATAATACGGACACACTGAGCACTCGAGTCGGCGAGTCGGCGACGTTCAGTTAATGCGTCCGTGTCCGTCATGGACCGTACCTCTAACTACAGACAGTTCTAACTACAGACAAGAATTAAAACCCTTAAAACTAGCGGGCTAAAAGCCCCATGCCCTCAAACCTTATTCAGTGGCTCAAACCCGCCATGTCTTCAAACTTCATTCATTGGCTCAAACTACGACGCCATCCGCCACTCCCTTTCTCCCGTCCTCGTTTACTCTGTTGCTCGGTTTGGCAACGACAACAAACCATCGCTTGCTTGCCATGCTGGCTGGCTGGCTACGCTAACGTAGCCGTTCATACCACATGTCCAACCCGACGGAAAGAAACTATGATGATGAAACTGGACAAGAGGGAGAACGCAGGAGGCAAAGGAAGAATAAAAATAACAAGTAACAACAACGGTAGGGCTTGAACCCGTGCAGCACCTATGTCTCTCCTCCGGTCGTGAGGCACACGCGAAGGCACCTCGCTACCGGACTCGACATATATATATATATATACACGTATGGAGTAGTTGTTGTTATCTTTTACGACGCGCGCAAGCAACAGGGCTGCTATGCGCATCCGTTCTGTTGGCTGCTGCTTGGCGTCTGCGGCAGTATTGCCAAACAGAGTTGGACATGATATGGCACCGAGTAACGCGGTTCGTGTAGGTAACAAGCGCGCCCCCAACACGAATGATCCTTATCAACTCAGACCTATGACCTACGACTCTCTCCTTGGACTTTTGACCCTTTTGAAAAACGTCTTAGATATATATATATATATACATATATATATATATATAAAAAGGAAAGACGTGCGACTCACCGACATGTCTCTGTTTGCAAACTGCCTCTGTTTGCAACTCGTGTTTCTATTTGTGTATATATATATATATGACGGATTGAAAAGTTCTGATACATATTTATAGAAAAATCATTTGTATTTAGTATAGTTTCAAAATAGTTTCCGCCCGCTGCAGTGCACTCGTGCCACCTTCTCTCCCACATTTCGAAACAACTTTTTTAAAGCGTCGTAATTGAGTTCGGTGTCTCCTGTGGATTTTTCGCTATCGCCTCTATTGTCTCGAAACGTTGTTTTTCAATGTTTTTATCCGTGGGAACAGGAAAGTTGCACGAAGCCAGGTTGCGTAAATATAGAATTCAGTGGTTTTAGCCAATAATCCGAAATCAGTAACGATGTATGCGCGGGCGCGTTGTCGTGACGGAGGATCTTCACGCCCGTCGCGAAATCGACGGTACCACGTATACACAATGTTTCGGGGGACACTGCTTGATTACCATAAGCTATTTGTAACATTTCCACCACTTCCGAACATATGGTTTGGCTCTTAACACAGAACTTGATGCATATTCGTTGCTGTTTCGCTTTCGTTTCCGAATTTCGTGAACGGCTGATGAGTGGCGCTTCTAAGCATAACAAACCGAAAGAACTTGGTAGTTTCGGTTCAATTTTTAAAATTCAAAGTACTTAGTTCAAAGTAATACAAAGCAGCATATATATATACATAATGCATTATAGGAAGAAAAAAAATATGTATATATATACATATATATATATATATACTTATATATATATATATATATATATATATATATATATATACTTATATATATATATATATATATATATATATATATATAATATATATATATACTTATATATATATATATATATATATATATATATATCATATTTTTTGTTCTCATGACCACGATAGTGATTGGCTACAGCCTGATTCTGCTTCTCAATGGATTTGGTACCGTGTGCTCCCAATTCGACTAGAACCGCAGACTCTAGTGGTTAGGTGATTCCAAATATATATATATATATATATAATATATGTGCGAACTAGCCTTACCAGCCTGGGAACGTTTACGTTTGTAGCTGTCCTCGTCAGTGCGGTAGAGAAATGCAACACATGAAACGGAGATAGATACGCACGCTTCCAAATAGATATCGAGGTTGCGATTATAGCCGTTACACTCATGCAGCCAACTACAAGAGCAAATGGTCAAAACATTGGAGGCGGCTAGCGAGAACAATTGCCTTTTCCTTCCAATATCTACCAATTACGCTATTTTAACAGCTTCTTCTTGTATGATTCCTTTGCTGTATGCGTCTGCTTGTCTTTTTGTTTGTTTGTTTTGTTGTTTTTTCGTGCGTCTTGTTTGTAGCATGTTGACGGAGAAGGCGTTAGCAGCTGTGTCGTCCACGGTTGCAGTGGACGCTGGCGCCCTTCCGGCCGGCTCTCCCCCGTCATCCGGTCACCTGCAACTTCAGCAACAACAACAGCAGCTGCAGCAGCAGCCGCCGCCGCCCCCGCTTCTGCGCCCACACGAGGGCGTCAACGTAAGCTCGACAGCCGGCAGGCTTCTGGCCAGCAACCTCGACTTAGCCCAGCTGGGCCTGACGCCGTGCCGCCCAAGCCGGTCAGTGGTCTTCACAGGTCGTGGCCAGCACAGGCCGCAGGTGGCACCGCCCTTACCGGTGGCAGGTGGGTTACCTGGTGTCACGCGTTCACCGCAGTTGTTCACCGCAGTCAACCGCGGTGCAACACCACCAACAGCTGCGGCAGCTGGAGCAGCGCAATCGGTCACTGGCACGAGCACTGCGGCCGAGCTGCTCGAATGCGGAGACAGCATCTCGAATAGCGGCGGCGTCGTCGTTGCTGTCTTGCCGCCACAGCAGCCTTCACCATCACCACCACCAGCTGTCACAAGTACCGTGTCGAGAGACCAAGTCGTTGATTCGGCCTCGCACGCAGCTACAACGGTCGAGCTCATGTCGAGGCGACGTGTCATCACTAGCGATGATGATGGTGATAATAATAATAATAATAATAATACTAAGCATGATGTTGCTGCTAATGATCGCGATGGGGATGTTCGCCATCAGCATCATCGTCATCATCGTCATCATCATCATCGTCGCCGTCATGTCAACAACCATGACGACGATAATAACAACAAAGTTGTTAACAACATCAGCAGCAGCAGCATCAACAACAATAACAACAACAACAACAACAACAACAACAGTAACAATAACGACGGGGGAGCTGACGGACTGCCCATCACCACCGTCACGGAGTCAAGGGAACATGAAGCAGCCAGGTCACTTCTCGATTTGGCTAAACCCAACTCGACGAGCAACTGCCACCAGCAGTGTAGCAGCAACATCGACAACAGCAGTACCAAAAACATCATAAACAACAGCAGCAGCAGCAATAACAACAACTGTATCAACAACACGAATAGCAGCTGCAACACCAAGAACAGTTCCGGAAATAGCGGAACTAGTACTGCGCTCAGAGAATTGACAACTAGCAATCCTACAACAAGCAGCAGTAGTAGTTCTACAAGTACCGGCAGTACTACAACTAGGTTGACTTGCACTACTACTTCGACCACTGCTACTTCTTCGACTACTGCTACTACTTCGACTACTGCTACTACTTCGACTACTGCTGCTGCTGCTGCTGCCGCTATTGGCAACACCGGTTTGTGTAGCCAGCCGCCTCCGAGTCACGTGGACCATCAAGTGGTTCAAGTTGACGACGCTGGTGGTGGTGGTGGTGGCGGCGGCAGCGACGGCGGGGACGACGACGCATCCACGTTAGGTAACGTGGAGGGAGACCGCGTCCATGATCCTCAACAGCAGCAGCAGCCGAAACGACATTTACGAAGATCAGACACGCCAAGGTATACGGGCGACGACCAAGATGAGCAGATTCCGACCAGACACGCTGCTGGCTCTACCGTCGATCGCAGCATTATCGTTAGCAGCAGCAGCAACAATAACAACAACAGCAACAACAACAGCAGCAGCAACAACAACAACAACAGCAAAGACAGCAACAACAGCCAACAGATAACGGAGAGAGAAGAGAGCAGGTGCAATCCCGCTATAGACGTCGCCGTCGCCGTAGATACCCGAATTATAGTAGATAACAATAATCATCATCATCATAACAAGAACTGTAGTAGCATAGGAATTAGAGTCAGCAACGCCAGTAGCCCAGCCGCAGCAGCAACAACGACAAATACTACATCATCATCACGACCACCACCATTATCTGTATCATCATCGTCATCATCAACAGCAGCAGCAGCAACAGCGGCAGAAACAACCACAGTCATATTGGAGGAGCCCGCTGTAAAGTGGGATCTGCGAGACAAGGCCTCGCCAGAGGCTTCGCCGCTGCCATCCGCCATGGAAGGAGCCGAAGCGCCCGAGACCATCATGCACAACATCGATTCACCACTGCTCTCGCGCAAGCGGAGCAACAGCAGCAGCAACTACAACAACAACAATTCTTTCGACCTACCACCACCACCACCCGGTGAGTAGACCGACCCAATAAGTGACAACAGCATTCAGCATTACCATACCTTAGCCGGCCTTACCATACCGCCAGCGTAATAGAGTGGCCGCTGGCGAGGAGACGAAACTGCTGGTAAACGTTGTGTCGCTCTCTCCCCCCCTTGCTATTCCTCTCTGAGTGGAGCTTAAGCTAAGCCAGTCGTTAGCATTCATTACTCCCCGTAAAAAGGGGCGAGAAACATCATCACGAGATCGCAAGCTGTTGTTGTTGGTATTATTATTCTTATTATTTAAAAAATATATAAGCAGGCTGAATGTTCATTTCATTATTATCTATGCTAGCCTTTACCTTCTACCTGTGTGTCTGTGTGCGTTTGGGCGTGGGTGAGTGTCGTTTCTGTCTAAGCAACGCGGCGCTGTGTTATCTGCCACCCTGCCCATTGCGGATTGTCATGTCCTCTTAGATGACGCAACTATAGAGATCTAACGGATTGGGCGCATGCTCTACTTTGGACATTGCGCGATACAAAGCAGCACACCGACGAGGCTTACTAGTACGAGTCATTCACCTTCATGACTTTTCTTGACATTTTTGTTATTGTCATGCCGCCGTCGGTCACGGACGCGTTATTTCGTATGCGACACAGTTCGAGTGAGCAGCAAATGAGTAACATCTATATAGGCTATATGCCGGCCCGCTGGAACGGGATCGACCGATCCATACCATTGATTATCGTGATTCGAGTCAGTGAGCTGCGGTAGTATCTAGTATTGATGGCATTGCGTGGATGGGTCCCGAACACCCGAAACGTTGCTAATCCTATTGCGGTTAGTTCGTTTCGTCAAATACACGCGTGACGCGAGACGGCAGATCTGTAAATAAAAATTAACTCTCTCTCTCTCCAGTGAGATCGTTGTGGGCTGCGTCTCTCTATCGATTATTAAACTGGCCACTCGAATGAATGTCTATACTCACAAGTTTTTTTATATCAACATATATTTACGCGGGTTAGAAATAAACATGCTTAATGCACACCCGGTGAGTTGGAGTTCTAAGGACTCACTAAAGCTCCTTGGTGATTCCCCAACCTGCTTCACTGGAACACATCCGTGGTATAACTTTTGATGGTATAGCCCGTGGTGTAGCTTTTTCTATTCTGTTCGATGGCGGCGCTCCATGCAGCGCTGTCTCTTCTCCTTCAACATTGTGTCTGCCCTCAGAACGACGTCCATCATAAAATCAGTCCCTGAGTCCCAGTCCACATTTGAGAGGAGCATTCTTGAGGATAGGCCTTCTCGTCGTCCTCCTCTCCTCGTACAGTTGGCCTCGTGCCCTTGAAAGCACTGCAGGCGAGAAACCTATGATGGACGTCATCTGGTTCGCCGGTGTCGCACAAGACACACACGTAAAAAGTAAAGTTTTCGGGCTGACCCTCAGCTAAGATTTAACGCCCACGGAATTGTTTTTCACATTGCTTCATAGACGGACCCCCATAAATACAAATGTGCAACGGTGGGGTTCAAACCCGCGCACCTATGTGTCTCATCCGGTTGCGAGGCGCAGACCTTAGCCACCACGCCACCGGGCTCGACAAGACACACACGTGCTACCTGAATTCACACCATATAGGTCTGGAAGCTGCATTGACCGGTGACAACTGGGGCTTGGTAGCACGTAGATTCTGCCTACTCATACCGATATTACTCCGTGAGGTCCGGGATCATTTTGCTCGAGCCCACGACCACCGTGGTGCTCGTGGGCTCTCGTTTTACACAGTCTAATATAACATATTAGATCATATGCAAAGAAACACTTAAACGTGGCGGTTAACTAGTGCTATGCAGGACAAACACTTTTCATAGCCCGATGACTACGGTTAAGATCGGCGGTGCCATCTACAGCGAGGCTCCGGAGCGAGGTTAACCGAGGTAATAAAGAATATCTCACTCTTTACCTCACAACTTCCTGCTCTTTCGATTCATTGGTTGGTCAACCAGTAGTTCACTGCACAATCCGTAGCTCTTGAATGCGTGGGTGTGATCGTGTATATGCGTATACATGCATACTTATTGAGCTCACTGCTCTATACCCACTAACAAGTATATAATGATATCGTTGCTGGTGTGTTTTGGCGCGTTGACAGGTCTTGGAACTCGTAAAATGGTTGTGGAGCCGCCTAGCATCGAGCCTCCTCGCAAGAAGAGCTCGTGTGTCCGGTTGCCGCAAGTTGGCACAATTGATGAAGAAGCCCGTCTCGTATCGATTCCGCATGACGTTCATCACCTCGCTGTACATAGCGATATCAGTAACCAAAGGCTCGCGGGCGCTCCACAAACGCAGCCGTACGGAGCACCTCAACAGCAGCAGCTGCTGCTGCACCAACAGCCACATAGCTTCACGACACAACAAAATATCGACGGAAATAGAGAGGTACGCTTAATGTGGTGACAAATCAGCACCGTGCTAGGACAATTGGGCCGGAGATGCCATTTTACGGCGTAGGTCATATGCACTACATGCTCCATATATACTGACATCATACGACCGCGCTGACGACGAGTTCAAGAGAAGATATATATATATATATATTATTTGTCCCCTCCTAACAATTAGAACGGAAAATCTGGCAGCTGCAAAGTAGTTTGAGTATGTGTACTCATTTAGTAGGTACTATTTGAGTGTGTTCAGTACTTACTCTTCTTTAAACAGTTTTTGGTCCGACACACGACATAAACAAGACCGACTCATTTTCATCTGCTTGCTAAGTGACCATAATAGTATACGCTGTGAAACGCTGTTAGCCAATTTGCATTTCTAATGCGTACCTGTAAACATTTCAGGCGGTAATGTCAGGGCTCTACTCCGTACGGCAAGCAGCATGCAATCCTGGAAGTTTTCAGGGTCTAGCCTGGCACCTCGGTAGGTCCAGAGAGCTACCTGCCGATTGAGGGAGGATCTTCTTCGTGTTTCCCAGATACGCGTCCCCGGTCGATGTCGTTCGATCAGCTGACGAGCGTGCAGCACGATCAACGGTACTCGCTGTCCGAAGCCGAAGGCGACAGTTGTTCGGTCGTTTCGTCTTCACTGCAGCGGGAGCTCGCGCCTGTCGCTGGCCGGGGCGACCAGCCGATGGACCTTCGTGTCGTTTCGACGCGTGCCAGGAGGCTCGAAATTCTCCCAGGCGGCATCGTATCACAGCCACTGCAACCGTTCGTCACCCGCGATCCACGCGAAACCCAGTCAGTGATTCTGCCCCTTGGCGGCGGCGGCAGCAGCGGCCTGCCTAGCGCCGCTGCCGTGCACGGTGTATGCCATGGAGGTGTGCCGGGATCGAAGCCGTTTATCGCCGAGAAGCCTCACGAGACGATGATAGGAGCCTGCATGGGCTATGACCAGGGCAACCTAGCCGAGTCAGGGCAGGACGCCCAAGGCTCGCTTCACAACATGGTCCCTCCACCTGCTCCTGCTCCTCCTCCTCCTTCTTTCAGACCTTCTCAAGGCCATTCGCACTCGCAGAACCCTGTGCAAAGTTCGCTTGCGCTCGGAGGAACTGTAGGTCCTAACAACGGCATTATGCCGCCTCTAGTCGTGCCCAAGCAGGAGTACACCTCTGCTCCTCCATCTTTGTCTGACGAGCGCGACGCACCAGCCTATGTACAGGCTACGATGCCGCAACACAGCATACATCAAATGTCTGGACCTAATGGTAATTAGGAAACTTCAGTGTCACTGGAAACTAACGGTTTCGTGTCTAAATACTTTTTTGTGCTGATTAACTTAGCTCTTCGTAAAAGTAGCAGCAATCAAATAGCTCGTACACGTCGACGTTATCGTCATCATCTTATGCAAGACTTCTCATATGTAGAGCATACAACGAACACGTCGATTTCTGAATTTTAGGTCTGACCAAGATTTCTCTTGCTTCTACAATTTGTATTTCCGTGTTTTGTTTCAGTCGGTGGCTTAATGTGGAATCAGGGCACGGCAACCGCCTTGACGCCGACCGTCCCACATGGGTCCCTCATTGCCGGCGCGGTTCAGGATGGCCGGATCGAGGGTGGGGACGCAATACGGGAGGCAGGACAGGGACGGGCAGGAAGCAGCATTGGTACCGGGGGCAGTGAGGAGGGCAAGTGCGTGTGCAATATCTGTCACAAGTCGTTCCCCAAGATCTCCCAGTTACGTGTGCACGTGAACATACACTACTTCGAACGGCCGTTCCGGTGCGACGCATGTGCGGTGTCGTTCCGTACCAGAGGCCACCTTCAGAAACATAAACGCTCGGTGTCTCACTACAACCGGGTGAACATGAATCTGACCTTTGGTACGCCGACGGCAGACAACCCACGGCCGTTCAAGTGTGACGATTGCAAGATCGCATTCCGCATACACGGCCATCTGGCCAAGCACTTGCGGTCCAAGATGCACATCATGAAGCTTGAGTGTCTTGGCAAGCTGCCGTTCGGCATGTACGCCGAACTCGAGCGCAGCGGGGTGAACCTGAACGAGATCGACACGACCGATTGCGAAAACTCGCTCGAGAGTCTGCAGGTTCTGGCCCAACGCCTCTATCAGCAGGAAACGTGCAGCCTCAGGTGGAAGGAAGCCGGCGTGTCAGGCGAAGGTGGCTATTCGGAGCCCGAGGATGACGGCCTCGAAGCACCACTGCCCCCGATGCAACAGGCGCTTGGTGTGGTAGCGCCCGCCGATCTGGTCTCTCAGAGCATTGACACGGTCAACGGACACTCCTCTGGGCAGGCGATGCGCCAGTTAAGTCCACAACATCAACCGCGCATAGACTCGCAGGCTATTCCACCCGCGGTTAGCACCCCCAATCAGCTGAATCACCCGGGCTACGATCAGGGCCATGACCAAATGCCACCGATAGACGGTCACTCCTCCACTCAGCCGATGATGTCATCAATGCACGACTCTCCGAGGTCTCACGGACCGCAGATGTCACCCCATCCCGGCATGGGATTGCCACCCTCTCAAGGGTACGTTGACAGCAGCTCCGCCCAACAACAACCGCAATTACCGCATCTTTCACAACAGCAGCAGCTAGTGCCACCTCAACAGGGCCTCGCAAATTCACTCATACTCAACAACGTGCTACAGCACGAACAGCATACGAATCCGGCGCCGTACGGGCCTCCCTCTATTGCCCCTTACAGTGTTGTGCCACCAGCTCCGGGTCATATGGCCAGCGGCCCTGGACTGCACCCGGTCCCACCCGATACGCCCCGCTCGTCTTGCACCTGCCATCTATGCGGCAAGGTACTCAAGTCGGCTAAGTCACTTCAGGTGCACCTTCACACGGAGCACGCCGACGAGCAGAGCAAGACGCCAGCGCCACCCGCTGCCGTGTCCAGCTGTGCAACAGCGTCTGGCTTTAATAGCCAACCCGCACCGAGCTTTCCAGCGGTTCACGGCCCACCTCTCGGGTCATCGGCATCACTATCGACACCATCCTCATCTTCACCGTCGCCCTTTTCGTCAACCTCGTCTTCCGATGGCCATCTGCACGAGGCAGCCGGCAACGCCATAGTCTCATCTGGCCTCGTCAATTGCCAGCTGTGCAACAAATCATTCCAGAACCATGTTGTGTTGCAGCAGGTACGGAAACGACACACAATCTGTCAAACACTCGTCACCTCTGTGTTAAATATGTATATATATATATATACACGGCAAATTATTTGATTACGCTTGTCCGTTACAATTGAAGACACCTTTTACACGTCACTTATACTTCAGTGGCCTGCCAGTTAAGTTAGTCTAGGGCTGGCCCATAACGCTAGTGGGCTGCTACCTACCCTTCCCACCACCGCTACATCGCCTCGTTGGATCAAAATTGAGATCCTATGGTCGATTCTATGCAAGATCGACGGCGACCGCTCCTAAAGCCTTGGTCGTCTGGTCAAGTCTGCCAACAAGCGGGGTCTCAGAAACTCTATGGTGTTTTTCCTGGTGGTGATCATATCCCCTATGCCGGTAGGCCGGTAGGCCGGGAGCACAACGCTTTGCTTAACTTGACCTAGTCAGTCAAGCCACATTTACGTGCGTACTGTAGTCGTAGTAGTAGTAGTAGTAAAAATTGTATGTCCACAAAAATTGGTCTCTGTAGTTACCATTTTTTATTAACAAAAATGCGCAGCGCTGCTCGATCGTCGATATCATCGATAAAGCAGGAATCATTTTCCTAAGGAAAATATCGTAACAATATCAAGTTATCCTTGTTGACAGCAAACACGCATATATATATATATATATATATATATATATATGGACTAACTAAATCGGGTTTTACGCAAACTTAATTTATAATATGTTTTCCCACAGTGCAACTAACGCATATCTTACGTTCTTTCTGTGCATGTATTTCAGCATTTCATCGCGTGTCATCAAGCATCGTTCTCATAAAGAACGGGCGTACGGGCCATTGGTGGTAGGCCCGCCGATAAAAGAGTATTTCTACATGACTTGACCACCCCAGAGCAATCATCAGTCAGACTGCACGCTAGTTAGAAGAATTTGATGGGGATTATTTAGATTAGTGATATTAGTTAAGAGTGCTTAGTGAAGGATGTTCTTTGCTACAATATATATATATATATATATATATATATATATAAAACACGAATAATTGTATGGCTATAGCGAGAACGGTTCAAGTCCACAAGGTGCACTGTGGGCATTTAATGTTGATCTCAAGACGGAGCTACACAGTCCCGCTTCCACATAGCGGTCATTCAGAATCCATGATGTTTTGTCGTCCCAACTGCAAGTAGATGCTTATATATATATATATATATATATATATATATATATATATATGTTTGTGTGAATTAATCAAAGGAAATGTCGGAGAGTATCCGGATGTTGTCGTAACCAGTGGGGCTCTGGATCGATCCACGAATCGATCAATCCGACGGTGTGCAATGTTATATGGGAGGTGTCTCTATGTGTGTGTATGTGACCTCCCTATGTATGTAGATACTGTTGTTATGTATGGGCTCAGATGGGTGTTTCGATCGGGGAGCAGATGTTTTGGTTACATTGCACGTGCGAGTGGATGGGCAGCAACGGCGACGACGACGGCAATGTTTGCGCGTACGTCAATGGCAGACTACCAGATGGAAGATGGGCAGTTCAAGTTCAGCTTGCTGGCTGGCTAAGCAGAATAGATCAGTTCAGGTCGTTCGACAATCTACCACCTCGAAGTTAACCTGCGGTGGCCGACTCACCTGCCAATCATCTGACTGATCATCACTAACCATCTCGGCGTCGCGGTACCGCTTTGCACCAGCAGCTGTACTCTCCTCCCCCCCGCTGCCTCCGTTACTCAACGATAGGGCAACAACCCGCTGCCTGATGACGCGGTGGGGAAATGGCTGCTGCTGAGATCGGACACGAAACGTTGAGAAGGTGTAGACTTATTGAATAAGCAGATGATCGGAGGAAGGAACGTCATCGTGCACGGTGAACACGACCGACGAGTGATTGACCATTCATTCTTCTACTATTACTTTTTTTAGAATATACGTTACAACCATTTTCATCAGAGCTACTTTCTGATATACTCGATTATGAGATGGAGGCTCCTCTATGCGCTTTGTTCATATATATATATATATATATATATATACTTATTCTACAGCGCTTGTTCTTTTACCCCATAACTTTCTTCACCGAGTTTAAGCCCTGTTACCTAAATCTGTCACCGCCGTACTCCGCGATGTCTGGAAGCGCTTGTGCTCCGTCAATACCTGAGTCAGGTAATAGGTGAATAGTAAAATAAAGTAATAATAGGTGATGCTTCTGTGCTCTCTGGCCACTTCACCAGATCAGGGATGATCTGGCCGCGTCAACACTCCTGCGACGTCTGCCCCCGTCCTGCTTCACTTTTCTTGGCACTCATTTCGCGTCTGCTTCCGAGCTCTTCAGCTTTCCGCTGCCACTAGGCTCTGGAGAATCTTGTCGCCAGCTTCCGCTGCATTCCCAGAAGAAGCTTCCGGTTTCTCCTTAGCTTCATTTGCACTCGGGCCCACGTGGGGGGCCTCGACGAGCAACACGGTAGACCCTGCCACTGAGGCGAGGAGTTTCCGCTTATTGTGCTACTATTAATACTATTACTCATACTGCTACGACAACTATCACTACGAATGCAGCAGACACTTAATTACCTACCAACTCAACCACAACAATGTACCATTATTGCTTTTACATCTGCTACTCAATGAGCCCTGCTCACCCGAGCGCCACCCCTTCCTTTCGTATCCTTCCTTCTACCTATCTGGACGAGCCCTAAAAAGAGATATGATGATAAACTGATATGATAATAAGCAGCACTGCGCAAGAACGCTGCAGAGATGCGCGCACGTAGACAGTTATGATTCATATGTGTACATACTCTGTGTTAGATCGAACGTTCATTTAATAAAGGCATATTATATAAATATTAAAAAAGTATATATATTGTTGACTTAAGCTGTGGTGTCGTCATTACTGCCGAATCGAATCAGCTAGCTTATATTATCAGCCCTAATGGCCCATAATGCATGCATTTGTACAACAGTTTCTTACTGAATTTAATTAGAATTGTGAACAAACGCCGGGTTTTTTTGCAGAGCATGGGATAGTAATTAACCGTTGTTGTCCTTGAGTAAGCTGAAACGAAACTTTAGAAATAAAGAGTCAGCACGCAGCTCACTCTGTTCCCAAAAAGGACAATTCGTTGTTTCTGGAAAGTCGAGGCAAACCGCAGAAATGATTTTCCCTGCAAGCGGTGTCGACAGCCGGGCCTTCAACTAAACTAATGCGGCTAAATGCGTAAATTGCGAGGGTTCTTACACTTTCTGTTCTGCATCTTGTTCAATCCGTACATGTAAAATTGAGAATTCAGACTTCTGCACCAAATTAGTACCGAACACTCTTACGTAAACGCGGCCAGAATGATGGACGTAGTTGTGTAATAATGGTACTCTGAGGCATCCACCGCTAGATCTGTTGAGTTTTCCTTGCTTTCGTTGTGATCGATACTTCATCGGGACCAGGATCCCCGTTAATCTACCAGGGCTATTTGCTATCCTCAGAAAATCCTCGTCAGCCACTTAAGAAAGCACGAAAGATATACGACTTTTTTGTAACATATGTATATTATGTATATATTTTTAAAGTTACCTAAAATAAAAATATTAAACAATAAATTGTATTCTTACATAGTGAATATAGTGAACATAGTGAATATTTCTGTGTCTAATTCATGATCACTATCGTTCATCTAAGAATAAAGATTTAAGAGGAGGTTGCGCGACGAATATCACCTACATCTAATAAAAGTGTCGAGTGCTTTCTCTAGAAAATTGCCACCGCGTTCAGAAAACAATATTCCATATTAGAAAATTATTGTATGTATTGGCAAAGTTTATTACTCACCTCTTTACTCGAGTTTGATTGCTAAGGCTATTCCAAAATAGTGGCGGCATAAGTAGATACAAAATAAATGCTAAGCCAGCTGCTGATAGAGTAAACTTTCTGGTATAAGAGAAACGTGGTAGCAATAAATAAGATTGAATATTAAACTACTGGTAGTACAGCTACAGTAAAAAGATGCTGCTATTTATTCAGCTGAAAGCATTGCATCAGAATAAGAAGTTTTGTCGTGTCTGTCGAAGAACATTCCAGCTATTCAAGGTAACCTCAATCACTCTGACGCTGGCCTGGTAAAGGGCGATCACCTATTGATCTGAGTTCCCATTAAAGCGGAGTTTATTCCAACTTTTGGCTTAAATGGGAGTCCGGATTTATTCATTCGAGTAAAACGACACCAAAAATAATAAATGAGGAGGAGGTGCTCCAGTGATTCTAAAAAAACCCGTCGGTTGATTGGAATAGAACGAGGTTATGGCCTTACCGAGTACAACTACTACATATGACAAGAGAAAAAGTGCCATACGGGAATGGAAATATTGAGCATTCCTGCCAAACGTACAAGAGCGTGACACTCGGCTTACGAAAGGGCACATTCAAAATCAACGCAACCACCAAAAAATGAAAACACCGTACATTCAATCCTTCTCATTTATTTGTGAGTGGAATTCAAATGGTCAACGTCAACAAACGCACGATAAGCCCTATACGTTTCTGACGCAGGACAACGAGCAGAAGATAGTTGAGATTGTTCACAAGTGCCCTCGCACGCCGAATGCAACGGTCAGTAGGCGGAAACACCACATAAACGCATATCAAAACGAAATATTGTGCCACTGAGATATGGCTCCAGACGTGATTGTAAAAAAGTCCAGATTCCACTACAGCCTCGTCCCTTTCAGGCCACCCGCAAAACATTGTACTTGCACAGCTCTTTTACATAAATATGCAGCTAAGTCTGTCTGTATGTGTGCGTGTCTATCACGCGTTTGTATTCACCAAGAGATCATTTGGTTGTGAATAGGCACTGTTAAATGTGTGTAACACGAAATCACGTGTCTATACCGCGCGGCTCGGACAACGTCATACATAAGTATATATATATATATATATATATATATATATATATATATATATATATCATACATAAGTATATACAAGTATATATAATATATAACCCCGCTATATCAACTTAGTAATTTGGCACATACGGGACTGCATCGGATGTCGGCCTGTCGTACCAAGCCACGATCGTCGGCGTTTGCTACAACAGACCTGGCTAATTCAAGAGTATGAACCAGCTTTAGTGATCGCCGTTGAGGAGCTGGAAACGTAAGTCGCCCACATCCTCCACAAGGCACAAAGGATAACAAATATGGATAAAGAATTCGTGGAATTGCGTCGTCTATGGCCACTAGTCGCACCGGGAATGCTCTGTGGACTGCTCGACCAGCGAAGTCGAGCAGATTCATCGGGCCTGGCGTCGGTTTCAAAGGCTGTACTTGATCAAAAAGCTCGCCATTGTCCTGTAAGTTCACCTCGCCTAGCGGAACACGCAGACTCGCCGGCAGATAGAGGAGTCTGTTGTTGTTGAGCTTCAGCACGCTTAACTGATCGCCGCCATGGAAGTTGGGTGGTAGCGTCTCTAGCTGATTGTGAGACAGGTCGAGGTGAATAAGTTTTGTTCGACACAGCGAATAGGGCATCTGTACGATCTCATTATGCGACAAATTCAGCGCCTTTAGTGTAGACCCCAGACTTCCGGAGAAGACGTCGTACACCCGCTTGATTCGGTTGCCCTGTAGCGACAGCGAAGCAAGCCTGGTGGAGCCCAGTGCTTTTGGCACTTCCTCTAGAAGATTGTTTTCGACTGCCAGCTCGACCAGATTTGAGAGCTCAAACATCTTGTTCTGAAGGCGGCTAAGTTTGATCCCCTGTATTCGTAGGATTTCCAGTTCCTTCGGAAAGCCCGAAATCGGGTATTCGCCGCGCTGAGTAATCGATAGCTTCGTGACCCTAGGTTGAATCTTCGTCGGTGGTTGAGAAGTAAACTTCTTCGGCAATTCCAATCCCTTCACGATTGCGTGCAGAATCTTCACAAAATGATCCAGCTGTGTTGCATTAGCTTTCTTAATGAGGATGTCGTGCTCAGGGTCTTTAAACGAGATTGTCAGCTTTCCCTCACGAACGCAACTTGTAAAGACCTTTATCGCGTTTGTTTTCACATTTCTGCAACAACAATAAACCATCACATTACAATTAATGACTCAAGATTATATATATATATATATATATATATATAGAAAGAAAAAAATCGGTATACAAATTTAGCCGACCTACTTCCAGTCAGTTTGTGCAGAAATAAGACCGCCTTGCTGCCATCATGACCAATGTCTTCCGTTTCAATATAGAGCATATGTTGTATGTGTAATGCTATACGTATAGTAGTATTCGTTAGAATCCGTCATAAGTGTAACCCTGCCCCCATTCAAAATAAATATCTAACAGGATTTTTGAGATCCGTTTCCACAGAACTATTCAGACCACCTCTAAAAATATACTAAAAATAATAATAGTAAGATGTCACAAGTGACAGTCGCGCTCGGACCACCCGATTGCGCCCAAAGGCACTTTCCGGCTTAGGACATATTTTAATGAATTATTAACAAAAGGCCAAGTGATGACGGAAATTAAAGCCTAAAGGCAAGAATTCTCAAAACTCGTCGTACTAAACTGCTCATGACATTAAAAAATAAAGATCAATAACTTCTCGAGAAGCTCATTACATCTTCCCCACCATGATGTCAGAGTATTTGCACTGCCCGAATAGAATTACGCGCCCTTAAACTGGAAATAGACATTGGGCAGCCTTCACCTCTTCATTGACGATAAAATCTTCCACCGAGACTATTCTTCAAATTTCCAAGAAGGACATAATCAAAGGGACCTAGGCCCGGAGAATAGGGAATTGTTTCATAAAATCAAAATTCGATTCGGCCAGTTTTTGTAATGCTAAACGCAACGTGCGTGCGAGGGCATTAGCAAAAGAGAGTTGTCCTGATGAAACAGGACAACCTCCTTTCGCAAAGATGGCCGCTTCTCACTGAGCTCTTACTGCAGGTCCGATGGTAGGACCATAGGATTATCCCGTGATCGTTTTACAGCTCTTAAAGTAGTCGGCTAGAAATATTACACGTTGGTTCCAAAAAAAACTATTACTTTTCGCCCGATGCCGTCGTGCACTCTTCGGGTGCACGTTATTGGCGAGATGCGACCTTTTTAAACTCACTAATCCAGTAGGGAAGTGGCAAACATGACGCAAAGTCACCATGATACTTGTCTAACTCAGTTTTTGCTTGAGTCGCATTCCAATCTTTAAAATAAAAATGCTTGATATCCGTTCGAACCTATTTTTGTTAATTTTCCAATTTCACGTCGAGACGTTGCACGGGACAAAGGGGTCAAACGAAATTATAACAGCCAATCGCCATACAATTTTGACTGATAGAAGGTGAAAAGTTGCCCTTTCTAATTCTAAGTAGCTAATTCAAAGAACTTTTTGAACTACCTAGTTCATCTGTCAGACCATAGACAGATGTCACTTATAGCTTTTGACATACCTGCATAAGCCGATAATCGACCCACCTTTTGCAAACAGCTTTGAGCATATATATATATATATATATATATATATATATATATATATATATATATATATATACAAATGTACTTTTATTTACAATTACTTATACTTTATTACGTTGAATTAACTTTCCGTATGTAATGATGCGCTGGTCAAACGCTACTTAAAATAATCGTGGCGAAAAGCTCAAACATTTCGTATATACTCTTGTGCGTGTGTATCTGTGCGTAAATAAACAGAATTGAATTTAAAAAGAAACGGCTTCGGGCCGCTGTCGACTGTGGTCTTATAGAAACGTACTTGTAGGTCAAGCCAGCCTCATTCTGTCTCGTTGTGATGACAAGATTAAACACTCCTGGTGAAGTCTTGACGCGCAAATTCGGCGAGATTGTGATGACAGCCTGGCCGAGTCGTCTACCGGGACCGCCAACCTTCCGATAGGACAAATGTACCTCACACGAGAGCCGCATATTGATCGGCGATCGCGCGATCTCGACCCAACGCCAAAGAACTCACGACTGAAAAGCCCACCCAAAAATAGAATAACAAGCAGAAACAGAACGATATTATTTGTATGAACAATGCCATTTAGAACAACTCTAGGCCAAAATTGAAAATCTTAGAAAAACGAACCGGTGTTATATATATATATATATATATCTCCAAAGCACCTTTATTATCACATAAAAGGGGCGTGTGCTGCAATTGATCGTGGCCATATATGCATCGTTTCCAAGCAGTGTGCGTCTTACCCCTGCAGAAAGAACGTGACTAATCGCCAAATGGTAGATCGACGATAGGTAAGTATATATCAAACACGGTCAAAAACAATACATATATGTATATATATATATATATATATATATATATATATATATATATATATATATATATAATATCAATTTTTCACTTCAAAGTACTAACATAACAAAGTTATTCAGATACATTAATCTATATTCGTTACCACACATATACTAAGCACTATTCAGAAACAACAAATCATGGCAATTCCTAGACGCACCCCGGTAACTATCAAGACGTCACCATGTTTCCATTGTCAACAATATGTGGCGTCTTAGGGCATAAGCATGCAACGCTAAGTCACACAATATTGCAATTGCACGCTATTGTGCCCGTTACGCCGATGAAACATACACATGTATGTACACATGTATAGAATTCATTTGTTCTTCCCCAGACACCAAGTGAGCTTGCAATACTTTCGGCAAAACTCACACCCGAATCAGGGGTTAGCAATAATCGATAGCAAATGTTCTATCGATATTTCGATATCGTATATTTGTTCATAATATACAATTTGTTAACGATTTGCAACCGGTTGCTTTTCTCGTTCTATCGATATTTCGATATCGTATATTTGTTAATTCTGTAACCGGTTGCTTTTCTCGACATGTGGCTTGTGGCGGCTGGTGTTATTCGTGTCATGAAGACCATTTCTAAACTCACTATCCGTGTTGTTGTTGTTGTTGTTGCTATTATTATTATTGTTGTTGATGCTATTGTTGTTGCGATCTTGGTTTTCGTGCAGTCGTTGTTGTTATCGTCGACGATAATTGTTCTGTTCAATTTGTCGTTCGACTTACTGCGGGGGGCTTACCTATTGTTGGAGGCAACCTCACGCTGGAACGTCAGTGTCGTAATAAAATAGCCAGCGCAGTTTGCAGTGTTAGTCACAGACAGCGAAACTCAGTCAATCACAGGGAGCAGAGGCAGCGGCAACAGTTGAATTGGTTAGACAGCCACTTTGAGAACCGAGCATTTCTCGCCTGCCAACAACAAACACCTCACAGCTGGCACACTGAAGTTCGCAACAAATACGAGTCGTTAATCAGATATGCTGGTTGGTATTCGGCAGACAGAAAACAAACATGAATAGGTAGGTGGAAGAATCTTTGATTCGTAACAGTATAGTAGTTATGTTAGAGTCATTAAGTAGTCGTCGTAATACTAGTTCTCAACTGGTAAGTAAACAAGTAAAATGAAGTCGAATGCAGTTCGTAAGTAACCTCTGTCCACTCATCCATCCGCACGATGTCGTTCGATATGTTCCCGCCCAACCATCATGCAGAGTCAGGCCGTCATGTTCGCACGGCCGCCACCAACTATTTGAAACCACCACGTAGGAGAGAGAAAGAGGACAATCAATAACAATAACAAAAACAACAAAAACAAGAACCTGAACAACAAAAACATCGATACAGCATTATTGTTGATGGTCCGTGCAGTCGCTAAATGAGAACGACGATGAATGAACTGAGAATCAGGTAATTAAGGTGGCCGCATCGAGGTGAATTTGCACCCCAGTGGCCGGGCTGTGGCGCGCATATTTTGGAACTCTCAAGCGTCTGCTAGGGCCGCGGCTGGCATGAGCCGTATGAGGCAGCTCTCTCTCTCATCGGTTCTTCCTGCTTCCTGCCTAGCCACCAACTAAGAAAGCAGTAGACATTAACGAAGGCCGACGTCAAATCATACTATAAATCTTTATACATGTTACTATATAAATAATTTAAACAAATTACCATGCATATGACAAATACTGTAATTAAAATACTCGCATATATATATATATATATATATATTATAATCGCCCCATTCAATCCAGCAATTCCGCCTCCCCCACTCCCCCCTGGCTGCCTGCGCTCTAAAATGTTTGTATTTCAATGCACGCTCGATTGGAAAGGATGATAGTGTTCAGTTGCTCAATTCATATACCGCCTTATATAATACTGATATAATTTTTATAACTGAAACATGGTTAGGTGTAGGCGGAAGACATGTTACAAATAGTGAATTAAGCTGTGATAATAGGTATTCAGTACTCCGGTGTGATCGAGGCTCCCGAGGAGGTGGTGTTTGTATTTTAATTAGGAAAACGCTAAAATGTTGTGAGGTCAAGATGGATGACGATATTGAAGCATTAGCGCTGGCTGTGTTTTCAAAATCATGTTCAGTCAGGATGGCATGTTTTTATGCTACGAATGCTGGATCGCTGGCGGAGCACAAGAGTCGCATAAAAAGAATATGCGACCCTTTTGAAAATATATGTGATATTACTAACCCAATTTGAATTGTTGGGGATTTTAACCTTCCAAGAATTGACTGGCAAAATGTGTCCCTTTTAGATTCTCAAACCATGGAGGCTACTTTTACAAATGCTTGTATAACAAACGGTCTATATCAGCAAGTGACTGAAATTACGCGTCCACTAATGGGTACAAGAGACTCAATTTACAAGGAATGGCCAGATTGTAGTATAAACTCAAGTGATTTATCTAGTCATACAAACAGTCTTCTGTCGAATGAAACAATTTCAACTTTTACACCAAACGAAGACCCCAGGGGAACATTGATTGATTTAGTTTTTACTACCGATCCAGCTATAATAGAAGATTTATCTGTTTGTAAATCCCCAATACCCTCAAACCATAACGCTATTTCTTTTAACCTCTTATTTGATTCCGAATACCCTCCTATTGAGGAGGGAGGATATATTTTTTAAGGGTGATTACGACCAAATTATAAAAAAACTAACACTTGTGCCATGGAGATATGTCTTTCTAAATTGTGATACCGTAGATGATATGTATAATCGTTTTGTTGATCAGATGCACGCTGTGATTGAGGAACTTATTCCTAAGCGCACTGGCAGGTCTAAAAATAACACTAAGCTTCGTGAGTATATCTCTAGTCTCGAATCACTCATTGAAAAAGACGCGAATCCGCGGTATGCGATCAAACTGAGTAAGGCAAGCAGAAGAATTTGGGTATTAGCAGGATCCAAACTCGATTTTAAAGATACAAAGTCGTTTTTTAGGTATGCCAATAAGCGCTTAAAGGGAAAAGAGGATATAACGGCACTAAAAACAGGTGATGTGGTTATCACAGATGAGATCTCCAAAGCCGATGCCTTCAAAGATTTCTTTTCCTCTGTCTACGTGGCCGAAGCAGGTCCAACGAGTCCAGCGCTTACGTTCCCCCCGCCAACGTCATCAAAGTGTCGGTATTTATTTGTGTCGGAACATAATATCTTAAAGAAAATAAATAAACTTCCATCTAAATGTAGCCTTACCCCAGATTGTATACCCCCAATATTTTATAAAAAAGTGGCACAGGTTATAACGGAGCTACTCTCATTAATTTATGCTAGGCTCTACGAAGAAGGTGTTGTGCCTGACGTTTTCCGACAATCTGTAATAACGCCTGTTCATAAAAAAGGATCCAGGTCAAATATTGATAACTATATACCTGTGGCACAATTATCAATAGCGTGTATAATATTTAAAAAATTACTTGTGGATCATATATTTTACTTCATGCAGTCTGAGGGAGTGCTTGATGAACAGCAACATGGTTTTACTAAGGGCAAATCCACAGCAACCCAACTAGTTGAAATGGTCCAAGATTGGGCCATTTATATTAACAACAAGAAACCATTTGATAGTATTTACTTTGATTTTTCTAAAGCATTTCACAGAGTAAATCATTTTAAACTCGTACATAAACTAATTGACTTAAATATGGACAAGCACACTGTTTTATAGGTATCAAGTTATCTTACGAATCGGAAGTTTTGTGTGCGGGCAAATAACAGTTTTAGTCGGTATGGGGTGTGTCCCTCCGGCGTGCCTCAGGGGTCATGTCTAGGCCCATTATTATTCTGTATATTTATCTTAGATCTTAAAAACGTTATACCCGAAACACTTAAGTATAAACTCTTCGCAGACGATCTTAAGCTTTATGGGCTTTCTGGCACAGAAGCCGAGAGGGGAATATTACAGAAAACAATTGACTCCATCTCCGATTGGTGTGCCAAAAATGATATGATAGTTTCGGTCCCTAAATGCGCCGTTCTGTGTCTGAAGGAAGATCACGCTTACACACCTGATGGACAAGAGATACCCAGGGTAAACAGCATTCGTGATCTTGGGGTAACTTTTACACCCGAGCTTGATTTTAACATTCACATCACGCAGACTATTCAATCTGCTAGTCTTATATGCAATATGATCTTTCGTTGTTGCATTATTAAATGCCCAATGTTTTATATCCACCTTTATAATAACCTTGTAGTTCCTAAATTCATCTACAGCTGTGAAGTCTGGCGCCCGTATTTAAAAAAACATATTGATGCAATTGAAAAAATGCAGTCCAAATTCCTTCGACGTGTTGCAATGAGATGTAAGGTTGAGCGTAGCAGTCTCTACTTACCACCTATATCGGAACGACACTCGAGAGCAGATTTTAAAATGTACGCACGAATTTCTTAGTCGGATAGGCTTTCCATCTTTTTTAATATTCGCAAAAACAAGCACCCAAACCATATCGTCGAAAGTAGTTGCGCGATCTGACCGAATTAATAATATGTTTTCGTGGCGTTTGGCGAGAATGTTGAGAACCATGAACTAGTCATATATTCTTATTCTGTACTACCGCATATGTTACGCAATGGTACTATTTCATCCTATTATCTAGTAAATTGTTCTCTATACTTCTATTATTGCACAATGTATATATTGAATACAGGACTTTTGTGAATAACTATGTACATAATTGTCAACCCTTTGAATATAATAAAGGAGCACTTAAACTGAATTGAATATATACTATATAAATAATTTAAACAAATTACCACGTATATGACAAATACTGTAATTAATATATATATATATATATATATATATATATATTAAAACTCACTTCGTGAAGAACTGTGCATGTTTGCGTTCACCGATTTTTTACACAGCAAACCTGATTGTGTGCTAGGATTTTTCCTTTTTTTTGTGCGTCCAATTTGCAATGAAAATTGTCTCTGTTCCACAAGTTTGTTGTGAGTGACTGCACTATGTATATTGCAATCCTTCGAACAAAGGATTGTCAATACAGAAACTGAACAGTATTATGAAGGAAGCTGACTTAACGGTGACTAAGATGAACTATATTTAATTATTTGAAGTCTTCTAAAGGAAGTCTCAAAATCCTCCATGCTAGAAACAATTGGTATGTGCGGCTCGTACAAGGTACACGGACAATTGGTTTAGTGTATCATCAATAAAGAATGTTTTTTTTGCACAGATAGAATATTAATATAAACTACATATGACCATTTAACCATCTATGATGCCACTCACATTCGCTACAATTAAGGAGTGTTTCACTTATTTTTTTCAAACGTGCACGTTCATAAGGAGACAATTGTTACCTCTAATAAATAAGCAAATAAAATTATATCATCTATGTATTTTTAAGGAGTGATCGATATACGAGTGTATACATTTTAAGGTATGGTAGCTAGCCATGCTCATTTCTACACATACCTTGCACATGCAGTCGGTCAAGTTGAAACAGGTTTCTGTCATACAGATATAGGGCTGATGTAGGGGTGATGAATCGTGCCATGTTAACCTGCACGTTGCCGATGTTGGTTCTTCTGGAAAGTTTTTGTTCCCACTGATCAGTCCTTGTTTACGCCTGTTTATATATTCGTGTGTGAGATCCTAACTAAAATTGAGCAAATCTCGGTATGCCATAAGCAAGAATCTGTGCAAGTTTAGTGTGTAAAACTGGAAGCGCATCAGCAAATGAAAGCATACATATGTATGTATTGATGATATGCACTGATGTGGTTTTATGCAGGGTTTGGGAGCCCTCGACGTATGAAGGCAAATTCTGTTTTACATACGAAAGAATCTAACCAAGTTTTTGCAACTCCTAGATGGAGTACGGATATGCTTTTTCTGAACAACGTCTAATTATTCCGATTTTGAATCGTTGCGTTTTCCAGCTCGATGTCCACGGCTTCCAGCTCTGGTTTGCGTGAATCGGGTCGCTTTCCTTTCAAATATTTTTTTTATTTCCAAGAAGAGAAAGATATCGAAGTGTACTAAGTCGCGTGTATAAGCTGCGTGCTTCACTAGGTTGACTCCAGATGTGGCGATAAAAGCTCTACTGTCAGCCCTGTGGGCTGATGTGTTGAGGTCAAACCATCGCCTAGGAGACGTTTTGGCGATTTTTTTGCAGCCATTCTGTGGTATGCCTAGACTATCCCCCAATCTCTAAGGGCTTAAAATCCTCATAAAGTACATCTTCAATGCACCGAGAGCCGGACATGTTTAGATATCTAGGGTTTCTTTAGCAGTCCGTGTGTCAGCATGGCCGCTGATTGCTGATTATATGATTTAATAATTTCTTAATAAGCACCGCTTAAAGAAAATTCGACCAACAACGCGTATCGAACTGACGACTCCCGGTAGGAGACAACCAGGACTAGCTCTCTAGCTCCACTAGCTCTCTAGACCACGTCTCCACTTGATTACAACTTAGGAGCAGTCATCTTTGGAACCGGTTTGCCGAGATCAATCTAACCCTCAGTATCGCCATTGTTCAGAGTATCACCGTCCCCTGCTACTTGAATATCGTCTAGTGAAACAGCTTCGTTTTGCTCACTGCAAGCTCTGGGACTTGCTTAGAAGACAACAAAAATGTACCTACCTGTGTATTCACCTGTAACAACTCTCGAGCAACTAAGACCTGTACTCGTCGTATTTTTCTCGAGCCAGAAAAAACTCCGAGCCTATTTTTCGCCCTGCGACAAACTTAATTTTTGCATAAGTCCGAGATGACTGTAAATAATCATACGAAGAGGCATAGTCTTCAAGCTAAAAATCTAACCTAGCAATGTATACGCTGCGTTTGAGTTTTCGTTAATCGCAGCTTTTACGCGGGTTACATATTGCTCATCCGTTGCTGTTTTAGACGTCGTTTACAGGTTTTGTGGAACAGATTGCAATGCCTAGTTTGAAATGTTTCGTTTATCTACAACGGCTGATCCAAACTATTTGAAATACTCCAATACTCTTCGCTGAAGGTTGTATAAAATAACTGTACGCATTTTTGGTACCAGCTGTTGTGCCACCAATATTATTGTGTTTCTATTCTCTCACGGCGTTGTCTGTGGGAAATTAGAATTTTTTATCCGAACCTCAACGGGGATTATTCTATCTACCAGTGGTTAGATATTCGCCCACACTCCACTACACGGGAAAAGGCAAACACTTTGTTAGCTTCCCAAGCTTTCTATAGAGCGCGTTGTGTATACCCTCTATATATATATATATATATATATATATATATATATATATATATATATATAGTAGGTGTGCGCCTAAGTTGTTGTTGTGTGTTACAATTTCAATTATACCAAAAAAGTATTCTTTGAATACACGCTTTGTGTACGCTAAACCAACAATGTTTTAGTCATTTTATTCAATTTCATATTTTCTTTATCTACACAGTCTTTGTTATCAATCTGCCCATCGATTTAATAATACTAGAAATAAAAATATTATAGGAATACTAATAACACGATCCCGCCACTATCACTATCAACGTCCTCAGCATCGGGATTATAGTCAAAATTAATTCATTTTAATTCAATTATTCTTATAATACATAATAACATTGTGTCCCTATAACCTACGGATCCGTTTGCTCGACGGCGTACTCTACGACATGGCATTGACAATGCATTCAAGTCTATTCACTTTTTTTGACCGATCTACGTAAGCGCAGTACCAGAGGAGGTTTGACGAAAGGGATCAGACAAAAAGACGTAATGGGTACGAAAGAGAGGTTGGCGAAAGATCGGAAAACACGGGGCCGCTTTAATGAAGTAATGCACCTTTCTTAACACCTGTCACAGCATTAGACGCCTCACATGCGTTGTTGTTCCTACGGCGGCAATTACCGCCGTTATTCCGTTCAGATTGCATTGTGCTTGTGATTCTGGCCCACCCTATTCTTATTCTAAGTAATAATTCTTATAGAAATAGATCGACAATAAACTAGGAAGCGGCGAAAGCCACAGAGCTGTGAAAAAAAATACAACAACAACTTTAATGACAAAAAAACAACTGCGAAAACGCCAAAACACAGAGGGACTTCTGAAATGATAAATATATTCAAAATAAATATGGAAAGCTAACTTTGTAAACATTAAAAAATCGACCGAGCTGCACAGAGAAAGAGCGGTGAGAGCGCAATAAAGAGAACAAGACCTGTGCACAGCTTTGGTATAGGAAACGACTGATTAACGCGCACAAGTCTCAGTCACGTTCACTAGTAATCATAATATTGTTGTAGAATCTTCGCCTCTCATACGCACTGAGTGGTCGGATCTGCTCGCCGTGGACATTTCGACGCCGTAGTGCCGCAATGTTGTGTGGAATCGCAACAGCGGGCCATCCATTGTCTCTCTGCTTACGTAACCTAGCCATTGGTGCAAACGTAGTAGTAGTACGATGAATAACAATACGCATGGTTATATTTATAATAACTTTAATAACTACTATCGTTATTCATATTGATATCATTACGGCTGTACGCTTTAACAAGCCAACCACCAGCGACGTGGCAGCACAACTTTACAGTATACAAGCATCTACAGAACCGACTCTCCTGCATGATTTGTTTTATTATATTTGCCCCACTTGAATCTCTCCCTATATACCTTTCTCTCCCTCGCGCGCGCTCTCTCTCTGCCTACCTCACAGCTTAATAGGTTCTGGCAATAAAAACCCAACGTCCCACTCCAACCTCCCGCTGTCACCGACAAGCAGCGCAACTATCGTCACACGCACCAGATGACCTTTAACTACGTATGCTGGAAACTGACGTGACGTATCGTTTTAATGTCGCCAACAAACACGTTGCCCCAACGAAAACCCCCCGTCCAGCCTCACCTCTCACCTTCTGCAACAAATAGGCGATGATTGGTATATTTGTGCTTACGACTCAACTAAACCTCTTTCTTTGTCTCTCCCCTTCCTTCCTTCCTGCAGCAAGTATTAAACCCTCGACAATGTGCACAGGACACCAAGTCGCACAATGTTTCGTTAAACACACAGTACGAGCGTCTTCGTTTTTTTGTTGTGGCTATTGTTGTTGTTGCTGCTGCTTGATCTTCAGAACTCGTCATCACTTCCCGTCGCCGTTCCGACAGCATCTGCGACCTCTTTTCGGGGCTCATTTCCAAGTATTATTGCCTGCTCCTGTAGCCCTTGTTGCTGTTCTTGCGGCTGCTGCTGCTGTTGGACATTACTACTACTGCCGACGGTCGCTTGCTGTGATTGCTGCTGTTGTTGTTGTTGCTGTTGCTGGGCCTGTTTAAACGTATCAAAATCGGCCCAGATGGTGTCGTCATGCGCCGCATTGCTTTGCTGCGCATTGGCAATATTGTCGAACTCGGCCTTAAACGAGCCAAAATCTGCCCAATCGTCGACTGCCGGCTGGCCAGATCCAGTGGTGGCAGCGGCCGTCGACACCGCGGATACGTCGTCACCTCCTGACGCTCCAGCCAAGTTCCAAGGATTGAAGCCTTCATCCATCTTGTTCCAGGGGTCGTAGCTGACTGCCGCGGGGACTCCGCCGCTGCCCGTCGTCTCATGGTCGTCGTCTTCGTCCGATGAGTGATCGTCAATGGGAGGTGAAACCACCTTTCCCATACCGGGAATATCGACGTCAGTGAACTCGTCGTCTTGGAAGCCGAACTGGTCGAAGAAGCTTGCTGTTACCTGCAACGTACGTTTGGACACAGCGCCCAATAAGGCCGGCACGCAAACGTACAGACCGCAAACAACGCCAAACGAGAGAATTAATGACAACGTTCCATATCGAATTGCAGGTTCAGCGGGTGGTTGATGAGACAGTTTTTGAAAATGGATAATTGTAGCTTGACTGACGCGGCTCAAGAGAACGTTAACTTAAAGTCAGACTTCAAATGAGTGACTTCTAGCGGTCCGGATCTACATTTAATTTGAACAAGAAACACACTAAAGAAACAAAGAAGCTAAACGATTAACTACGACCAGTGGCTACCTTAGCAAGTTTCGGTAAGCTATTCAAACTGAGCAAGTCGTGGCCGAATGTGTACGCATGTCGTGCGTTCACAATCAGTGCTTCAAACGTTTCGCATATGAAACTCGAAGCTCATTCAGCCAGAAGAACTGAAACGTTCGCTTATTCTAATGGAGGGATATAGAGATATTGAGAGATAGATAGATAATATAGATATATATATATAGGATATAGATATATAGTACATATATATAGATATATATATATATTTATATATATATTATATATATATATATAGTATATAGTGTCATTAACCAGCCAAAACTACAACGAGAGGAATTTGAAAAAACGATCCAATTATCGTCTCAAAGGCTCAAACACAAATAAATTATATATATATATATATATATATATATATATATATAATATATATATATATATATATACCTTAAATACATGCATGTATACATACAGGGTCTTCCAGAATTCACCCAATAAACTTTGAGGTCTGGTACTACTCGTCAATTTTTTTTGTTCCAATGGAACGAGGGGCGGAAATGTTTTCTTTTGAAATGAGGGAGAAAGTACCAAAAATTGTTGTATCGGATCTTAACATATCTTAACTAAATCTGCGATTGCGAGAGTCCCAGTCATCCTATCGACAAAACAATCATCCCTGCGTGTTTAGAAGAATAGTTTGCATCTATTGGATCGTACTCTACGTTAGTTCAAAGCAGAACAAATGTTGCATTAAAGATAATTAAAAAATAAAACTTTGCAATTCTTATATGTTGGCTTTCACACTCAATTCCACATTTTCAGAAGACACCTCCGCCCCCGCGTTCCAATGAACAATAAAATGCTGCGTATAGTACTAGTCACAACAGAGACGACCGGGCAAACCGGATAGAGGAGAAATATAGAAAGACGCTACATCCGCTTCTGCCCATCGTCCTTGGCTAAGGAGGAAGTACAATTGTTGTTCCCAATTAGCGTACGCCGAATTGATGTTTCGTAAAGGAAGAATTACATACGAGTAGCCATCGACTAAGCTAGGCTGGACATACCAAGTTGAAATATATATATATATATATATATGACACTCTGCAAATCTTGAGAAAAAAAAAATATATATATGGGTGACTTCCCTGTTAGGGTATACGGTTTAATCCGCTCGGCTCATAATGAAGATATCAAGCAAATTATTTGGCCTACTCTGTAACTCTGAGTCACCCCGCGCCGACGGCATCGATGTCCCAGGTGGAAGGCTGCATAGAACTACTATTGCACGAGGCCGGTCTAGAAGAATTTCAAAGCAACCACCCAAAGAGGAGGATGACCTCTTATCGCCGGAGGGCACAGCAGCGGACATATTCTCAGCATAAGTGAGTCACTCCACTGCTCAAGGATCCGTTTGACGGTTTAATGCTCATTATGACCTGCAAGGGGGCTCGCCGGAGAGCAGTGTCACCTAGATACGCACTGGCCTGGCCCGCTCTGCCAAGCATCCCTCTGGGGAAATTGATCGGCGACATCACTATGAGGATTGTGTCGGCCTTTGACTGGGCACAACTTTGGTGGAGACCCAATCAGTGCAAATGCGAATTTACCGACGGGCTATCCATATCGACGGGCTTATATATATATATATATATATATATATATATATTTATTTATATATATAAGAAGCACCCCAGCTTCTATATGAAGATACAGATGGGAAAAAAACCTTAGCAACACATGACGCAACAACATCAGTGTGTTTGGCAAATGTACCTGATTCATCTGGTAGTCGTTGAAAGCCTGCTGTGCGGACGTAATGGCATCTGAGGTAGGGAGCCCCATATCGCGAAGGTCAGCTGGGTCGTCGCCTTCCGAGCAGGACGCTGTCGTATTTAGAAGCTCGACAGTTTTCGCGTAAACCTTATTGATAGTTTGAAGCTTTTCCTTGAAAGCTGTCCAACGCTCCTTGAGTTCGGGACTGAGACTTTCCATTAGCTCTGTGTACACTTGACAGTAGGCATTCTCTGCCATCGCCTCGACGTAGTTTGCCATCAGTCTCAAATGGCCGTTGTAGCCGAGCTGGTCCCTCGGCACGGTGCTGTAGAGGTCGACAATCTTCTCGAGTAAGGCCGACTCGCGGAAGAGCTGATCGAACAGGATGTGTTTCTGGGGTGTCTCCTCTTCCGTGCTGGGACTCGTCGGCGCTTTCGGTGGCGTGCAGATGGCTTGCACGATGGTCTCGACCTGGTTGTGCAGCTGACTGCAGAGAGGATAGCCGAAAAAGAGGTCGAAGATCGTCGGTATGACGTGAAGATCTCGCAACGCTATCAAGCACTGCTCATCTCCCGTCGACACCATGGACGCAATCAGTTTGACAATCTCCAGTCGAACCGAGCCAAGCTTTTCGGTCTTCTCCTGCGATAGGTGTTTGACCAGGGAGCCCAGGCGGGGCAGAAGCGCCTTTAGACACTTCTGAACGGCTTCTTTGGCGCGCTGCTGGTCGAGTTCGCCGAGCGTCGGCGATGAATCGGCCGGAGATGCGTAGACTCCGAGAAAGCACTGCGCGTCGACAACGAGATCTTGGAAGCTCGGCGTCGTCTTTTTGTATTGCAACAGCGACACGAGAATGAAGTTGCTCTCGTACAGCGTCCACGACGACAGGTCGTCGCCGTTCTCCGGCAGGGCGTGCCGCAGAATCTCGGTCACCGTCTCGGTGTCCTCGACGGCCACGAGTAGCGGATCTTTCGGGCACTTGTCCTGTAGCGCCATCTGCTGTTCGCGGCCAACCTTGATGATCTTGCAGAGGCACTTGGCCGCGTTCGTCACCACCTGCTCGGAGTTCTCCGGACTCAGCAGTTGGACGAGCTTCGACACGAGCTGTGCGCCTGCCAGCCACCCGGTCACCTGTGGCCGAAGTTCGGGATTGTCGCTGCACTCGACCAGCCGATTGATGAGGTCCTTGATCGCCGAGTTGTCGATGTGGTTTAGAAGGAGATCGATGAACGCCGAGCTGGGCCGCTTCTCCGCGTTCGACTCGTTTGCCAGCGAGTCGGCGGCCTCAGCGTCGGCGGCTGAGCCGTAACCCGTGGCGCCGTTCATCTGACGGCCATCGTCGGAGCTCGGAGCCTCACCAGTCGGGCGACACTCGGCAGCCCCAGCCGTCCCGCTCTCCTTCGCCTTTGCTGCTGCTGCCTCCTCATCGCTCTGTTCCTGTTGTTCGCTGCTCACGTTCTGACCATTCTCGACGGGCGTCTGGTCATCTTCTGTCTTTTCGGTGGAGCTGTTATCACCTCCGCCGGCGGCGCCGGACGTCGTTGTTGTCTCGCCGTCGATTGAGCTTGGCGCCGCCTTGCCATCGGCTTGAGTATCATCGCTCGTTGTCGTCGATGTCGTGACCACGGTCGTGGTAGACGGAAGACCTGTAGTGTTAGAAGTAGTATTAGCAGCTATTAGCAGGTCAGCGGGGGATGAAGCAGAGGAAGATGAAGACGATGAAGTAGCAGGAGAGTTCTCCGGTCGAGAGTCGTCGGCGTTGGCGTTGTTATTGTTGTTGCTATCGTCGTCGTCGTGATTGGGACTGTTGCTATCATGGGGTTCGGGGGTACTGCTGTCTTTAGGACTGAGGATGCAGTCCTCCTGGTCGTCGCGTTTTTGTGCAGCGGTTTGTTCTCCTTCGGCTCCTGCTGTTTCTGTTGCTGCTGCTGCTGCCGTTGCCGCCACTTGACCGGCGTCACCGGTCGCCGCCGTGCTGGCAAACCGATCCGGGTCGTAGTACTGGATGAAGTTGAGAAACTTCTCGGTGCGTTTCGTCGCCAGCAAGATGAGCAGCTTGCAGACGAACGACGCCGTCAGGTCGTTGAGCGCGTCCTCCTGCCGAAACACGCCGCAGATGCGCGCCAGCAGCCGCGGCGACAGCAGCAGGGCGTCGTTGATTTCGGGCACGTCGAACGTCAGCACCTCGCACGCCGTGTTGGCCAGCTTGTACTGTTGCGTGTAGTCAAGCGACGGGTCGGGATCGCTGACGATGAGGCCGATCTGTTCGTCGAGCACGTCCGGCCGACAGATGAACTTGATGAGCTTCGGCGTGTGGCTGCGCACCTCCTGCAGCAGGTCGATCTCGGCCAGAATCTCCGATAGCGTGACATCGGGCTTGTCGAGCAGCGTGTCGATGTGCGACTGCGTGATGATGTTGTGGTTCCAGAAGGACATCGCGGGGCCTCGCAGCGAACTCGGCTAGCTTGCGCCACTGCCGGCCGCACATAGAATACGACAACGACAACGACGACGACGAAGGGGAAAAACAAGAGGAGAAGCGGACCAAGAAGAAGAAGAACAACAAGAAGGAGAACGTAAACAATAACCGGAGATAGAAGATGAATATGATAGTGATGATGATGACGATGACGATGATGGAGAAGAAGTAAATGACGACGACGACGAATGTGTTGAAGTCGTCTTCGTCGGTGTTGTTGTTGTTGTTGTTGTTATTGTTGCTGTCGTTGTTGTTGTTGCTGCTGTCGTCGCCGACGTCTGATAGACGTCACCAGGCGTCACCACCACCACCAGCACCGATACGTGTATGCCGTGCAGCAGTGCTGCTGTACTCGTAATGCCGCCGAATACAGACAGACGACCGCCGGCGTACAATTGCGATGATGACGAAACAGACCGACAAACAAACGAACAGGATGACACCAACAGTTAACAAAAATCGAACAGGATGACACAAATATATCGAAATAAATAGTGCGTGCGTATGTATGTATGTATGTATGTATGTATGCGTATGTGTACGTATACACATTGACGATAATGTGTTTGTCTGTCGTATGGCTGTTGGTGGATGGGTGGTTGGCTGGCTGGGTGAGGAAGAGGCGAATGTCTGTTCTAAACTGAATCGGCGACTGTCAACCTACCTACCGGTGATTGCAACCAGTCTGTCTGCTTGTCAGCTAGTCAGCCAGCGATTTACTGCTGGCTGGGGCTTAAACAATTCTTAGTGAATGATTGAACAACGTCCACACGTCCAGCGAGAGCGTGACCGAAACACGCAACACAACCAGGCCAGGCCAGGCCGCACCGACACGATCTTCCAGTTAGTAGCATTCGTGCGACTGATTCCAGTCCAGAGTTAGTCCGGTCGAACACACACTGATTGAATGAACGCCGCTGCTGCTGCTGCTGCTGTTACTGCTGAGGCGGCGACGATAATGCGACGAACACAGAGAGCATAGACAAGACATAGACAGTCAGACAGATACATAGATATACAGATAGATGGGACGCAGCTGGGACGGTCGGATGTCTTTCGCTCTTTCTTTCTTTCTTTTTCTTCTTGTATCCACCCTATCATCGACCATTTATTTATCCACCACCGCCACCACCACCACCACCGCCGCCAGTACGATCGAGAAGCCGCAATTGTTAGCAACGAAACTAGCAAGCTAACAACACAACACTCGGCCTGTCTTTATGCCTGCCTGTATGCTATGCACAAGTGTCGAGCAAGAGGAGCAAAAGAGAGATAGAGAGATTAGCACAACAGCAGCCGCCGCAGCGGCAGCGTTAGTGATGAGGAGAATGGTAATTGTACGTTCATTGACCAACCAATCTTGCCCGGATTCCGACGACCGACAAACCAAGCAACCACCAACGAACCAACCCACCAGCCAGCCACTTTTCCACGCTTTCGGGTTCGACGACAGTGTCGTGCACACGAACACAGCACGTCCATACGTGCACGGAACGTTCACATGCACGCTTGCTATGCCGTCCGTCACGGTTACGGTTACGGTTACAGTAAAGACGACAAGAGGCAAGAGCAGACAAGAGATAGACTGGCTGTCAAGGCAAGGAAGAGAGAGAGAGAGAGGCAGGACACAGACAAACCAACACAAAGGAAGAAACACCTATCTATTTATCTACCTATCCATCCATGTAGGTATGATTTAATGACTGACTGAGTGAATGACTGACTGAATGAATGAATGACTGGTGACGATATTGCCTGTCGATGATGTGGACTCGATCCACCACCATCAACTGTCATGTTTGTTTAGTAGTAGTAGTGGAGGGCCAGACAGACTACTGGGGTGGTAGTTGTCGAGCTGCTGCCGAGTTGGTGATGATGCTAGTGATGGAGGTGGTGGTAATGTTGGTGATAGTGGTGATGGAGATGACTCGGTCGATGGACCGGTCGGTCAATCATCTATTGATTGATTGTTTGTTGTTGTTGTTGTTGTTGTTGTTACTGTTGTTTTTCTCGTCGTCATCGTGGGTCGGAGGCAGCAACACGAGAACGCCGCCGACCTCGACGATGACGGCTACGTTGTATAGTGGCGGCAGCACAGAACTACTGCTACTGCTGCTGCTGTTTGTGCAGAACAAAATTGACAAAATCCGAAATCAAAGCGAAATGATGGTTATTATTATTATTATTATAAGTACAGCTACTAACCACGACAACGACGACGATGGCGATGACAGCGACGACAACGACTATTAACTATTTCATCCACGACGAACTCTGTTGCCTCTTATTTCTACTGCTGCTGCCGTTGCTCCTGCTTCTGCCAGACGGCCACTACTTCCAACCGACCACCCAACCAACTAGTGCAGTGAGTAGGTAGGTAGGTAGGTGGAGACTAAATAATAAATAATAATAATATTATTATTCCGTGAGGAAGGGGCGAATAAGCGAGCGAAGGGTGCGAACGAACAACTCTGGAGGAGTCTGCGCGTTCCGACGGATTGCTCGCTTCTAGCCGTCCGTCGGTTAGCGGGATTTGCGGATTTTGCGACACACCTTAGCGCGCTTTTTCTCGTTTCGGTCTCCAGATCACTCTGTTTTCCTTCTGTGTATCGCCGTTTCCCTCTCTTCTTCTTTCGGATATTTTGCTGTGTATCTCCTCTATTCGCTCTCGCAGCCGTTCGCGTTCCGGAACTGTTTTGCCTCTCTTCTTCTTGTTCTTCTTCTTCTTCTTCTTCTTGTTCTTCTTCTGCTTCTTGCTCGGTGTCTTTTTCTAGATCTATCTCTCTCTCTCTCTCTGGCCCTTTTGATTTCCCTTCTCGCCTTCCTTCTCACGATCGACAGCCAACCAACGACAGTGAAGATGGCGGGTAATATTGATGGCATGAAGTCGAGGCGGTATCAGCAGAAGCAGGTAGCGCAGTGGTGGTAAGTAATCATAATCATCATCATCGGTATTATCGTCATGTCGTGGGGCGGTAGAAAGTAATCATCATCCTCATCATCATTATTATTATTATTATTATTATTAGTATCATCGTCATAAGCACTATAAACAAGAACAATTCGAGAACAGACAACAACAACGACGACAGCAGTAGCCACAAGTCGGTTGCTCGAGATAAGATGACATGCATCTGCGGTTGAGGTGCTCTAAACGGTGTTCAATCGATATATATATGTGTGTGTGTGTATGATTCCGGAGTAAAGTAATGAATACATAGGGAGCGGGTAGTGTCTTCGTCGTCGTCGTGATTCTCGTTCTCCGGCAGCCGCCGGTAGGTGGTGGTGGTGACTCGCTAGATGACGGAACGGATCGCCAGACACTGAGCTGCCACTCAAAGTACAGGTATTATGATTTTGCTGTTGTTGTTGTTGTTGATCTTGTTGTTGTCATTGTTGTTGCTGCTGCTGCTGCTGGTGTCATTGTTGTTGTTGCTACTGTCATTGGTATTGTTCTTCCAGTTGTTATTGTTGTTGTTGTTGCTGCTTCTGCTGCTGTTGTTGTTCTTGTTGTCTTAGCAGCAACCAACGTAGGCGCCGCAGTCTAGCAGTTTCATGGTACTACGCTGGTTTTGAGTAGTTGTAGTTAGTTAGTGGTTGGTTGGTTGGTTGGGTGATGGTAATTAATGGTCGTGGCCGTGGTGGCATTCATTGGTGGCTGTGATGGTGATTGGTGAATATGGTGGGGGCTGGCTAACAACTGGTGGAACTAAGTGGTGAGTGAACGTAGACGTGACATGTCGTCATGTCAATTCAACAAGCACAGCTTGTACACATTTGTGTCGAGTATTCAGTATTCAGTGTGTCTGTGTGAGTGAGTGTCGCGGGGAGGAAGAGCTCGTTCCTCACCTGCTGACACGGCCGGTCCATGGGTTTGGTAGGTCGTCCGTAACGTCGGTTGGTCGTCCTTGTGCCCGTGAAGTTCATGCGAGCCGGTTATGGACGACCCCGCTTCATGAACTGCAGGTGGTGCACGTGACGCCGGCTGATCTATCGGATTAACGATTTTGAGGCGTGCGCACACAAAACACGGTGGTGCTGCACCACCAGCTCCATGACGAACCCATATCGGAACCGATATCTGTCACCGGTGCTCTATGGTTGATGAGTTGACGATGCACGTATATATGTGTATATATATGGGCAAACATGAAACGGGAGGAAAACCAACAACAAAACCACCATGACCGGAAGAACGAACGAAGAAAGGACGTAGTAGCAGCAGCAGCAGCTCAGAACTCAGTGGATCTCAGATTGATCAATTACGTTTTTCTGTTTCTGTGTCGTCATTTGCATCAACAACAGCAACAGAGACAGAACCAGATGTAGAAGAGATCTAAAGAGACGAAGATATATATATATATATATATATATATATACATACATATATATTTACAATTCTAAGATTATATTGTTTTCCTTAATATTATTATTTTTGCTATAGTTGCCCTGCTCCTTCTGCACACGAGATCGGTATCACGGAACATGCGGATACGTTCCACGAGCTGAGCAGAGACGTCGAGAAATGAAATGTTGACATTGGCGGCCAAGTATTTCAACCTTCTTCTTCTTTCCTAGTTTATGAACAACACAAGTAGGCGGTCCTGAGCTTGCCGAGTAAGATGCTGCGCGTGTTATGAAGGTGACGGTGTTGTGGTACACCGGTGAAAAAGAACAGCCTTATAAAGGGTTACCACAACTGTATAATACAAACAAATGCCTGTGGCATCCTGAAAGATTTCCTAACCTTTCGACGATATGATCGCTCACCAAGGATAGAGCTTTCACATAGCCTTCCACCAAAGTGTTGTGAGTTTGCTGTGAGAAATCCGCCAAGATTCGTGAATGCGTAGTGGTTTTGCGTTCGACCGAAATCATTGCCGACAACTGCGTTACGTTTTAAGCTTCTTTCGTTGTTCACGTTCACAACAAGTCGCAACCAGCGCGCGTACAGGGGTTCCGTTGTTGCTGCTGTTTGCTTAAAGAGCGCTTGTGAACTAAAGATCTAGATTTGCTGGACCAATCAGTTTTCATTGGTGCCGACAGCTGCTGCGTGTCCAGATGCTGACCACAACTAATGTAGCACGTGCTTTTAGTATAATATACAGTACCCCCTTCCCTAGCCGATAGAACTTTCTACGCCGATATCATACCGTGTATTAAATTTTTCATATATATATATATATGTATCACGTTTGACACTGTTTTGGTGTTGACATACTTTCTGGCCATGAATAGATAGTGAACACATAGACGAAGTTTCCTTCTAACAGAGGACCTAACTGACAGTCTATTCTGTCGCTCTGTTTCGTTAAGTGGCCACAGGCGTTAGGACGTTGTCGTTTCGCCGCTTATTAGCAGCAGCCGCAGCAGCGCGACGATGTCCATCTTCAGAAAGCCCAATCGAAATGTGCGCCAGCGGCTGGCGCACTCGGATAGCGACGATGAGGAGGACCAGCGACCGAGTCTGCTGAAGACTCGCGAAGACCGAAAGGAAAAAGATAAGACGGAAGATCGTCCCAGCAAGGCGAAGACGCTGCTTAGGTAAGTTGCTCAGTCAGCGGATCAGTTGGCAGACAGGCAGTTACCACTCAGTTTAGCGACTCATTGTATTATGATTTTCACAGCCCGGCATCTGGTATCACAGCATCACCACCTGCCACGCCACTTTGTTGTAGCCGTTTCAGCATTGCTAGCACAGTATTCGTTTATTGAGACAAGACATGGTTTCATAGTTCTGGTAGTAACGTTTGTCCCTAATTATCTGGTAATTTTACAGAGCTGCGTTTTCTGTCGAGAAAAAAAAAAAACTTATCCAAAGAATATATCCTAGAGAATATGTTGTACACGTATTGGAGACTTCTAATCTAGGAACCAAGAATCCGAATTATTTGAGGTTGATTTTGTTTCTCCTGCTATTATATTTAGTCTGTACATGGTTATTGTTTTCTTTAGCGTTATCAGTATTTATTTTTTTACTGGAGTGCAGTTGTAGCGGACATAACGACGCGCCAATAATACAAACATGTGTGCGTTTTTGTTTGCATCCTTGCCCCAGAGATTTCCCGATAGAGTTGGCTGTGCATCGACCTACGTGTTTTTCTTTATTTACGCGTATAATGAATAATCGGTTAACTCGTTTAATTTTAGATTGTTTGATTCTTGAAAACTTCTAGTTACCTTCTGTACTACCCCAATATATATATATATATATATATATATATATATATATCATTGCTGCTTTGCACGTTCTGGCTATGCAGTTTTGGCGGAGGTGATGACGAGGTCGAAGGAGGTGAGGTGTTCCGGGTGAAGAAGTCAAGCTACTCGCGAAGGATAGCCAAGGAGCTCGAGAAGGAACGCAAGGAGCGCAAGAGAAAGGACGATGGCAAAAACAATGGCCAAGATAACCAGTGCACTTCCGACGGGCAGCTATTGGGTGCCTCAAGGTTGGAGGCAGATATCCGTGACGGGGCTGCAGAAACGCCCGGAAGTATTGTCGTCGTTAAAGAGATCCCGCTTGCAGCTGATGACATCAAAATTTGCGTCAAGGTAACATTCCAATATTCCAACTGTATTCGGTTGTTGTTGAGACTAACCATTTTCTGATAGTGGGTCATCTTGTGTTTCTGTTTTTAAGCGTATATTATTTTAAGGGAGGTGTGTTACGTGCGATGTTCATGTCCATGATACAAGTACACACCTGGCGTATTTGCCACAACTAAATTGTTATTTAGAAAAATCTGTTCTACATGAACGTTTCTAGCCATGAATATTATACGACACTCATAATGCAGGACAGGGTGGATCCGGCTCATTAAGCATGTACCAAATATCGTGATAAGTTCGTGTTTGTTACCCGTATAGCTTCTACATCAATGAATCGATTATGGTTTTCATGGCATTTGTTAGGTATTTTAACACGGGGGAAAAATATTGCGGTATTGTGTTCTAGACCAGCTGATTACCTTGAAGCGCATGCTCACTATGATAAGGAACTAGCTCAGTAGAGCAGCTCAGTTGACGGGGCAAAACATCACCGTTATAATTTATTGTACGCTGCCAGATAATATGATGCCACTGTTACTACAGTGAACCTTATGAACTTGCCCACTAGGTGCCAGACGAGGCGATTGATTTGGTAATTTGCCAGAAAGCTATACAATAGTATAGTTTATTAGTGAAAGCATGGTTTCTTATCGGTTTCGTGTGTTGTGGTGAAATAGCCTGTTATCGAATGGTTTGATTATTATTTACTACATGTTTTGTTTCAAGACGTGTCGCTTAGTCGCTTCTTCTTATTAACCTGTAGTTTGGTGTTGTCCTTGTAAGGGTATTTTAGTGCTACATTTGTTCAAAATGTTTCCGTATTTTTGTTATACGATAACTGTAATGCGGTTGTTGCTTTTACTTAAGCTTTAAAATTCAAACGTTTTTTTTCCTTTTTTTACGCTTTGATAACCACCTTTTAAACGCTCGTAATGGGCTAAGTTGCCTTTGGCACGATATCGTCTAAATGCGTCTGTCGTCATCGCGTTCTCGTTACTGGATTTATATAGGCTTTCTCCAGCAGTCTCCACTGGATATAACAAAAATGCACTATCACTTCTTTCAGTTGCCGATAAATTTGATTTGTTGCAAACAACGATCAAGAGCGGCTAGATTTTAGCCAAGTGATTTTTTATTTGTTTGTTACGCCTCTTGAAGCACTACTCGGAGTATTGCGCGTGTGTTTCCATTTCATGCCATAGATCCACAACGCATTTATTTGATAACTCGTTTTACTAAACTGAAGTGTTCTGCGACCGTTTAAAAGTTTAGCTGAACCACTGCAGTGTAACCATTCCAATTAAGGTCAGACGTCTCATTTTCAGAGCGATGCAGCTGATCCTACTGATATACTGATTTCTTCTGCTATCTCTTTACATTTTTGGTAGTGTCTTCAAGACAGCTACTGATTCGGCGAAATAACTTAAAATTAAGCTGGTTCATAGCCTGGTTGGTAAAGGCTTCTCACAACATTTTTTTTTTTTTTTTTAGATTTTCCGTAAGGCAATTGCCCGTGTACGGTTTTTTAGTGTCATGGCTAATTTTAATCCACTCCGGCATTTACCTTGTCTAAATTGGAAACCATGCAAACCAATTTAAGAGTGGCCGGTCTGGGTCTCGAACCCAGTCCTCCCGAATGCAAGGCAAAGGCTTTGCCACTAAGCCATCTTGCTCGGTTTGCACCACTGCAGTACATTTATTTTGTTTTATAACCGTTTTTAAAGCAAGCAACGGAGCAGCGCCTGTGTAGTTATGAAACCAAGAGAGTCTTTTCGTCTACGACAAGGTTATCGATAACAAAATATATAATATTTAAGAACATTGTTGTTAACATTTGATTACACGAAAGATAAGAAAAATGTTTTGTAAAAGGCAACTGACTGGTTTTCAAAAGTGCTGAAAGTCTGTGGCCGAAATTTTATCTATGCATGGAATTTCATTCTTTCATGAACGGCAGAATATTTAAACGGACGGGTTTTGAGAGTGTGTGTGCTAAAACTTTGAATGAACTTGCTGGGAGCTATTTTAACGATTGTTGTTGTTCATGGGATTGCAGAACACTGATTTCCGCGTCCTGAATTCGGAGGAGTTGGAGAATATGAAATCAGGACTGGGTTCCGAAGCCGATGAGAATGAAGGAAGAAGTAGCCCTGGGAGCCCTGGGGGCGAGGATTCCCCCAGTAATCGAAAAGGGAAAGCCGATACCGGAGTGCGTTTTAATCAAGAGAGAGTCTCAAGGGTTCTGGAACGAGGGGCGATTCCAGATGCGGCGACAATTTTTGCCCTGAAGAAAAAGCGGCAACAACTTGCCGGTAAACGGGGTCCGGAGGAATTCATCCCGCTGAAAGAATACAACAGTTCGAATGACAACCATAAACAAAATAGTTACAAAAATAGCTCAACGGGTAGCGGACGCGGCAGGGATGGAAGACTCGTTAAGTAAGTAACGAATGTTCTTTCTTGATGTCTACAGAGCTGTTCTGTTAAGATAGAGGGAATGCGAGATTTCATTGTGTTTTTTATATTTGCTTCCTGTGTAATCCGAGCTAGCCTATACCGATATTGACTGTTTTGAGAACCCAGCTAGCTTTAACTTGTAATTTGCGTCCCGCAACGATAATTGAGCATTAATACTTTGTATTATTTTTGATATTGATAAAGTGACATGATAGGAGCCCACATGGGGGAAGGCGCAATAGTGGTATTGTCTTTCGTATTACTCTACGTTTCCTTCACACAGGCTGTAAGACGAAGCGAGGGTCGTATTTTTTATTTCTTTATTTTTTACTGTATCGCTAATTCGGCAATGGCCCGTAGAAATTTCCCTGTTATTTCAGAGACTACATGTTATTCCATCGGGTGTAAGATTGCATGTACTAATCGCCAGCCATAGAGGTTCCAACTAGAACAAATTGTGGCCTGCGTATTTAGGTTTTTTTTATTTTTCAGAAATCTTGTGATGTTGCGTATACAGGAGTGTAGTCCAGATTGCGATGTTTCTCATAGCTTAACAAACTAAGTCTGCTTGCTGCTACATTTTCGTACTTTACGTTGTATAGAGTGCATGCTAATCATTTTCTTAAAATTGATTCATGACGTCATTATTTGACCTGTGCTCATAATTGGTATTGTTCAACCGTTGCAGCTATAATGTTTGGCCTTTGCAATAAGATCGAGCGTTTTTTTTCTCATACTGCTGGGTAATCTTTTGCAGTGAGGAGGAAGAAGACGATGATGACGACAGTGGCGGTGAAGAGGGCCGAGTGAATTTCAGCGATATCCGCTCCGGTCGAAGAGACGATATCATGCGACATGCGATGGTACATGGCACTAGACTGACGAGTGCGACGGCAGGCACAACGGGACCGAGTTTATCGTTTACGACCCCCGAGGATCATCCCGATGAAGCCGACCGCTGGGAGAAGGAGCAGATACGAAAAGGAGTCACCACCCTGGTTAGTCATCTCAGAAATCAGCTGGTTATTTCTACTCCTGCATACTTTTTATTTAAGGATGTGATTATCCTCCGTCCCCTACGCGATTGGAACCGCCGTGAGGCATAACGACAGTGCACCGAGGGCCGGACATGTTGAGATATCTAGGGTTTCCCAAACAGTCCTTGTGGCCGCATGGCCGCGTACTCTCAGCGGTATATAGTTTATCATCTAAGCATTGCTCAAAGAAAATTCGACCACCATCGGGGATCGAACCTAGTCTCCTATCTAGCATATTTTTTCTAGATAAAGTATGCGCGTAATCAACAGAGTATGATTACTGGTAGTCTAGGAAATCAGTGTTCATGCCATTGTTGTTGTGACGTTGGTCTCACGTCAGTCAACATAATGCGTAGCGTTTTTTCGGTCAGCTGTCTAACTGTCGTTCGTACACAAATAGTCGAGGTCAACGCCACTAGGTAGCATATACCACATATACATTTTTTGTTCCGTTTATGTTTTTCTGGGCAATATTGTGAGATGTGGCATCGCTATGTGTACGTCGTAGCCTCCTAGCCTGTGTTGAATGCATGCGGTTGTAAAAGAAAAGCTTTTTTTATCGGGTATTTCTGTCGCCGTTCATATTTGTTTCTCTCTATTTTTGTTTTTACCAACTCGCGTGATATGTCCCCGTTGCTGACAAATGTCTGTTAAATTGTGCATGTGCGTCTGTTTGTGCCACCAGTCGAACGCTCAGGAATTTTCCCGATCTCCGTCCCCGAATGCGGAGGATCGCGACCGTGTCAGCGCGTTACCGCCCGTCCACATTCCGCAAGATAAGTCGAATCTAACAATTGCGTCGATTGTCGACCGGGTTCGAAATCGGCTCGAGACGGTCGTCGAAATTGTGGCCCGTTCTGAACGACAGCAGTGTACCGCCGAAACTGAACTAGTCGTGTGCACCGAGACGATTCAGCGTCTCGAGAAGGAGATGCCCCGTCTCGAGAAGGCGTTTCGCTTCTATCAGGAGATGCGCACGTACTCGGCCGATATCATCGAGTGCCTCGACTCAAAGATGCCCATCATCACCGCATTGGAGGGCCGTTTGCTGAGCACGTTAGCGCAGCGGGCCGAAAAGAAGATGCTGAGAGCTCGACAAGACGTCAAGGACCAGGCCGAAGAGATACGGCCGGGTGCTATTAGTAAGTTTTCTAAATATATGAGGCATGCTTAAAGGAAAGGTTAAGAAACGTTTACGAAGGGTATAATTAAAGTCTCTATTTAAAAGTAATCACCTGAGCACCACGATCCCACTGTTCTACGAGCCGAAGGATTTCCTGTTCTGAAAATTCCTGAGAGCTAACCTTTAGTTGTGGAATTTGGAGAGCGCTGTGATGTTCTATTTCGCACTATATAATATATATATATATATATATATATATATATATATATATATATATAAATGTGTAATGCGCGCATTTTTATGTAAATTGCTCGTCTTCGGTTTTAACTAATTCGAGACCATTTCATATGATGATATGAATAATTTAATAATAAAAGAATCGCTCCAGAACAAAATAGCAGCAGTACCGAGTTAGTCCGAACGAAGGCACATACATAGTTAATGGACTGAGTTATCTACCTAAGTAAGCGTGAACTTCTTCTTTCCCTAATTGATTAATAAATTGTGCTGATTATTTGCTGTCATTTTACGCAACAAGTATATCACGACGATGATGATGTGTTGTTTATGGTCGACGTTCGTCTGGTTGACAACATTAATCGCACGCGCCTTTCTCACCCGCCCCCTTTTGACGTTTGTTGCTCTATGTCTAGTTGATTCGAACGCAAAGAAACGGGCTCGCGAACGTGAAGGTCGACGCGTCCGGCGGAAGACGGCCCGTCAGACGGGCGGCACGACGAAGCATTGCGAAGGAATGTCGTCGGACGACGAGGAGCCGGAGACGGACCGGCGACAGCTGGCGTCACAGCGCGAACAGGTACTCGCCGATGGCCAGAGCGTGTTCGAGGATGTGCACGACGACTTCAGCCTGCTAAAGGTTGTGCTGCGTCAGTTCGACGATTGGAAGACGTACTTCAACGAGTCGTACCAGGAAGCGTACGTTTCGGTCTGCCTGCTCAAGCTCACGATGCCGTTCGTTCGGCTCGAGATGCTCGCATGGAATCCGCTTGAGAATCCAGAGACCGTCGAGAAGTGCGAGTGGTTCAAGGAGCTGCTGTTCTATGGCCAGAGGGTCGAGGACAAGGACGAGAGTGATGTCGGATTGATACCAAAGGTTGTCGAACGAGCAGTTCTTCCTAAGGTAGGTTTGATCCTCGACGACACATATGATACGATATGTACATGCACGTACATTCGCTCCAGACAACACTTTAAACAACATGCGTCGTAATATCGTCAATTACATTTTAGAGTTTGTAATATTATTATGCTGGTATAGTATAAATGGGGGGGGGGGGAGCTCGTATATTTAGTACAAGTTGCTGGCGCCACGCAGTTTTTTTTCGGACTGCAGGCTGTTGGTGGCACGCGTGTTTTCTACGACACACTTATTTATGTATACGTATATGAAAGTAAGGGAAGTTTTTTGTTTCTTATAAAGCCTTAGCCTTGTAAGAGCCATTATGGTTGCTTCTTTTCGTGTCGCCGTCTTGTTAACTCAATGATTGCCAAAAATATGGCTTCCCTTACTCTGTTATTTGCCACGGCCAACAGTAAGCATTATTATTATTTTTATGTATATTGCAGCTTTGCCGTATGACATTTTATCAATAACCGCTTGCTTGTACCGTTACAGTTAAGTCAGTACGTCGAGAGAGTGTGGAATCCGATGTCGACGAGTGAGACTCGCAACCTTGTACGCTGTATACGGAAGCTTGCCGATGATTACCCGTTCGGCCGAAAATCAAAGCCACTCGCGACGCTGCTAGCCAAGGTGTACACAAAGCTGCAAACCGCCCTACAAGAAGACGTCTTTATTCCGATGGCCGGCAAGGAGGTTATCGACAACCCGCTGAGTCCGGCGAGCCTTTTCTTCCATCGGCAGTTTTGGACCGCAGTTAAACTGCTACAGAATATTCTGTCCTGGCATGGCATACTGTCTGAGCAGCCTCTCAAGGAATTAGCCATTATGGGCCTCCTTAACCGGTATGTGTAAAATCGTACTACCTAAGGGTAAAAGTGCATAGCGTTTAGGTCCATGAAAAAAGGGCCTTTCTTTGACGAACCAATTTGTCGTCATCTTTTGTAATATGTAATGAATTGTGTCGACCTTTAAGGGCTGAGCTCGAATAAAAATTTAGCGCTTTGTGGGGCGTTGCGGGGTTCGCAACGGGGCGTCACAGACCAACTATCGCAAGTTCAAGTCCCGTTGTTTCGGTTGTACCTGGTTGTACGCTGTGCCGCTACATATCTCTGCTAGAGAAAGCCCATATAAGTCAATTAACGAAAACGGCATTAGGATTTTTTACACACATTTTAAACGCTTGTCATAGGCATCTTAGCCTATGACAAGCGGTTAAAATGTGTTTGTAAGAGCGTCAAAGAAACGCGCACAATAGAGCACGTTAGAGGTATCCTCCAGTCGTCGGAGCGTGGTTTAGGATTTAGATTGCAGCTGTGCACATTCCCTTTCTTATTGTAGAGAGTGCAACCATGCTTTAATTGGTTGAGTAGTGGAATTATCATCAAGGAGTGGGGCTGGTGTTATGGATCCTGACAGACCGATATCTCTTACTGTATGTGCTAAGAGGATGAAAAAGTGTTGACTGCAAGACACTGCGAAAATCTCGTTCACGTTTCCTGCTGTGCAACATAGTAAAATAGGTTGCGCGGGTGGCAAGCGGCATCATCTTGATACCTATGAAGCATATGGTGTGCATTTTGTTTAGTGTCGAAGGGGCTGCAGCGATTTCATATTAGTATCATTCATCGGTGGCTTTCTTTCTGTGAAACTGTTTGTTTTTGTGGAGATGTCTAATATGCTGCTGTTGTTATTGCAATCATCAGGTATTTATTGTTTGCGCTACACTGTACGTTAACACACAAAGACGCCGCCGAACGTGCAGAAACAGTGGGGGCCATGTTGCCAACAGCTTGGCTTCGACCTGAAGCGCCGAATAAACCGCCAGAGTTGCAAATGTGGGCCCAGTATTTGCAGATTCTTATACGCCAACTGAAAAGCGACTACGCAGCCGAGTAAGTAACATATACATATAGTAATTCTAGTTTCACAAAATTAAAAAATTTGAAATGCATATATATATATATATATCGTCATTGAATGGTCGGATGTTTGGTGCCATTGTGAACCATTCTTAGCTGTATTAAACGTTTATGGACGACGATGTCGACCGTGGTGAAGAAAGTCACACATCATGTACCTAGTAAAAGTATGAACAAGATACTACCAATAGGAATGGTCTTAGTTCACAGAGTTAGCAACAAATTATTGCTGGATGTCGACAACTGTACTACACGTCTAATATTAGCACGTTTCATGTATTCTGTTACAGCGCAAAAATCGAGTCTTTGATACGGCTTCACGACAGCTGCAGTAATGTTCCGTTCAGTGAGGTTCCCGTCAAGAGGAAGTAGGCTTCCCGCATGTAATATACTTTGTGTCATGCTTGTAATATAGGAAGGGTGTAATGTATAAAATACTTTGAATAAACATCTAAATAGAATCACGTTTAGCTATTATTGCTTCTTAAATTATTCGTGCTTATGCAGTTCGTCTTTTTAATTAAAACATATAAAGCGTTTTTTAAAGCATACAAAAGTTTATATTGCCGGACAAACACTCGACACGTTTCGAGGGGTAACCTTGTAATCCATTGTCCATATAGTTAAAAAGGGGCACGCACCACTCCGCCCAATATTTGTGTATAGCTTAAGATAATCCGCGTACAGTTTATATTTTAGTTCGCCCGGAAGGTAAGTATTATTATTGTTATCTAAAACAAAATTGGGCCAGTAATGCGATCCATTGCGGCACTTTGGAAGCACAGAAGGCCTTTGCTGTATCGTCAGCTTTGATAACAAATTGACTATTTTGTGGATATGAGCTACACTAGTCGAAAAGCTAGGCCTGGCTTCGAAGCCTAACATTTTTTCAAAGGGCAGGTGATGATTTACTCTATCAAATGCTTGAGAGCAGTCAAAATTAAATGTAATAATTATCACGGATAGTGCTAATTCATAGTTTTGATCAAATCCAACATCTCAGTTGCAAAATTGTGTCACACTTGTATATCTTCCAGGTGGACTAGCAATTCTGAATAAAATTTTAGAAAAAGCGAGACGATAAACTTTGCAAGATTCTTGTTGTAGGGAAGTAGTGAAAACTATCGTGAGCCGTACAAATAAAAATACAAACGGTTAGATGAGCTCAAATCATCTGTCATTTGAGAACTGGCCTACAACAAGACAGAAACGCCAATTAAGTGGCGGTAAACTCATAAAATTGTGGTGGAAACTCATAAGATGATTGTGTCTATCGTTAGAATGTATTGTAACTATAATTGTAGGTTTTATTTTAGAAACTCGAGACACGTGAAATTTGACTGTCGGTTAAGTCTACTTAGAGCACGTTTAGATCGTTCGGTTAGATAATTAGTTGAACATTTCTAACAAATTGTAGAAGTTACTCTATGTATGTGTCTTTCATACGGATAGCAAGTTGGCTCGCATCAACATGATCAGCAGCCACGACGTTCTCCTATAGTTTGCGTTCAGTGTAACATTTTTTAAAATTTTCTAGAACATGTGAACTATTGTCTTGTCTTTCCTCGTCGTGGTGCAACATGCATAGCGTCCTTTATGGTTGCAGTTGCCTACCTCCTCCAAGTCACACAGTATTTTTCTAGCGCACATTTTCTCTGCTTAACAACTGTTCGACCGAGAAGCGTAGGTACTTCTTCTTCGTCTGCATACTGATCCCGCTTTGCAAGTGCGTCAACCGCCGTGTTTCCGTAAGTGCCTACATAAGAAATTACCCACTGTAGCTCCACAGGTCGATCTGGATAGCGTGTTCTTTTTAAAATAGACTGATCTAAAGATGAAGCCGGCCCTAATGGATCTACAATCCGGATGCTCGAGATTACGACACTAATCAGTGATGCTCACGACTCCTTTCACCGATGAATCCTTCATTTCCTACAGCAATCCTTCAGATATGCTTTAATGATGCGCCTGCTAGACCCCATGTTGTCGTTACCTCGGAATACGCCTGCTCCTCCATAGCCCCATTCGTCGAAGTATATAGTGATATCTGTGCGATATTCCACGAATATTTTTCCAAGAATACCTCACTCATAGTTCGTATTTCACACTTGTGGTGTTATTTTGCTGATGGTTTGCCTTGTATTGATAGCTAAGTCAATACGTTTCAACCGCTAACTTTTCGCATTAAATGTCATGCGCTTGGTTTTACGAGGTTCAATCGAGAGATCTAGGGCTCCTAAGACCAGTACTGTTATTTTAAAGGTACGTTGCAACTCCATCAGTGCGATTGGGTTGACTGAAGCAAATCCAGAGCGCGCCATCGTCAGGGTACTGGGAAAACTTAAAGCCTTTCAGTATGACATCAGCTAACATTGTAGACCAGTGCCATGACAAAAAGTATACTTCCCTGAGGGAGATCGAAGTTGCCAAGAGTCTTTACCTCAGGGTGGGTGCCTTTGTGCCGGATTAATCAGGGAGAAGATCGCGCTGCCAGATTTTTATCATGCTTTCTGAAGACTAGTCTAGTTTTTTATACCTTCTTCGACCCTAATTCCTAATGGCTTTCGAGGCTGTTAAACAATTTTTTGTCGTTTTTGGTAACAGTTGCACTGCCATATGCAGGGTGTTTCGCGTTGACATGTCTAGCTAAAATGAGTGGCGTATGCTAATATCTATTAGATAAGTCATGTTGAAAGCTTTTCTAGATAAGAGATAAACAGAATACGGCCGTAATATAGCCCCCTTTGAAGATGGTGTCCTCCATATCAGTAGATACATTTAAAGAGTCCTGGGCTGACCGTAATGGCCTTTTCGCGCACATATTATCAGTTAATATTTCTTTATTTTATAGTGGTGCAAGCAGACGGCGGATGATTATGGGCTCCAAAAGTTTTCTTGCATGGGACGTTTTGATTCCCGCTATGTATGAGCAGCCTCTCCTGCAGTCTCAGCGACGCGATTTACTGCTTGTCATTATTTACTTTCGAGTATAAGTAAGCAATAAAAGGTTGGCGTTGTACTCAATCTTTATAATGAAGTAAGATGTTAGCTTGCTACTAGCAGCGACAAGATCAAGGTAATATACCTGTACTGTAGCATTAATCTTGAGCTGCCGTCATTCATAATGGCGCAGTCTCGGCTTTCGCAGGTACATCGTAAACGCAAGCCTCGTCCACAGTGTGGAGGAACAATACATAATGTTCTACATCCACGCCAATTTTGAATTGTGGCCAATGAGGATGTATCTGTTGATTGACAATCGGTGTCAACATACGTAACAAAGCCATAGATTTCGAAATTTCTAAAACAGTTTTTCTTGTTTAACTTTATTGCTTTTGCACTACTCGTGCGTATTTATTTTACGACTGGAATATTTTTGGATTATTCACTTTTCGTTGCTTGTTTGTCTCGAGCATGCGCGGACTCCGCTTGGTGGCGGTATTCTCTGAGCACAATCTCTCCATAATCAATGAGAAGTACAATGCGAAGTTTGAGGACTCATCACCGCCAAGTCTCCCCTGCCAGTAGCTCTGCACTGTACAGTTGCACTGACAATATGAACGACACCTACACGGGTGGTGCTAATTTATACGTTGTATCTACGCATCTTGTAACGAAAGCAATATCCTCTGTAGCAGACACTGCCCTGCCCTCCTCTCACCGGTTGCTACAGCGAAACTCTTCGTAGTTTTACTCATTGGGCCCAATGTCTCGAAGACGACCGATATAAGAAACGATGAAGGTCGCGATTTTTAGCCAGCTTGCGGTCTCTTGCAAGCCGAGCGGCTGCTTCGACCTTCCGGCTGGTATGAGAAGCATACGATGCGGCCAGCGTACAAGTCGCACTATACAATGTGGCGTCGTACACAAGACAGCGGCCTTCACTCCGGGGAACTAAAGTCAGACCATTCGGTCGTAGTTGGCTGTTCGATGGCAGTCCAAGTGGCTCTTTACCTGCAGGAACGGGTGCTGACTGCTTTGCTCAGAGCCGCATCACCACGCTCAGAGCCGAGTGTCTTGAGAACCTACTGGCGCTCATCCGGGCGATGAAGCTGGGGTAAGCAAAAGGTGGACCGATTCCTGGCATAAGGGTCTCGGTGTTTTGGAGAGATAGACAGAAACAGCATTTTTTTTTGCATTTTTGCTGGCTCTTTAAGTGTTCTCGATTGCCTATCGGCCATCTTCGTCGTAGGGCAATCGTCAGCTTTCATAAAGCAGCGGTGTCGCCGCCTATCGGCCCAAGCCCAGAGGTATTTGAACTGGTTCGAGAAGCGGAGCCCGTTGGAGAGTTAGACTATCTCATTGTAGTCGCCTTTCTTAAAAGAGACCCTGTGAACGTAAACAATGGGCAACCGTATGTGCCGAGCTGGCGGCCGACTTTCTTTAGAGGCTACACACATGACGCTCAAGCATCCTCGAGGACCTGTGCAGTATTTACAAAAGGCTTACCTTGGATATAAGATAAGCACGTACCTCTTCTAAGGGTGCATGAAATATCCCGTTTCGAATATCACCTGGCGTCACTGAGAGTCTCCGTAGTCGCGTCGCTGTCATCACTGGAGGACTCAGCATATGGCTGCATTTCTCGCATTTAAATCAACCCAACAAAGCGGAAGCGTTTTCATCCGTATCTTTGAAGTTAGCTTTTTAAGCAATAGTGCCGATACACGCCCAACCGACATTGATTAACTCAAAATATTGACCGCCTTATTAATTCGGTAGATTATACACGCTTTTTACAATCCAGGCGCTAAAGCAAACAAGGTCGAGCCAGTAAGTACTCTTTGCCTGTACTTGTGCGTATGTGTTATTTTTGACAGGATTTGTATACGACTGTGCCGACTAAAGATTTTCTCCACAATCTGTGCATTTTTATAGCACAGCATATAAGCATATATTCTTTAATGTCTGCGGCGTTGAGAGACGTAGATAAGACATATTAGTGTGGGTGAGGTATACATAAAAAGTACATGCAAATATTCTAGTCCTACCAACTTCGAGCCCGGTGGCGTGGTGACTTAAGTCTGCGCCTCGCAACCGGAGGAGACACATAGGTGCGCGGGTTCGAGACCCCACCGTCGCACATTTCTATTTATGGGGGTCCGTCTATGGAGCAATGTGAAAAACAGTTCCGTGGACGTTAAATCTAGGCTGAGGGTCAGCCCGAAAAGTCCTACCAACTTCTTATTGTCGCGCTTTCTTCGAGCATTATGACTCCGCCCCATCAAATACGTTTATGCATAACCATTTATAGAGGCTTAGCCGCAGGTCAATTTTACCTTCAAATAAATACCATCCTGTTACAGTTTAAATAAAGCCAGTATGTTTTTATTAAAACATATTTAAATATCATTTTGCATTGAAACTTTACTAAGTTATGCTTATACCTAAATGTGACTGACACTCTTTAATATATTCTTCTGTGTCGTTTCATATCAGCGGTAACTTAAATACGGTCGTAGCCACTACGAATCTCCTGGCTACGGCATTGCACGCAGAGCAACTATATAAAGCAGTTTGTCAAATACTCATATACGAAAATGCCACGGTTTGAAAGTATTAAAAAGTCGTTAGCATGGATAGGTTATCCACGAAAAGGCTAATTCCCTGCTAGCAATTTTTGGAGTTTCTTGTTTGTAAAGTTAGCCAATATTTGTAAAGTTAGCCACAATTCGGTCGGCCTCATTGCTTATTTAAACATTATTGTACATGCAAACTTTACAATTGTTAGTGGTCTAGTGAATGTTGCTTCGTCCAACATTTCAAGTACACGAAGTGGCATTGCAGTTTATATGTGCGGACATTTACACGGATCTTTCGGAAGCCTGCTTCGCAAAGGACATTTAATTTTGGTCTCATAGTTAGTCTGAGGCGTTCCAAAATGTTCACTGGCGCTAATATTAAAAAAAAAAATCTATCAAGAACATTCGTCGTGGGGTGCGCAGGTTTTGACGGGAGCCTTGGCCGTCGTTGGTAGGATGGGCGTAGGGTTGCTTCGGTTCTAGAATATTGCCACGCTTTTCGTTTTGTTTTTAGGAGTTGTGTTTTTGTGGGGAGGTGGTAGCTCGTTGTCTAGAAGTATGGTGGTATTTAGTTTAGGAATTAAATAGGGACTGTTGTGCGAGGTGAAGAAATTCTAAGTCAACGTACTGTTGTCGACTCTGATTTTCTGCAACTTAACGTCTGTTCCCAACCCTGACTTATATATATATATATATATATATACAGATATATATGCATATGTATATATATAAATATATATAAGTCAGGGTTGGGAACAGACGTTAAGTTGCAGAAATTCTAAGTCAACGTACTGTTGTCGACTCTGATTTTCTGCAACTTAACGTCTGTTCCCAACCCTGACTTATATATATATATATATATATATATATACAGATATATATGCATATGTATATATATACAGATATATGCATATGTATTTTTACAAATATATATGCATATGTATATATACAAATATATATGCATATATATAGATATATATATATATATATATATATATATATATATATATATCTATATATATGCATATGTATTTTTATATATATACATATATGCATATATATATATATATATATATATATATATATGTAAACTACTTTTCTTGTGTTTTTATGTTGAATATAGAAGCGGTAGGCAGTCATTGGCATCTATGTTGTGTTATGGTTAGCATAATGTGTGAGTGCTTTTTAGCTGCATATTGTGGCGGCCGTTGAATGGAGATTCCGCAAGTGTCTGTTCTCTGTATGCTGCGGTCATTGAGATCGGACGGCTCTTTCTCTATACCAAATATCTACATGTTGTAGACAAGGCAGAGAAATAGCCAAAAAATTTGCTCGCGGGTCGAAAGGACAAGCATCTGTCTAGATGAGACACGAAACCTGTTTTTGTGTCTATGCCATTGTGTCCCCAGAACCACTCACATGAAATTCGTGAGTGAGGGCACTTACTAGACAGGAGACGCACTTAACCGCACAAAATTTGCCGACTTAGCATACGTCAAGCAATGCGTCAGCTGGTGTTTAGCTCAGGTGGCCTGCCGTTTCACGTGCATAATTGTGTCTGATTCGCATCCATGAACTATCACTTGTTTTTAGTCTGCCTATTGCCCTCCCTCCATTAGTATTGCGTTGCTGCTTCGTTGACAAGACACCTCTGCGAGACTGTCCTCTGTCCTCTCGACCTTCGTGTCTTCATATCGTCGTTGTTTCGGCTAGCTTGCTCTCATCATCGCCATTGCCACCATACGCCTTTACTGTCTCATACCGACAGGTCGTCTGTTCGTTACTAGTTTACATGGTGTTGTGAAATCGGCGCCTACGACAGTCGCAGATGACTCGAACAAACCAGGTAAAGGCCAGAATCACGTTCATAGTGGCAAAGCCAGACAACAGCGGCTCGTAGCTTCCCAACGCATCCCTCACATAGCCTGAAATACAATGCAAGCATAAGTAAGTATGTAAGTATATATATATATATATATATATATATATATATATATATATAGGTTAGATACATTATGTTTATTTCATAACGGGGTGTAAACAGTTGTCCCCCAGCGAACGTGACGACAAACTATATCAGCTCCAGGTCTAGGCCTGATGTCGACTACCTAGACAAGGTACCAAGCACCGCCGTGGCGTTACCACGTTGTACATCCAATGAGAGCCTTTGCAGGAACAATTCGCCAGCGCGTAGGTCCCCCGTGGCCAATCTTAGACACTTGCATATCTTAGTAATAACTCCCTCCCTGTCAGTCATGAACGGCCATACAATAGTTTAGCCAATCATGAAGTATCACAAATCATAAACACAGCACAGATAGCATGTGTGCCTCAACTATGTCGAAATGTGTTGGTGAGTAGCCATTTCGGACCATCTGTGTAAAACAATGCAGGGAAGTTATACGGCGAATATTCTGTGATACACTAGTCCATATAACGGGCAAGCGAGAAACGCTTGCTGACTAGACTTTTTGTATATATATATATATGCAAAAGTGTGTCACTTTTCCCCGCCGCTAGCGTGTCGAATGGAGCTGAGGAACACAAACGAGTACTCCGTTTTTTGTGTGATTAACAGGCTCACATTAGCATCGCCATCATCATCATTATCTAGCATCATTTAAATCATCGCCATAATCAGCTTGATTCTAATCACCATCAGCGTCAACAGGATTCTAATCACCACCACCATCATCATCACCATCATCATCATCATCGTCGTCGTCATCATGTGGACATCGCCACTGTCACAGCGTCACCTCACATCATTGTCACCATTGTCAAGGAATGCGGAACGGCGGCATGTCGCGCGGCCCACTCACCGATGAGCTTCGGCTGGAACACGATCGTAACTCCGGTGGCAAAGTTCATCAGGCCCAGACTCATGGCCAGCAGGCGTTCTTCGCACTCCTCGGTGACCATCACCGTGGCGAGGATGTTTCGGCAGCCGCCCGTCAGGCCGACGAGGAACGACGCGGCCAGCAGAGCGAGGTACATGTCGACGTAGATGAGCATGAAGTAGGCGCCGCCCTGCACGAGGAACGTGGCCGACATCAGCAGCGTGGGCGAAACGATCTGAAGGTCGATCAGCGACCCCGACAGGATGCGCGACAGCAGGTCGCCCACCGTGAACAGCGTGAGCAGCAGCAGGCCCTGCACCGGCTCGAAGCCGCGATCCGTCGCGTAGTCGAGCAGAACCAGCAGGTAGACGGCCAAGGCAAAGATCGTCGCCGCCCTAAGCGTCGCGTCGCATAACATGGGATGACCGGCAGGAAGCGTGAGCGCGAAACACGCCACGGACGAACGGACCGAACAGGTGCGGCGGAACGGGCAAAGCAGAGGCCGAAGCGTTATGTTTAGCGTACGGTTAGCATTCGTTAACGTTAGTTATGTCGAGCCCGGTGGCGAAGTGGCATGCGTCTGCGCCTCGCGACCGGAGGAGACAGTTCATAGGTGCGCGGGTTCGAGCCCCACCGTTGCACCGATTTGTATTTATGGGGGTCCGTCTATGAAGCAATGCAAAAAGCAGTCCCATAGACGTTAAATCTTGGCTGAGAGTCAGCCCCGAAAGAATTTTTTTTAACGTTAGTTAGCGTCGCGTACAGTGTTAGCGTGGTTATCCGCGTCAGTGTAATCTCGACACGAGGGATCGATTCGAGAGCATCGGCATCATGGTGAGCATGGCGAGAACGCATCACGTGGTGGAGGTGAATTTCGGCCATTCATTCGCACGACGAGATTTGCGTTACGTTAATGTCGGTAGCCGCTACTGCGGCTATGATGTCACTAATTGCGCTGCTACTGTGCAATTTTTTTTGTTGGAAAATATTTGTTCGCAATTTAGGATTTCCACGTTTGTTAGAAATTATTGCTCATTGTATAGAGGTCATCATATTTGCCGGTAGCAGCTTCTAGGCAAAGGCGAGGGCGTCGCGCTCATAACAACACCACAATACATGTTGATCCATGATGCCATATGTAGGTATACTACTGTATCCAAGATGTCATATGCAGGTATACTTTTTTTTTTATTGTGAGGTTGGGGAAAAATGCTTCATGCACACCCAGCGCAGTTATCACTGTCCGGGCGTGTAGAAGCGCGTAGGTAGTGTGGGACTCCCCGATGGCATGGGGTTACCCACTAAAAAACCCTAGTCCTCACATTTACCCCCCCAGGGTTCGGTACTGTTTGCCAGTTCTTCAAGGCCCTGGGGGGGAGTCGTCCGTTCTATATATCTAGGTATACTACTGTATTCAAGATGTCATATGTAGGTATACTACTATATCCAATATGTCATATGTAAGTAGTACACTACTGTATCTAAGATGCCGTAAGTAGGTATACATCTGTTCTAGATGGGTGTACCTGGAGAAGGTGATATGGATGAAGCTGAAGGAAAGCAGTCCTGATCTGTTCGATGGAATAGCAGCGACGGAGCGAGATGCCTGGTAGCTCTGACTCGTCACCCACGACCGACCAATCAGCGGCGACCTACAGGCGCGCACTGAGTCGGGAAGCATGAGCGTCCCTGCTCGGTTCTGAAGCAAAAGAATACCGTTTTCATTCCGCATTGTTAGTTGGTAACCAAGCGATCAATAACAGTTGTACGTTTAGGACAAGATAGAGGGCAACGTACTCATGTGTAGGCTATAGATCACACCACTTATATAGTCGTTATCGACTATATGAACTATGCTTATCTGAAGCTAACGTATTTATGGTTAGTGTGTTATTGAACAGGACGAAAGCAAAGTAGTGTTACGATGTTGCACTATTCGTTGCTTGGCTAGTACTGTTGCTGTTGTTGTTGTTGTTGTTGTTTTTGTCACTGTTGGCGTGGTGTATTCGCGTGCGCCTCGCGACCGGAGGAGACACATAGGTGCTGCACGGGTTCGAGCCCCACAGTTGGACCGTTTGTATTGATGGAATCCGTCTCACGAAGTAATGCGAAAGCAGTCCGGTGGACGCTAAATGTTGGCTAAGGGTCGGCCCAAAACCAAAGACGATGGACAAGAAAGAGAACACTGAAAAGGAGTACTGGGAACACCCTGACAGGGACGGGACATGTGTGCCAGCTAGTGCCTACGAGGTAATGCTAGCCAATCCACGAAGCACCTTGTACCAAAGCAAACTAAGCACTTCGCTTTCTTTCTCTCTGCCTTCCGCCGTCTGTACCTGATAGCTCTTGCTCATGAGAATGCTGCCCACGAGGAAGCTGTCCGTACTAAGGCTCATTTCCGTCAGCAGCTTCGATTGATTCGACTGCGCTGGTAGGGCGGCCGATGAGAGGTCAGCCGCCGCCGCTGGCGTCGCCGTCGAGGCGGGTCCGTTTTGATCGTCCAACGGGGGCACACGATTCACGATTATGCAGCCCAACAGCATACCCGCATTGACGCTACCTGTAGTTACCAACAAAATTAGTTATATATATATATATATATATATGTTCTGTAGGATAGCAGTGTCCGTTAAGCAGCGCGGGCATAGACAGCGTCGGTTAGCGGCAATGCCGAAGCAAGCTAAATACATGGCGCCAATTAGAAGATGCCGCCACCCTACTAGCGAAGACGCGGGAAGTCACTAAATGCGCGGGCAATCTGTGAGTATATAAGGAGGCATGAGAATAAATGAGTTAGTAGTCGTTTGTTCGAGCCAGGCAAAGGACGTGTGTTGTTTGAGCGAGAGAATGGCGAACTCGTAACGGTCGCCGCCCAGCCATGGGGGTGGTGGACACTACATGTTCCAATCCACATATAAATATATGCCTTTATATACATGTATACATGTGTATTGCCAAAGTAAAGGAAAATACGTCTGTGGCGCCGCCTATTCATTAATCTATAGCTGGAAATCATTAGCATTGCTCGCGGAGGGCGACCTTCGCACCGAATGCAAGAATACTGTCGTGACAGATACGACAGAATCTGCGATTCGACAACGTTGTTTTGACACGCAGCCTACTCAGAGGACAGCAGATGAGCCTTTGAGTTGCTAGGCGTTGCAAGGTCCAGGCTACTCACCCATAATAAGCAGACAAACTCGGAAGCCCAACTGCTGTCGGATGTATTCGTAGAGTCCAGGCATGATAAATCCGGACACGGCTGTGATGATGTACATGGCCGAAATGACGGTGCCACGATAGCGTCGGAAGTGGCGCATGAGCACGACGAATGGCACAACTTCGCTGCACGCAGAGCCCAAGCCTTTCGAGTCGAGTCGAACCGCATTGGAAACATGTAAAAAAGCAACAACAGCAGCATAAGATATCAGCTATATATATATATATATATATATATATATATATATATATATATAACACAATGACGGCTGTGAAAATGATGAAAAATAACAGAGCTCTTCGTCGTATACGTTGCATCCAGGGGTAGCTGCGTGAACCATGCTAGCAGGCGATTGATTACGGTTTTAAATGCAATAAGCTTTCAAGCTCACAGTTCACAGACATGATTAATCAAGCGAGAAAAAATGCAAGGAATCGGAGATCCTAGGCGTCTGATAATTCGACTCGGAAAAAGCTCGCACAGTCCGATGGCTGCTTGTCTGTCTCGATATCTATACCAATGGGCGGCACATTCGGAAATATCAAAAGGAAAACACAAGGCATAATATAAAAGGAAATTCTCTCTCTCTCTCTATATATATATATATATATATAACAAGGTACGCAGCGGTCGGAACAGCGAGATCGGGACCTGGTTTTGGGACAGACGCGATTGCTAAATCGCCGTTTGAGCGACGTTCGTGATGAGCCGTTTGTACGGAGTCGGGATGCATCCACGGGCTAATTCGGTCTGGTGTCAATCAACTATTAATTAGGCAATGACGACTCACCGTGAATAATGCCGACGAGCAGGCCTAACGAGTAGACATCGTGCACGTAGGCGGCGCCAATGACCGGCGCCGAGCACAGGATGGCACCGATCACGAGACACGTTCGCTCGCTGAGGAATTTCAACAGCACGCCGTACAGCGGGCCTGCAAATGAGCATATCATGAGCGATGTCACCACCGACGGCAAAATATGTGTATACTGCATCTTGAATCAATAGTTGAATAAATAATACACACTCACTTAGGTATAGCAACTATTCGTCGACACGCCATAAAGCGTATATTTATATACATATATATATATATATATATATATATACCGAGCAAGATGGCTTAGTGGCAAAGCCTTTGCCTTGCATTCGAGAGGCCTGGGTTCGAGACCCAGACCGGCCACTCTTAAATTGGTTTGCATGGTTTTCAATTTAGACAAGATAAATGCCGGAGTGGATTAAACACCATGACATGGAAAAACCGTACACGGGCATTGGCCTTACGGAAAAACGCAGCAAAAAAAAAAATATATATATATATATATATAAAGCGTAAGGAAACGGAATAAGCTTTGAAGAAGATGCAAGAACAGCGTGAGCCATCGAGGAATGCGGATTTGTACACTCGACAAGCTATTGCGTGGGAACAAGCGAACGGGACACCTAATTAGTCATTCGACGAGTCTAGCTAGCTATTTATTACGCTAGATTGTTAGCTAACTCGTTAGCTGGTTAGTTAGTTAGTTAGTTCAGTATTTACCAGCGAGCTGCGACAGCATCAGAGCTAGGGTGGCTGGCCATGACGCTTCCTCCCGGTTTAGGCCGAGCATCTCCATCGAGCCGACGTAGAGGACGGCCGATGACTTGAGGACAGCCATTGCAAAGAACGTGTAGACGGCCATCGACATGGCGACAGCCCAGCACCGGCTGGAGTCAACCAGCGCCGAGGCTGCTGAAGCTGCGTTAGGCATTTTGCCTGTGGGCTTGGCACGTACAGTACGTCCGTCGTCGTCCAGACAAGATCGCACGTCACGGCAAGCCACGTGGCTAACACCTTTAAGCTCAAGACAGAGCAACGTTTAGTAGCTTGCGTGGATCAGCAGGGGTCCATCATGACACAGTAGCAGCAGCAGGTAACCTGTAAATTCGTACGGTAAATTCAATAAAATATTCAATTATTCAATTTGCATTGCAGGCCATTTTGCAACAGGTTATGTTATGGGATGGTGCGAATCGAGATAGCAGTAGGTAAATCGTTGTGGCTATCGTTAGAACTACCGTTCTACTACAGGTGCGACAAACTGATCTTTAAGCATTCCACACAAACGGACAGGTTTGGGCCACGTCGCAGTTTTTGTCAGTTGAGCACATATTCTGCACTGCCATTCCCTGCTGCTTGGCGATTCTTCAACGATCCATTTTTTTTTACTTAGCGTCGCTGGCAGTGTCGTTTAGGGGATCAGGTTCAGCTAGAAAGAAGTACCATGCTGACAAGAATAGCTGCAACGATAATCTCCTTCTAACCAGCATACGACTCCTCTCGCAAAAAGCCCGCATACTTCTCGTTAGTAAAGAAGTAGCTATTGACCTGCTCACGCATCATCCCACCGGTCGTGTAGAAGAGTTTCTTCTTTATGCAAGCCCGTGGCAATTTCTGTAGGAATAAAATATTGGACTCTATACACATATATATATATATATATCGTCGAATATTTGATTCCTACAGAAATTAAGGCGAGCACTGCCGAGTGTGCAAACGTATTGTAATTGATTAATAAATCAACACAATATCTTATATGTATATATATATATATATATATATATATATATATATATCTTATATATATATATATATATATATATATATATATATATATATACAGAAAGTGATGAAAACGTTCGTATCCAGTTTCGCTGTCTGCGTAATTGCAGTAGCTCGGCAGAGAGAGAATATCAAATGCATCGACCCGTCATCGCCTAAGAAACTAAGTCATCCCTTGGGCAGATAGATTCGCACCACGTCACTTTTGTGCGTGTCCGCACTGACGGTGCACATTTGAGGAGGATTTCCAGTTTGTCTTTGTTTCTCACCGTTGTCGGCGAGAGTGTCCGGATGAGTTGAAAGATATCGTCTTACCACTTTCTCTCGTCCGTCATTTGCGTGTCATTGCGTCTCACACAAGCACGTGCTTCCGTGAGAGGAGACTACTTCGTAGGCCGAGACGAGGCGCTGACCAGCACTGTTTGTTACAGTGGGCATACAGCGTTTTAGTCAGCTGGAGGCCACAGTCGATGTGGCCACACCGACGCCACGACACCAGCGCGTGCTGCTGCTGCTGCCGTAATTGCTGGTCGTATTAATCACAGTCGTTGTCGAGAACACTTGGTCTATTAAGACACCACCGCCGCAGCATCAGCAGCAGCAGCATCAGTACAACCATCACCATCACTACCACCGCCGCAACACGGAGAGCAGTAACACTCGAAGATTAGCTGGAGGACGGTTGGATTCGACGGTTGATTGGCTTGGCACCGAATGACGTCTCCTTTTATATGTCTCGTCTTTTGCTCAACACAGTGTGTGCACAAAGAGAGAGAGAGCGAGAGAGAGACAGAGGGAGGGGGTATATAGGTTCTGCAAGTGAGTGAGAAATACTCCTTCTTTCCCGTGCAATATGTAAAATATTGCAATGGTTCGGTCGTAGCCGGTATAGTGTTGGATCCCCTCGTCGATCGCGCGGGCTGACGGGCGATTGTTTAGCTTTAGCGACAGAGATCCTCCTTCGGCAGATAATTCAGGTCTTAGAAGGGCGGGGCATAAATGGCGCAAGTCCTCCGAGCGCACTCTTATCTCGATGGCCGTCAGAACTTCTTAGTTAAATTTGATTCTAGCTTGGCTTGTCATCGTGTTTGTGATCGTGACTGGTATTTGACATGTAGCTATCTATATCTACGCCATCTACTTCCTCCGAGGGTTGCGGCTGCTCACGTTGTTACTTACTGCTGCGGGTGTTGTTGTGACAGATATAGTAAGCACTATAGTTTAGCGTCCGCAGTTATACTAACTGAGGATGTTTTTGCTGTTATTGTTAGTATTTATTTGTTGTTGTTGTTCTTGTTGTGTTTGTTGTTGTTGTTGTTGTTGTTGTTGTTGTTGTGTTTGTTGTTGTTCTTGTTGTTGCTGCTGTTGCTGTTGATGTTGTTGCTGTTGCTGTTGTTGTTGTGACAGTACTAGGTCGTTTTGGTGTTCTTAAGACCTTGTTCCTCCGTCCCAGCCTAGGCAAGCATAGCATTTTTTGGGATGGGATAAATCGTGAGGCCAGTAAACTAGTATGCCTTATTAGGCGCTGCATGTTTTACTATCGCCTATAGTATTGCTATATTGTTCTACGTTGTTGTGTACATTGGTTAATTTAACAAGAACAAGCTTTTATAATGACACGCTACTACTACGCGTTTGCTGCTATTACAAGACTAACTTTATTACCGCTTGTAGGATATGAGCACCCTCCAACAAGGAGGAATGAAGTATCTTCACACAGAGTCTTTACATGCAATTGAATCGTACGCAGAGAAAGGGAACAAAATGCGTCAATTAAAGTATAACTATATATTTTATTTTCAATTAATATAATTTACATAACTAAATAGTTGGCTGTGATATGGTCGCTTTAGCCATACAGTTGCATTTTACGTTTGAAAATGATTGGCATTTATACGATATAAATACATACCATATAAATACATGCATGTACAGAGTCGGTACAATTGTGTGTACATATATATACAATATTCAAGCATGCTGGCCGATTAGAACTCCGTGACCCTCCTGTTATTGAGTATATCTGTTCTTGCAATTTCCAGTTGCGATAGCATGTATCTGCCTCTTAGATTATTGCGGCGGATATATTAAAAGTCTTCAATAGTGCCAGTGTTCTGTAATATCTTCTTCGTAATAGCTGTCGGTATAGTAAATCGGGTTTACACTTGCTCAAGAGCTTGAATGACACAAGCGCCAGATTTTACTACAATAAAGCATTTTTTGTATGGCTAGAATTGGTATAAAAAAATCAGACCGCTTAATAATGAACGTTCTGAATAAAGAATTTACTAAAACTGACGTATACAGTGTCAGATGGCTTGGACTATAGAACAACATATAAAAAAAAAATCATATCGTATTCATTGCAAGCAACCTCCTTTAATTGACATTTGTAAGCGTGCTTCTGTTGTTACTAGAAATAAGTAGGAGTATATTTATTTATATCTTAAATTAAAATACTGAAAAGTTAGAGGGCCTTCCTTGCGGAACTCCAGATAGACAATGCAACTCGGGCTCAAATGATTAAAGATTTACCGTCACTTATTCGCATAGTATCAATTTGCATGATCAAGAGTCCACACTGAGCCACTGCTATTTGTTCAAAATAAGTTTATGATTCACTCTATCAACTATTTTTTAAGATCAAAATATATACAGCCAAAATATATTTGACTATTAATTTGCAGAGCTCTGACTCGCTGATGCTAGTTGAATGCGCTGTGTTTTCCCTTAGTAAAAGCATGGCGTGCGCTCTCTAAAAGTCCTTTTGCGTTCAGATAATTATAAGCAACTAATGTTTTTTTTTCAAAATAATACATGCAATCGGTTTTTGTGCCACTGGTCAGTAATTATACACTTTTAAACAAAGTTATTTTTATAATATGAGAGATACAAAAGGTGTTTTAATTTTTTGAGCACAATACTCGTATTATTATTATTATATATTCGCTGGTATGCTAAGAAAAGTGGTTTAGCGACGTTATCCGCCATTATATTTGTTGCTTTATTTTTTTAGACGCTTGTTGACAAACTTATACAACAATGTGCTTAAAGGTCAGTTCCGACTTTGCTACGATACCGAGTCCCATATCAAGTTATTGGTGCTTTGCGAAGTTTTGTATGGAAAGACTCACAGTGATAGACCTCGATAAGCTATGAGCCAGAGACTATCGTTGGACATTCAGCAGGGTAACGCCGCCTCTGTGCGTGGAACCCTACTAGACTGGACCCGCCCGAACCTGGAGGATATGTGACGTTTCCACTTGATTTATCTGGTGTACACGTTCATAAGGATACAATTGTTGCCTCTAGCCAGTTTATCGTTGTAATCTTTAAGCTGGTGCTTTTTCTGTGATTTCGTGTTTCAGCAGGGGATAAAAAAACTCGTAAGACTATGATCGCTTGCACAATGATTATGCACATAATCAACATTTCTACAATTAGAACTGAAAAACAAAACCGCGTGCGTTTAGCCCATAACAGCAAATTCCTTTCACCTGCAAGTACGAATCCTTTGCTGTTCATCCTATTGAGCAGCATTGTCACTACGTATTCGATGGAAAACGCACACGCAGTACATAAAAAGAAATAGCAGCACCGGTCATCGTGCAACAACACCGTCAAAGATGCGCGCGACAATCTCAATTGCATGGTTAACGGTGGAAAAACTTGGTGGTCTCATCCAAGCGGAAGCTTCATTCTACTACTACTACTACTGCTACTACTACTACTAAAGTAAAGTTTTTAGGCTGACCCTCAGCCAAGATTTAACGTCCACGGAACCGTTTTTCACATTGCTTCATAGACTGACCCCCATAAATACAAATGTGCAATGGTGGGGCTCGAACCCGCGCACCTATGAACTGTCTCCTCCGGTTGCGAGGCGCAGACTTAAACCACCACGACACCGGGCTCGACACTACTACGACTACTACTACTACCACCACGACTACGGCGACTGCCATGATGGCATCGATTAGGTTTATTCGTCGTCAACGTTCTTTGGCCGAACTTGCATGTTTAGTCGATTACAGTTGTCGCCATTCGAACGATCTTGCAATGCGCGCTTACAGGTGCGACCGCGATATCTATGACTATCGATGATAGCCGTAAGTGGCGTGATACAGCGTACGCTATCTGCCGGTACCGAGCACCGGTATAAGGTTATCCAGAATGTGGAAAATACAGCTGGAAACGTGACTACGATGATTGTCCGTGGCTTCGTTAACGGTGTGCCGTGTTTGCTTCGTTTTTGAGGCAGAGATTGAGAGAGTCGACACTGGTCATGAATCTCAAATCTAAGCAAATGTTTGAAATGTCGTCCGAGACTTCATCAAATATCTGAGCGTATGAGAGTAATAACTATAGCAGTTCTGTAGCAGGGTTACCGGCTCTGTTTTGCCGTATGAGGCTGAGGCGACCTAAAATTGGCCCCATGGTATGTCTGGCTGTAGCGGTGGAACCAGTAGAAAATAATAAGATATTTAAGAAGAGTGAGTCCTTTTGTGTGGATTTTTGACAGGTATGCGTTATCACGCGACGACTGGACCAGTATTGCCCGCCATGGAGAAGAGAAACAGTTATTACATGACATTATGACGCGGGGCATCCCGAGATAGCTAATTTCTTAAACTACTCTCTCCCTTCGATCGTTTAAAGTTATGCTTATGCAGTTTCCGATCGGTTGCGGGATCGGTTGGGACATGACTGTTTTTTGTGGGTTAGAACCCCATACTACCCGCCCACACTTGCAGACGAGTTCCCTGCGGTGGTGTCCGCGTTAGCGTACCGCATTTTCAGTTAGTCCTTTAAAAAAAGTATGCGTTATGTTTTTCACGATTTTGTTCAAAGACGACAAGCCCAATCTGTCGACTGGCTGGCTAACGGTTAGGCAAGTCGAGTTTCTCATCTTTGATGTCACGCGTCTGAACGGGTATCAACGAGGCGCATGGAAATAATGTAAATGCCCCATGCAAGTGTCAAGGTCCTGGTAACACAACAAACTAAATACCATCTGCCATCGACTGTCGTACTGGCACCAGCGTTTGAACCCCTTAATGACCCAGGATCCTTTACAGAAGTCGACCATATGAAATGAGACAACTGCGACCGCCTAAATGGAGCAATCTCTCGAATCGAAGGCCGGAGTGTTCGTTCCTAAGTAATGAAAGTATGCCCGTTGCAGTGAAGCGCATGAAACCAGAATCCTCAGTGAGATGCACATTTTATTACTAGCTTCTAAAGTACATGGTAGTAGCGTAGTAGTTTTCCTAGTACTTCCCATCGCACATAACACGTCTAGGCTTCTAGGACATTATCCCATGAACAGCAGGCTCTGCGCTATTGTAACGTCTCCTGGGATCACCTTGTTGTCGTCTGACGCCACTGGTGCTTTGCGGGCGTGTGCCAAATTATCGTAAGCCCGCTTTCCGCTGAACGAGTGTATGGTGTGTACTATTCACCTCTTCGGTGAGTGGTCTCATCTCTGCCCGTCCCCTAGCGCCACTTAAAGGGCTTTGATTACTTTTGCCTATACTCGGCGGTCGAAATACGAAATATGAACCAGAGATCATTCAACTGCGTGTGAAGTTGCCCTATGGCCATGCAGAAAACGGTCGGAATACACGATTGCTTTATTCAGGTGGAATTTTTAATTTTCAATTTTTAAAAGTTTAAATTATTTTAAAGTTCACATTGCAAGGTGTCTTCAGTCCATGATGTTAGTGGTGCTGCAAAATGCTCTTAGTTCTTTTAGTGCTCAATACAAATTTCTTTCTAGTACTTGTAGTACAATTTGGTGCGGCAATTTTTATTTTACTTTAAGATGGGCTACGTTTAGTAACAGTAATTATATAGTGACCATGTGTCCTAGTCATCCTAACGGTCTATCCTGAAAATCTCATAGTACTGGGGAAGGAGGACGAGAAGTAATATTGGCGGAAATGTTATCGCTTCCTGATTAGCGTTTTTCTGCAAGGTCCAATAGTTGGATAAACTCGTTTTCAAGCAGTAATGCTGGGAGCAGCCCGAGCTACCGTTGCTAATCTTACGTAATGTGTATGAGTAGTTGGAATGTACCTCCAGCGAACGCGATAGTGATCGCTTTCATACAAGAAGAATTTTATAATCATTATGTGGATAACATAGCCTGATTGAAAAATGCCTCTATTGTCCTAATATTGGATATTTCGTTGAAATTTTAGTGGCTTTAATTTAAATAAAAAAATCACTGAGTGTCAGATGGTGTAGATGCTCTACTACATATGTTGCGTTGAACCTTGGATGGGGTGGGCTATAGGGCTGGTAGGGTATTCAATATCGACAACAATGCTATTGTACAGCGATAATTAATTACATACGTTGGTGTCGGCAGTTAGCATTCAAATGATTAATTCGAGCGTGTTGCATACGGTTTAAGATGGTGCATATGTTACGCGCGCCGGTATCGCATTTTCGAGCGGTTTGCACATCCTTGACGGCCTGCCTGTACGAGACCCTCGACAGAGAGACAACAATACCTGCCCTGTTGACAGCCGGCAGCATGAATCCTAACAGCATTGTCAGCATTATATATATATATATATATATATATATATATATACATATATATATATATATATATATATATATATATATATATATATATATATATATATATATATATATATATATATATATATATATATACATATATATATATATATATATACATTATATATATATATATATATATATATATAAGACGAGGCGTTTCAACCAACACTTGACGAGTACGGACAGCGTTTGTTTGTTGATTGAATGGCATGTACTGTCACTACGCCTCCCTTTCCGTCTAATCTCTGTGTGTGTGCGTGTGTGGTTCTTCTGAGCTCCCAAGTCCATAGAGCTTGTATTCGTTGGCTGATAACGAACGAAATATCAGTCGATGTGGAGGATGCACATGCTGCATAAACGTAAATATTATAGGACGTGCACCGCGTATAGGCCTCCGTGCATACGCGATTCAAATGCAGGTGACCAGATGGTATCTGTGGATCAATAAATGCTCAAAGAGATCAAGATAAATTGTACTAATTACTCCCAACAGATAACACAAATGAAACGGCACGCTAGGGGGAGGGGATCGAAGATCTCATGCCTCGGACTGCGTTTAATGACTTTGCATTGTTGTCTCTTTAGGCAGACAACATCACATACACGAAGACCAGCCGACCAGCCGGTCGCCAAACTCGCGATGCTATACGCATAAAACGTATGTATGCAGCAAGTGACCGTTCCCATTACTGCTCTTATCAAGACCCTGGTGTGGCCAATCAGCCTTTCTTCCTTATATATATATATATATATATATATATACCGAGCAAGATGGCTTAGTGGCAAAGCCTTTGCCTTGCATTCGGGAGGACTGGGTTCGAGACCCAGACCGGCCACTCTTAAACTGGTTTGCATAGTTTCCAATTTAGACAAGGTAAATGCCGGAGTGGATTAAAATTAGATATGACATGAAAAAAAAACACACAAGCAATTGCCTTACAGAAAATCTTAAAAAAAAAAAATATATATATATATATGCACCGCGGAATATGCACCGCGTCAACTCTTCCCTGCTGTATATATGTGCTCTAGCTGAGTGTTTATATAATACTAATTACATACATATGGACAACTAATGTCGCCAAAAAAACGAGCACTGAAATAACTGGTTAGGATCATTGAGTACTGAAGTGATTCGTCCGTGGGTTGATTGGAAGTTCGTGATCTTCTAGATGAATTGATGTATTTAAATTGCTAGTTGCCAATAGCCAATAATATGACTGCAAATGAAGAGGAGCTTCTATGTTTTGAAAATATGAGGTATCTGCGCTAGACCGCTGTTTACGTGCTTGGTGAACGTAGGCATGTTTTGCGTATCATATTCAAGGACGCAGAAAGACTCAGTGGAGCAGATCTGCTCTATTTAGTTCTACCGCGGTTGTACCATGAACTTTAGTTTTTATTATAAGATTTCCATTATATTCCGACTGGACCGTGATTCGAGAAAGGAATAGGGTGTGCATCCTTATCTGAGCTAGTACCCGTCGCGTGCGACTTACCTGGCAAACATGTTGCAGTTAAACAGTTCACTTCGCACATGAGGTATCGCTTATGTTGTCTCTACGTGTCAAACGCCGGACAAACATTCTCAGACGAACGAAACGAGTTTGTGAATGCTGCGACGCGATCAATTCCTACTGTTAATTTGAGGGTCCCATCACCATTGCTGACGATTTTAACTTTCCTCGAATGAACTGGTGTGCTGTTGAAGCATCACCAGCTACAACAATGGGTGTCCTTCTCGGTAACTCCTGTGTTGAGACCAACCTTGTACAGCTAATCGATTGCCCCACGCAGCATCAATCTAGTTTGATCCTTGATCTAATGTTGACGACAGATCCTGACACCATTGATACGGTTGATTGTGGTATCCAGCCTGATCCTATCATTGACTCGGATCACAAACTTTTCTCATTCGACGTCAAAATTCCGACGTTACCGAGGCGGTCGGTCCAATTGCTCAGCAGAGTTACTATCCAGAAAATTAATGTTGACGCAATAGTTGCGCACTTGAACCTGATTGCCTGGCGCGATTTCTTGCCCGATTGCTACGACGTTGTACGAGATGTATTATAGGTTCATCCGATACTGTCGTTTCCTATTCGAACAATTCACCCCACCCCCACTGTCGTCGATAAGAATCTTGAGAACATACGTGCGCCTTGCTGTCGCGTCTCGACCGACTCATCGTCGCGACTTTGTCGTCGGACTCCAAATCGTCCTCTTCGCTTCACCGGAACCTCACGACGGCAAACAGACGACGTCGCGTCCCGACGGAGTTGCGTTAATCTTAGAGATAGCAAGACTTTGTTCCGATACGCCAACATGCGGATCAACAGCAATAAAGCCCTTTCGACTTTGGAATCAGGATCGCGCTCTGCATCGAAGGATGCGGATAAGGCTGAGCTGCTCGCATCGCATTCCTCGTCCCTGTTCAGCCCAGTTCGAGTAACCAGTGCACCACACCGACGACGCATGTGCATACTTCGATAGTTGTTCGCAACTCGCAGATCGAGTTCACCGAGCGTGACATCATTCACTCGCAATTGCTGCGTTTAAAGCTAAAGTGCAGCCACATACCTGATGGCGTCTTGCCGATATGTTAAAAAAGGAGGCCACATTTCTAGCGGAACCGCTAAAGCTAATTTTCGAGCGATCGAATGGTTCCAAAAATCCAACTTTTCAAGCAAAGTATTAAGGTCCAAGAAACGCATCGACAACTATTGTCCCGACGCAGTACTTCGTTGCGTGCACTGTTTTTCAGAGGGTTCAAGTCACACGTCACCAGTTATATGACCGCAAACAAGGTATTCGATGCGACACAACGTGGTTTGATGCATCGGCGGTCATCGGGTATGCAGCTACTAAAGATGACGCAGAACCGGCGCTAGCTAGATTTAAATTACGAAGTAGTGTTACAAATAAACGCCTACAAACATTATCATTGTATGAATAAATCTCTCATTAAATCGCTTCTGTACGTAGACGATTTAAAAATAGACAGTGCGCTTGACTCCTCATCAGTGTACACAGTATTGTAATTCGCGGTGGCGTCAGCCGGTTGTGCATTGACAATGGTACGCAGCTCTCCGTTGACAAATGTCTCGTTTTAAAACAAAACGAGAGAACAAAACGTTTTAAAATAAAACGGCTTCTCCGAGCCAAACTACTTACTCAGCGGGTCAATACTGCCAACTGCCAATGTAACGCGGGGTCTTGAAATCTCAATCTTGGCGGACCTTATCTCAAAGCGGCATATGTACTTGTAAATATGTGGTTTGGCTGTTTCATTTTTAAGAAGCCTACGATGTATCTTCGTTTGTGCAAATTGATTTTGTTGTCCAAACGTTTACACTGTTCACCCGTATGGTATCCATAACTGTATAAGTACATATGTATGATTGAAAGTGTGCAAAGGAGATTCCTAAAAAGACGCCACAGAAATTGCGACTTCGAATCGAATGACATTTTTTACCGCTCTTAATAGACATACTCAGATATGTTGACAAACGGGTTCTAGCTAAACTTGTGGGTGCAAACCAAAGTAAAGTGCGGCCGAACAATCGTAGAAGCCAAATATTGTATGTGCCCAGTTGCGTCGCAAGGCCGAATAAATAAATAATTATATTCTAATAAAGCTAACACAGTATTACTCTAAACAAAAAAGAACATTTACCTATTTTCTTTATGTAATGCGTTTTTATAAAAGTAAATGTATATTAACAAAAACACGTTAGAAATTAATCAAATAAAATGGCGTCTATTTACCTAGATAGGCTTGATTTTTCTGCTTTACAAAGCGTTCTATTGGATGCAAGTAATGTAGTGACCAATTAATATGTACTATCAGCTCGGTGGAAAGATAAACTTGCATAACTGCTACAATAGTGCAGCACGGCTAAGGTAGACTTTCAGTACAAGCACTTATCAACACCAGCCAAAAACCCGTTTTCAGGTTGAGTGATGGGTTATATTGCAGGGGAATCTTTATAAAAATAAATGGTCCGCCTGCTCACTTAGTTGTAGATGCAGAACAGAGCTAGAATCTCCAGGAACAAAGGGTGCCGTCGCCTAAGGTTCTTAAAAATCAGACCCAAATCGTACTCTTCGGTAGCACGTTCCGCGTTTCCAAATATAGTCACTCAGCTAAACAGTTTCTTTCTACTAACGCTTAGACGTTATCAGAAGAAACCGATTTGGAGTTGCGAATAAAAGCAAATACTAAAACTAAATATTGAACAAAGATCACACACACACACTGAATGACTACTCACCCTAGAAATTGTCTGTCATCGAAAATGATCAACAAACCGTTGTGTATTGCGATTAATAACGAGTTTATGATCTATTTATAAATATATCTCTGTAAGTTTTTATAACATAAAATTGTGGCGATATATGCGTGTATAAACGTGCGTTATTTATATATATTATCTATTCATAAAGGTAATTTTATGTTCAAATAAGCCGCTACTTCAGCAAAACCTCTTGATCCGCTGTAGCGCCGCGTTGGACGTTAAGCGTTTTGAAGGTATTCAGGCCAGTTTTTGTGACACTTTTCGGCCAATATCGTTGCACTCGCGATTCTTTATGGGTCGACTAAAGGTGTATTTGTTAGTATGACCAAAAAGGTGGCACGGATAGCAGCTATAGCTTCTTCGAAAGCACACACAAAGACCAGCAGTACAGCTACCCTAAGATAATGGAATCAGCAATCAGAAGTAATCCAGACGCAGACAAAATAAATACTTCCTAATCTAAAAACATTCTACAGTTTTAACCACAACTCCCCCACCTGCCACTCGCGCAGTCGCTAATGGGCCGCGGTGGCTGCTTTTAGCCATACCTGCACAATATGGGTAGAGCTGACCCCCTTATGCCGTATAAGCAACTCAGGAAAAGGTGACGATGTTTGGCTGCTATCTTGGAACCTACCAAAAAGACGTGTCCTGACACGCCAAGCCTTTGTGGAGGCGTTTCTCACCATGAGTCCTGATCTATGAAAAGAAGACTTGCTGAATTTGCTTTGGAAGCGAAATTAATCGCCACACAAACTCAGGCAGCCTTAATGGCGAATTTAAGTGGCCAGGTTAAGCAATCTCGAGAAGATAGTATTGTAGCCATTCCCGGTAAGGGGCAAAGAAAACGAGTGGAGTGTAGTGAGTTTGTGAATCCCACAGTACCGTGGCGTTAACAACAATGCTTGGCGTGTTTCATATATATATATATATATATATATATATATTTCTTTTTTTAATACTCTTTTTTACTTTTTTTTTTTTTTATATTTTGATGTGGTGACAGACGCATAACGCCTGTCATCACAAAGCTAACTTTACATAGTGCAGTCATCAGTATTTTTAATAAATCACCCCACACAGATGTGTTTGACCACGGCCTTTCGTGCATACAGAGAGGTGGACGCTAATCTAGATGACGCTGCCGTCAACGGATACTTTGACCCGTGCACTGTCGGGGGATCCCTGCATCCTCGAACATCCGGTCTATGTCAAAACGGTACGAGAAGACCGGACGGGTTAACCCACACTCCATTCGAGACAGGCAGGGCGTTCGTTTAGGATGCGGCCGTAACCGACTTTCCGGCCCCCTCTTCACGGTCGGTCGCGGCGCTACGCGAGCAAGTTATGCAGTCAAAATGGCTAAGGCTAGAAATACGCGTCTATCGGCGACCCGCGCGATTTCCGCCCAATGACATTTGAAACGCTAAGGGGACCGGACCCCACCACTGAAAAGCTGACTTTGGACCTTCGAAGGACACTCACCCTTGCCACAGAGGAGAAAAGATTTAAGAGCTACCTATGACAGATGCGATCTCTCAACGTCCCACGGGGTGACGCCGCGGTAGTTTTACGTTACCTGCTGAGCTGGGCTGGGCTGGGCTGAGTCCGGGTCAGGGGGCTCAACGTAACAAGTGTACACGTTTATAGGGGACAACTGTTCTTCCCTATTTCCAAACAAATAAATGATATATATATATATATATATATATATATATATATATGATGACGCTAAAAAAAACGAAGGAAAGCAGAAGAAGTCCTATCCAGTAACCACTACTAGTACCGCACAGGGTTACATTAACCGTGACACGTCTGCCGACGTTCCCGGCCGTGGCTCTAACACGGCTACGCCAGCAGCGTCAACAAATCCAGCAACCCTACAGAAGACAAAACGTGGCGATACTGGCAGGGTAGCGTGTTCAACGTGGGGCTCGGATTATTAAGTTTTTGCTTAATATGTTCCTTGTCCTCATCGAAACTTTCTAACTAAAATTTGGTGCGGACCATAAATTGCTGACTCCACGCATAAGAAAACAACAATGTGTATTGGCTAGCAGCTAACGGGCCCTTATTGAAGTCTACTATATATATGTGCATTAATATAAGAGAAATACGCCCAAGATATGAAAAAATACGACGGCTTCTCACACGCTGTTCAGCTGCGGGCTAAAGAGTGGGTTTCGGAGGAGAACATGTTGAAAACATGTTCCACTACGACTAGACACTGAAGCTATTATATGAAAACACCATCTAACGTAGGCGCACAGGAATAACAGTTTATGAGCTTAATGTTTTGGTCTAGTGGGCATAATGGACAAAAGACCACTGCGCGGAGCAGACCTGCCTGGACTCCCGCTGAAAAAATTTAACCTTCTCTAAAGTACCGAAAACTGTTCGGACAAACAGTCTCCTACTTTGACGAAGAAGGTACAATTTATTAGGTAAAGGCGGAACCCTTTAAGAAGCACGGGCCAATGATTGATTTAGTCGCTTGATAAGTGCGTGTACACATATTACCCTTCTACGTATATTAAGGGCTCATAACGCTGCAGATATTGGGATCCAATATCGAGATTTTTCAGCGGTATACCATGATTAACACACGATCGAAGCCACAGAGAAAGGTCGAACGACATTTCTGTTCCGAGACAGGGCCCAATATTGGGTTCATTCTAGAAGCTTTATGTCAACCTTTATTTTACGAATCCATGTTGCTGTGAATCAAGTAAGTGATCACCTTCCAGAAAAAAAACAATCATTTATTTGAGTCGACCTTGATCTTCTAGATCAAAGATGTTGGCGCCACCAAACGATAATTTTGAGGGGAAAATTGTCTAAATTCATCGACGCTGCTACATGGTCACGCCAAAGAGACGCCTCCAAAGCTTGTTAAAGCCAAGTTAGGGCCAATAGCATCGAACATACATATGACTAACAATGCAAGTCAGGCGAACGAGATGGAGATTTAAATTAGGTATTCTGCCGTTGTTTTGTTGTTAACCCGTTAGAGGTAGCGTCCGGCTGGCTTCAAGCACTCGAATGTTTCTAGCCTTGTCGTTGGCATTGACATTTGCTGTCGGAAGCCAATTGTTGCCTCAATAGGCTTTCGATAGATACATCACTCTGTATCAGTAACTGCAGTGGTGGAGAGAGAGAGAGACGTGAGGGAAAGAGAGGCGAAAAGGCTCAGATCTATCCTCCAAGATAAAGGCACGCATTTCGACAGATAGGTCTATAGATAGAAAACAACTGTCCTGACCTCTGCAGCATGCAAGTCCCGGTCGACAAACGGGCGCCAAGCGCACGTACCTATTGTTGACAATAAGCTTTGTCAATTTGTGTCGCCTCAAAGCGGCAAAACGCTGGTGGATGCGCACGATTACGTGCGCCAACGACACCATACACGTGCAGACGTGCTTGTACACAAAGAGACGTACAGAGTCTGACGTGCTGAGCAGTATGGCTATCATGCGGCGGCGGCGGCAGCAGCAGTAGTATTCTCGTGCATGACGGCGCAGCGCCCCCTCCTGTAGTACGTTATGTGCAGCTGGGTAGCCTAGTCTGGCCCGGCTAGATGCCGAATGATCTCCGTGGGTCCGTGCCCCACATCTTGGCTCTCAAGTACCCCAAGGCGCCACTTTAAAGGCGGCTTGGTCGACATCTCGCTGGTGTTTCTGTTGCTCGTAGTCGAGAAGCAAGCAGGCGCTAGTATTCGTACGTAACGCGTATGCAATGTGTATATACGAAACACGTATATGATACATGTGCTCGACTTTATCAATCGCCCGAATGGTCAGGGCAACGCTTATTAAGAAAAAAAATGATATATATATATATATATTTTTTTTCCATGGGGCCGTCTTCTCTGGACGGCAATATTATTTAAGTCTACAGCCTTGGCAGGGTGTGGGACCATCTCTCAGCGGCAAATTTTGCGCAGCTAGAGAGATGTTTCACAATATATATGATTGGTTCTTTGCTTGCCGCGGACGGCAAGAAGCCGCTTAGTGTACCTGCTTGCGGTTTGCGGGCCGGCAGTGGAAACAATCAGAGTCAGGCTTAGGTCACCTATTACAGGACCACTTCAGCAATTTTTGTTGGAGTGGCAGAGAAAAGTGACCGAGGCCTCGGCAGAGGTCGCGCAGTTAGATGTGTACCTCGCCAGGGAGCTTTGGGATGGAATGGCATGCACTAGCCGGCACGTGTACACAAGGTACATTGTGCACGGCTATCATCACTTGGTATGTTCGACCCAAGGATTTCACCAAGTTTGCGATCAATGTCGTTGCCGGTTCTGCTCGCAGATATGCGCTAAATACCACGTAGCGAGCTGCCAGACCCATCGGCGGTCTTTGCACTTTTTCGCCCAGTGGGGCGGTCGCTAAGGTGTTCAAATTGTATATAATGAACTGTATTGTAATTATGTAACATCTTGAACTGTATTGTAATTATGTAACATCTTGAAATAAACAAATATATAATATTATTTAAGTTCAGTAATTCTTCCATAATTCCATAATTACACAAATTCAAATAATTGTAACTATTCAGGGCATTTTGCAGAAAAGTCATCGCCTACTATGTATATATATATTTTTTTTATATGTAGTGGCATTGTAATAGCTTGGGTGGCTATGACTCGGCCATACAGATACATTCTATTCCTATATATAGCGATTTGGAATAAAATAGTTTTGTATTTATTAAGGCATCTGAGTGCTAATTTTTTGTCTTGCTTTTGGTGTGCCTGCAATTTTAGGTAGTGCTTAATAACAGTCCGGCATTCACTTAGCTTAAACTGGCAACCGTGAAAACCAACCCAAAAGCAACCGGGTTAGTAAAGCAGTCCGACGTCATTAGTAAGTGAATGTCGAATGTTCACCGATTCGAAACAGAAATTCTTCGAGGCAACGTCGAAATGGGGGCACCGTTGCTAGAGCACAAGTTTACGCATTTACGTTGAATTGCAGTGACTGCAGTCTGTTTATTGACCTCTCTATTAAAGAGTGCTGACCCCTTACTTTGCCTTGAGATTCTAAACTGCCCTCTCCGTTTTAAGAGGGAGACAAAACCACTGCGCTTGCACGACGACATCTGGCTCGCACAGACGGCTATCTTGTAAACACAAAGGCCTCTAAGCTTGTGCCGGGATGTTATCGATTTTCTCTATCTGAGTTTATTACTGTGGATTTGTTCGTATTGCAGTCCAGATAACAGCGGGCGATTTTAAGGCTGCAGGCTTCAATTCTACGCCGGTTATCCCGTCGAGCCAATGCGAGCATGTATTCAATAGTCTGCCCTCCGTACACACCGACACGCTCTGGTGGTGAGAGCCGACAGTAGCATGTAGCATCCTCCGCGGCCAGTCATCAGGATACAGACTGACCCTTCTGCTAGTCTCCTGTAACCTTCTGTTTTCTCAACGAACTACTTCGCTCTAAAAAGCACCGCTCTAAAAAGCCGAGGCGTTGCCAACGGGACGTAAGATCAAATCCAGTTTGAGTAGAATTGTGCTTTCCTTTGTAATTTTGAAAATAATGGTTGAGCATTGTTTTACTGCTACCTTCCTCTACTGGGGAAAGCCCAGAGAAATTCAGTATGAGCACGTTATGGCCTGGCCAAACGTAGAGAGTGAAGTGATAACAGATGCTAAAGCTGTGCATAGTCGCACTAATTGAATGCTATTATGATTACTACTGGTATTATATTTCTCATTCAACCAGTCTTATATTACTACCATAGCGCAGCATTTGCTTAAGGCGTAATGTTTCAAGAATACATAATATTAAATTTAAAAGCCAGATATTCGTTAGCTCTCTAATATGCGCAAACATTTCCATAAGAAGACGAAAACTTTTCGAAACCTGAGGCTACAATAATCACATTGATGTACAAGTGACCAAAGAGGTACTAGGAAGCTCTTGTCTGCCCCAGTGTGGTGCGTCATAGCGAAGTATTCATTTAGAAGTTGGCAAGAAAGGAATTTGATGCTATTGGGCAAAGAAAACCAGGGGCTGTTATATTTGTGTTTTAGATGGAGATGACACGGGTTCGGTTAAAGGAAATATATAATGCATTATTGTAGTAGAAGGGTTGAATATATAGGCGACTGGGGAGCCTAATAGGAGATGCATGGCGGATTGAATTACGTTAGGGGGAGTCTGTTGCATGTTTATAGTCGGTTTTGAGACTGAGCAAGCCGTAATGGTAACTTAATGAAGGTAAATATTTAACTAGAGGAACCGGCCAGGTACATTGGAATAAGCGATCCATATATATATATATATATATATATATATACGGGCAAACACAACATATATGTACTCATAAATGCATAAACATGTCGAGCCCGGTGGCTTGGTGCGTTCGTCTGCGCCTCGCGACCGAAGGAGACACATTGGTTCGCGGGTTCGAGCCCCACCGTTGCACATTTGTATTTATGGGGGTCCGTCTATGAAGCAATGCAAAAAGCAGTCCCATGGACGTTATATCTTGGCTGAAGGTCAGCCCAGAAAGTATTATTAAGTGAATTTTATATATAATAATATATAATAAATGTATTAATCGAGCAAGATGGCTTAGTGCCAAAGGCCTTTGACTCGCATTCGGGAGGCCTGGGTTCGACACCGGCGACTCCTAAATTGGTTTTCATGGTTTCCAATTTAAATAAGGTGAATGCCGGAGTGGTTTACAAATCGATAATGATAAAAAAAAACAACGGGGAGAACAAATGTCTCAATAAAATGAGATGGTGCATTATTATTCACCCCCCATAAAAAAAGTTTAAACATAAACGAATAAATAGATGTATGTATATCAGTAATTAGGCAGGCTAATTGTCGTGTACCAGATGTTAGTGCAGACAAGCGTCGAGGTATGGGCCGGCCTATGGCGGCGCGCCGGTTCGGACATGAGGCCGCCTGTTTCCGGGACGGCCAAAGCCTCTCGTAAATTAGACTCAACGCTCGAGGTGAGACCTTGCATGCGCGACATATTATATTACTTTGCCAGTTACCATGTGCGACGACCGTGCTCTCGCAGTGTATACTAATAGTAATATCCATTGCAGACGGTCGCTAGTCTATCACTAGCGCTGAGTGTCAGCAGCCATGATGTTACAAGGACTGTTGGGGAAACCCTAGATATATTAACATGTCCGGCTCTCGGTGCGTTGAAGATATACCTCAAGTTAAGTTCCAATGATAGTCTAGAATTAAAAACAACCTCCTTAAAAATACTTTAATTCTAGGTTATCACTAGTAAATGAAAGCGTTATTCCTCTCTCGCTCTCTCTCTCTATCTTTGCCCATCATTGCCGTTTACTTAGTATCTCGATAGTTTGCTTGATCTTAGTTTACGCCAGCTGCACCAATATGGTTCAACTGCCGGTGCTTGGTCGACGATGGGCACGATGCTTGGATGCCCTATTAGCCCTATTAGATATATCTTTGTCTGCATAAGGCCACCGTCGTTAGCCTTCGCCGGTGGGCAGAGCATTTTTACGGACTCCAGTGTACGGTCAGGGCATTGCCGCCAGCAGTATTCATGGCTGTCGACTTTTGTTCATGCCGCCACATTCCGCCCGTCAGCCTACACCATCTGTAGGCAGATACGAAGCAGTAGGCAGCTACGAAGACGTAGGTACGAAGCTGTTGGTCGTCTATGAAGCAATGCGAAAAGCAGTCCCATGGACGTTAAATCTTGGCTGAGAGTCAGCCCAGAAAGTCTTTTTAGGTACGAAGTTGTTGGGGTTGCCGAAAATGGAGCTGACGTAAGGGAGGAACGAGATGACGACGACGAGGGTTGTGCTCGTTGTTGGGAAGAGTCAGTTAGTTGCCTGCGCTTCGCAGCCGGGCAAGCCACGGATACAGTAACACGGAAATTGTACTTCATAGTCATCATCGAATCGAACCAGTAGCAATTACAGCGGGCTCGATTACGGGTTTGAGCCCCACCGTTGCACATTTGTATGTATGGGTGTCCGTCTATGAAGCAATGTGAAAAACAGTTCCGTGGACGTTAAATCTTGGCTGAGGGTCAGCCCGGAAAACTACTTTTTTTAGCGATAGCAGCAGCAATAGACTGACCATCATCAGCAGCAGCAGCGGCAGTACCGGCATAACAGTAACACTTCCAGCAAGCTAAGGCTGCCATAGCGATGGCAAATCGACTTTCGGATAAAGAAAGTGTCAAAAGTTGGTTAAAGAAAGTTTTGTCCGACAGAGGGAAAGAGACCCCGACTGGGGCGAAAAGTCGTCATATTGTAAGTAATCTTCTACCCTAGGCTGCGATCATGCGTGCCATCCCACTTAGGTGAGTGCGCATATATTCAGATTCAGAACGTGGTTTATTTGCAAAACTGCATTACAAATGCTTAAGTTTTCGAAAAAAAAATTACATTTCATAAAAAAGAGTGATTTACACAGTCACAAGGTTATATATACAGGTGTGTACACGGTAAACCGGTGATCAGTTCATCGGTGTGATTCAACATTGTAGCAAGGAAATACGCTCGTCACAACAGTATTGCCGACCTTTTGTATGGTGGCTCCTATAACTCATGAATCAATTTTCATCTCCACAGCTCTTCCCTTCACAACGCCTGCTAATACCCTCACCGATCTGTTATACCAGAGCCGGTAGCAAGATACTTTTTCAATTCCCGCACAAATATACTCACAGAGGAGAGAGATCGTATACGTCCTGGTAGATATATATATATATATATATACTAAACTACCCCACTATATATATACATATATACATATATATATATATATATATATATATTAGGTAAGTCAAAAAGTTCGTCGGCTTTTTTACCCGATTTTAAAGAGCCTTATTTATGCAGACAACAGTATTTTTATTCAATGATATATTGACCGTTTGGTTCGATAACCTTCGCCCATTGCCTCGGTAGATCCATGATTCCTTTCTCCCAGAACGTCTTGTCCTTCTCGTCGAAATACTGCGTGAGGTGATTTTTTATAGCCTCCAATTCAAATGTTGTGCCATCAAGGGAGTTCTGGAGAGACCTGAACAAGTGATAATCAGATGGTACGAGGTCGGGACTATAAGCTGGGTGCGGCAGCATATCCCAGTCAAACTCCGCCAATTTTTGCCGGGTGGCCAAACTTTTGTGTGGTGTCGCCTTATCATATTGAAAAGTGACGCCCCACCTGTTTGACAATTCCGGGCGCTTCGTTGCTACTGCAGCCTTCAAATCTTCGAGTTGTCTGCAGTAGACGACGGAGTTGATCGTCTGACCCATTGGAAGCAGCTCAAAATACACAACGCCCTTACAGTCCCACCAGCAGCACAGCATAACCTTCTTCTGATGAATTTCGGGTTTAGGGATAGCTGCGGCCTGAGAACCTCTGGGGACTCAACTTATTGTCTGTGTTACGTTCCTGTAGAGTATCCATTTTTCATCGCCGGTTATCAATCTCCTCAGAAATGGCTCATTCGAGTTCTTCCGGAGCAGTGAGTGACAGGTATCGACTCGCCCTTCAAGCTGCCTATCATTGAGGCCGTGTGATAGCCAGATATTCCGCTTGCACGAGAAACCTGCATCATGGAGGCGATTCCAAACGGTTCCGTGGGAGACTCCCGTTACATCTTCAATTTCTTTTATGGTCAAATTTGGGTTCGAAGTAACCAGGCTAATGACTTCGTCGGTCTCCACAACATTGGGTCGTCCTGACCTCGGTTCATCTTCGAGATTGAAGTTTCCAGCTTTGAAACGGGCGAAGTCGCTTTTCGACTGTGGATTTGTGTACTGCGTTTTCGCCGTAGACTGCACATATCCTCCGGGTTGTTTGCGCTGCACTTATGCCTTCACGGTAGGAGAACAACATAATGTGTCGAAAATGCGTATTTTTGTCCTCCATTGCAAACAGCTGCCAATTCCGCAAACGAAACGGTAAAGTTGGAACCGGTATACCGTCGCGCCGCCACGGGTCTGCTCCTGAATGTAAACACCCAGCCGCACTCTCAGGCGGCCCTGCTGCAGAGCGCGGGAATTTCAAAAATGTGGTCCCAGAAAGCCGACGAACTTTTTGACTTACCTAATATATATATACTGAACTACCCTACTATATATATATATATATATATATATATTGTAGGGTACTATCATTCGATAGCGTACAATAGATATATATTATTGACTACCGTCGAGTCATCGCCAACTAGGTTAGTATCATGATGCCCCAGCCAGAAGCAACATAAATAAAGGAGAAAACGTGGCATTTCGTTTTTCAAAAGATGTACCACAACGATGCACTGCAATGTGATTTTTTTTTTAATCGAAATAACATATTGTATGATGAGTGTGCACGTGCACGTCCGGAACACGAATATAGCGTGCTCTCGACCAGTAAATAAAACAAAGCATGGACATTTAGAGAACAAAAATTTTGTTAGTAAATAGGCTTAAAACTCATCGTCCATTGCAAAGCGACAGTTAAACATTGTTACCTATGGGTGACTTAAATTAAGAAACAACCTTCTTCTTGCCCATGTTTTTCAGGGGCTTTATGAGCCAGGTAGTTTAGAGATAAGAGAATTAACTGCCACACCGGTACGTTGGCTAAAACACAAAATTGTCTACATCTATCAGGAGATTCCTGAGTGCGATACGATGATAATACTCGGCGTAAAGGTTGCGCAAATTAGAACTCGTATGTATACAGCGTCGGCCGTGCCAAACGACTGAACATACGTGAAACATTGAATGCGCTAGCTCTTCAGAAAATTGAGCTGAAGTTTACTCGCGTAGAGCCTCGCGCATTGTTTTGCGTGCATCTAGCTATTTAGAGTAGTTGCCAAGCTGATATGATGACGCGAGGCTGTTAAGCGTAACGACGAAAATGCCATAGGCTATGCTCTACAAGCGGATACGCGTAAAGATAAAGCCCGTTTAGGTAGCTAAATTATGGCACAGGTAATAACTCACGAAGTAAGTGCGTTTCAAGGAAAAACCCGGCTATCAGCTAGCTTGGTTGGTAATTGCTGTGTATATTTTATATGTCAAATGTGATAACCATAATTGAAACGATAACAAGGGGTTTTACTGTTGTTTATGTATTGCCAGATAAAAGCGGGTGGAACTTTTCGAGACGTGTCGGACTGTAATTGTCTTTAAGCATTAGATAGATTGTTTGCCACTTTGTCAACATTTATATATATATATATATATATATTAGCATTTCTACCTCATCAACAGAAATCTGATCGTGATTACGCTTGGCATAAAAACACTAGTTACAATTTGTTTGTATTGTGAGTGTCAATTCCCAGAGAGGCGAGTGATATACAAGTATGATCCAAAAGTAAAAAAAACAACGAGATCTTACCGGACGAGAACAACGTTTTACAGACAGTAAAATGTTATTTTCGTTTGGCAAGATCGAGCGCGGGGTGGAGTGTGTTGTTGGCTTGCATTGAGCACAAACTTGCGTGTTTGGCCCGGAGAGCCTCTCGATCTGGTGGCCTATCTAGTGGAATAGCCCACGACTGCGAATCCTGCTTCCAATCGTCCTAGACGAATAACCCAGCATTTTTTTTTTTTTTGCATAAGTGCGGATGTCCCAATGACGTCAGTCACCGACAGACAAAGTGAGCGCGCGGCTCCCAACATAACTGGAAACCCAGTGATTGTGGGGAAGAACAGTGGAGGAACAGTGGAAATTATTTTTATATTAATATTATTGCTTGCTGCTTTTCTCTGAATAGACAAAAGTCGTTGCATATTTGTTCTCTATAACAATTAGAAGACATTAAAATTTCCCATTAAAAAAATTAACGCACGGCGTCTACAAAATAAGCCAAAGGAATCTGTCAGTAATTACAGTGAAATAAACTAACCTGTTTTTGTGTATCTTCTTAGAGTATATAACAATAAACGTATGTTTCTGTCTCAGCTGAAGGACCTGATTAGTCAGCCCGATAACTTTCTGCACATAGGCCGTGGCAAAGAAGCGATGATAATAACGCGTGTCCAGTTGATTTTACGCTAACAAAATGCACAGTGCACAAGCAAACCATTGGTAAAGCAACTAGGGTATAGGGTACAGTGTAATACGGTTTATTTAACACGCATCCTATAACTAAACTGCATCATGGGCTGACGTGACAAAAATGCTTTACTCGTTCTCTATACTAAATGCAATAAGTCAGCGGCCGTTCCCAAAAAAATCAGTGATGTGTTTTTTATTTGCCTACAGATATGGCAAAGGCTAAGCTCTATATACAGATAATATACAAAGTATATTTAGCAAAATGACTAAAAACGATAAAATCGGTGTTTCGGAGGGAGGACCGTTGTTAACAGTAGCAAACTTACAGATAGCGACGATGCGGTTTTCATCACAACAAAGACTCTGGCAAAGTATAGGAAGATGGGCTCGGGAGGAGATGACGAAATGCTTGACTACATGCAAGTGAGTACAATGAAATAACACGGAATGTGATACGCTTTCAAGAAGCGTTAAGAGCAAGCATTGTCTGTCTTGACTGCGCGCTTATATGTGATAATGCTGTTTTTCTTGAACTATCAAGAACGGCACATGCATTTGCGGGTGGCCGACAGCGGGAGTCACGGCATTCTGGTCTATCACCCTACACCTGCGGCCACTACTTAACGCATATTCACGACTTCTCGCCTTAAAACGTTTATAAAAAGAACTGTTTTTGTGGTTTTTATGCACACTGTCTCATCCGGAAACACGCAAAATGTATATATACAGTGCAACTGTGCAAATCTAGGCTTCTGTGGCACTGCGACGTTACTGGATGATCTTACTGAGGTTTTCTGAGCTGCACTGTAAAGTCATTTGTTTAAATTTTTTTTAATTAGAAACATAGATTGGGCTGACCTTGATAACGTCCTGCGTTCTATGATTGTGTATGAGTGGTTAGAAATTGGCACAGGATATATTCGACAATTTGCCGAATTATTGATGCAGCAGCATCTCGGAGATACGGCGTATACCGAGGGCATAATTGCTCAGTACGTCTTTAAGCACTACAACAGCCAAATCACGCAGACAATTTTTCAGGTGGTTTGTTGTGTGTTTCGTCGTGATGCGCTTATGTAAATAACAAATATTTAGGAAGATACACAAATTTAAATTGACATTAATGCCAATGCAAGTATCCTCACCGTACACGACACGACAAATCAAACAAATTGCATCTATCACTGTCATGAATCATTTCCACCGTTACCACTATAAATACTGCTTCAAAGGCACGTTTTTACGCAAGACAAAAGCCTTATTTGTATCTATCTACTTGCAGTAATGTTTTCTTATGCTAGTAAAATAGAAAGTGCCCCTACTACTCAATAGGCCTGTCTCGTTAGATTGTGAAACGACCGATCCTCTTTCCTCTGTTATGTCGCTATGAGTGTGCTCTATCCGAAGACCGTAAGTCTTCCGTTGGTCCCTGATCCTTACACAAGCTTAAGGCTTTGTCGGCCTGCTAATTTCCCACGTCCTGAGAAGAATAAGAAGAAGACATGAAATGAGAAAAAAGGGTACAGTGCGTCTATTCACTATTATATATGGCTTAGTTTAAAAAGAAGAAATCAGCGAAATGTCTTAGTGCATAATTGCTAAATAAATCCCGACAGTTTCTGAGTCCATCTACGCGTCTAAGCTATATGTGCCTCGTAGCACGGAATTTCGGCAAGTGAAGGCTAAAGTTGAGAGATGAGGATTGGAGTTACGTGTTCGCGTTAAGATAGACATCGTCATATTACTAAGGTTAATAGAAACAAAAAATATTAATTACCTGTTTGTCAAGAAAACCGCATGTAATAGACTAATGCCTCTCCCCCTTCTCTCTCCCTCTCTTACCACAGACGTGCGGGATACAGCTATAGCCGCACAAAGCAGGTGCGACTCATGGTAGTAGCCGGTACATTTGCTAGATATCTGTATCGGTTCTGTGTTTCAAAAGTGACTTGTAATAGCGCATTAAGCTCTCAGTTTGATCTCACAAAACATTGACCACCTCACTTTTGGACTGATGTATGCAGTCATAGACAGCATTCGTTTCTATCAGCTATATCTCTTTGAAATGAAATCGTGTGTCGACACAGTTGTCCGTTAGATTGTCGGCTATTTGGTTCTATCCCATATTGCTGATACGATTCCAAACAGCACTCTATTCAGCTTGTTATGTTAAGCTTATTCGAAACACTGACAACTTCAAGGGCAGCTTAAATCAGCGTTAGCGCAGCCACAATAACAAAACAAACAACAACAACACTATAACCATCACCACCACACTAAACTGTAGTCACACTGAAGTAGCTACACGAGATTGTTTTTGTATTGTTTCGCAATGCACATACGAATATTTTGCAAAATCTTATTTACCGTATTATTTGTTTGCAACCAGTGCTGTCTCATATGGAGCTCGTCCAGCTCACCGCGCAGCTTACGGCTATCATTAGCATAGCCCGTACAAAGATGTAGAACCCCTATGGGTGTGCAAGAGACAGCGGAAGGTGGGCTCTTACGAAGGCGAGTATGCTCTCGTAATGAGACTGGCTGATTTACACGCAAGCCTGGTCGGAAGCACGGGTCGAATTACTGCTGCGCTGCAAACCAAGACAACTACTGCAGGATTGAGATGTCCAGCGGTGTTATACTCATCTTGTTTTGTCACTACATTTCCAAATGTAGGAAATGTCACTAACAAACTCACGTTGGTGAATTTGAGCAACCTTGCTCTGGACATATATATATATATATATATATATATATATATAATGCCACAACGATCTCATTTCTGCCTGTTTTGCGAGGTTGGCTGGTTGGGGGGTGGGAGGCTTGTGTCCATGCATGAGCGAACCCTGGGGCCTGAAAAACGAAGCCCAAAGCCAGCGAGCGCTGTAAAGTTTGCTCGATCAAATATCGGTGCGCCGAAGCATCAGACGTCGGAGACTTCTTGGCAAACTTACAGTAGTACTCGTAGCTAGCAAGTCGGACCGATAACGGAGCTAAGAGTGGCTGATAGAGGATGAGCCGTGAGATCCTCCTGAGAGACGCCTGGGGGCAAATTTGTAACGTAACGCAACTAACCACCCACGAGCGGTAAACTCCAGACCGTGTACCAGCACAATTTGGAGGTATTATAAAGTTAAGCTATTTGGACAGCAACGAGGCAACTTCAATTAAGTTTAGTTAGTGCCACGTCGTTTGGCACACAGACTTTCGTCTTGTCAGACACAAGGACAAAGTCTACAAATGCACTCGTAAATTGACTGAAGCGCTAGACTAGATGTATAGCTATTAATGCGCTAGCTACTTCTGTAGGAAATTTTATTCTTCCGGGTATACGGTGGAGCAATATATTCTCTCATGTCAAGACATGAGGATAAATACAATGTTCTGTGACTCGTTATTAAAACCAAGGTTCCAGAGGAATGCGTCCAGAATCGACCAGGGGGGATTACGTACTCGACTCTGTTTGACCCACATTTCCAAAATTCTAGCAGTTATTGATGTACTAGGCCTGTTATTCACTACAAAGCAATCGTATTTGATAGTGGTATTTCTAGGCACTGCTTATAACGTGGCGACTGGTGGAGAAGCTGGGCTTACTTAATAATGTGCAACATATGTGTAACTGTTACACACTTACATTCTTGTCTAAACGCACGCAAAAAAGCAATGGCAACTCACTACTTCGGCCTAGGACAAATTCTTGCTCTTAAACTAAAGCAGGCGTCCATCGGGCTGCGTATTTTAGACTAATTACAGCGAGCGTTTCAAGATAATGCTAGTGCGAATAAGCGCACGCAGAGAGCTGCGTCCGCCTCAACACACGAGGCTAACAGGAAACTCTTTTCTGAGGATGACGGCAGAGCCAACATTTCCGCATTCCACTTGTTATCTACAATTGTGCCAATTTTCCCCAATACGAATGAACTGACTGGTGACTCTTTCACGATTCAATTATCGAATAGTTTTTTAAGTCTAGAGGTTGTTTTTTGTACAAAATTAAGATCAGATTTTAAGAAAAGAAGCAAGGACTCGTGAGCTCGTAAAAAGTTCCGACTTATCGCACAAAATACTGTAGATCATACACTGCACATCTTATGGAGGTTTCATGCGGCGGCGGTCATCAACCCGTATTCCATCAAATTCATTCAGTTATCTCTATCTCTAAATGTTTTTTGGAAATATTTCTATGAGCGGTGCGTCAAAAGTGGAATGTCTCTCTCTGTGCCAAAATGTGCCGCCATCGCCTTAGACAACTCGTGCACTAGGTACACTCTCAACGGCGCCTAGATCTCTAACTAACGTTAAAGTCTTTTAGAGATCTTGAGATGGGTGTTACCCCTCAACTCGAGCCGCGAATGTAGCTAAATCATGCATACAGATGCCTAAAAACACTTTTCAATTTGTTCTTTGGTAAACAACTACACTTCTTTTTGTTTAATTTTATAAACATTTGCACACTATTTTGAGAACGTTTCTAGTTTCTAAACTCATTTATTATAAGTATGCATACAACTTCTTTTATGTTGACACCTCAGAGTGAGCAATTGTCTCCGCGCGAACGTGTAGTCACGTGTTCTCTAACTCATTTATTGCAGTTCCAGTTGGACATACTTGGAGAAAGATATCAAGGCACTTGAAAAGTTAAAATACTAGAGGACCTATAACTATGCGGGTTACCACCGGTTGTACCATACATTTTTTATAATTACTTATAGCTCTACTTGTATGTTCTTCGTGGCAGTGGGTTCAGAAGTGGAGCTGATGTGAGGTCCAAAGAAGTACCACGGACCGAAAGACTGAATAATATATTCTCTAGAAGACATTTGGAACGACTGCGCCAGTTCATTCGAGGAGACATAACACACTTGAATGCTCTATTCGTTGTTATATCATCTTCGCCTATATTAACATTTATAACTCAGGTAATTTTGTAGAATTGAGTCTGCCGACCTTATATAGGCGTGTACATGCGGAAGTAAATATCCATAGAATAAAGGCGATTTTAGTAATGTCTTGTATTGCAACAGGAGATCATGATGAAAACCTCATGTACATCAAAGTAACAAACGTAACAAAGTCACTTTGTAATTTACTCATACAGAAGTGTAAAGGTTTTGTTGGTAACGTACTTTTACTAATTATTAACCACATGCAGAACTACACGGGCCAAGGGTCTTTCAAACATTTCGATCACAATATTGCAATGTAATCAAAACAATAGATTATGCATTAAAATGATCAACTAGTCTACTAAACTCATTTATCAATTAACGTAACGTGTGCTATCAACGCATTGCTTCTTGCAGAACTTCACGAAGGCGTTCTTCGTCGTGTGCAGCAACAATCTAACTGCGGTTGACATGGACGCATGGAAGAGAGCTTTGAGCGTATTCACGGAACGCCAGTTATATCACATGGCCGAGCTATACCGGCAAGGGATTTTTGACTAACTACAGTTCTGGCTAACGGGAAACGTCAGCCACAGACTAATTTATCATACTGCTACGAATTACAGTGGTATACATGTATATCACCTTGTTTGTCGGTTGTCGTTGAGTTAACCTTACATACGAGCAAGAACCTCCCCATCAGCCTTAACTAACCGCCAACTTGACCATCACGACTGATTCTGTTACCATGGTGGTTAGCTCTGCAGGCGTTATTTTCGCCCGTCTATCTTCGGGTTGTACAGCATACTGTGCAACCTACGTCAGCTAGAGATTTAAAAGGTAACTTCCGATTCATAGGCTGTGTCAACGAACTTCCGTGCTTACGAGGTCCCATGTCTCTGAAAGTCTACGAAACCGGACTTATTTCCATTGTACTGGCCTTGCTGTCCATGTTCATTACTCCACTACTTCTTTGGCATGTAGCAGAAACTCCAGAGAAAATAATTTTTATCTTCAAACCCGTAGCATAGTGTTTTCATCTGACAAATAGAGTAAAGCAATCATTAAGTACGCTATTTGCACTCGCTTTTGTAGAGATCCCTTATAAAAACGTTGGGCCCTCTGACTGCGAGCAGCAAGGCGGACCGGAATCATATTAAAACTTGGTTTAACGGATAATCGTACCAGTAATAAGTGAGACCGTCATATAATACAGCTTCCTTTGACTCTGTAACTGACCCACTACCGATAGGTTTTACGCAATTACAGACGCCGTTACTATTGTAGTTAACTTTTTTTTGGTGGTAACAAGTAATTTGTATTAACAACCAAGTTGTGCCGCGCTAGTGTACATTTTTAGAGTAATGTATCCGGAAAATTCCAGAATGGAGCCTGCTTTGTCTGCTATGTCATCTTGGATAACCAACCTTATGATTTGTGGTGTAGATTTCGCTCTTCGGACAAAAGATTACTCCGAATGCAATACATTGCTGCCATATATCGCCTGCAGGGGCAAGGTGATTTTGCCAGTAGAGCCGAACTCATACGTTCGGATGCCTCATATGAAGGTTGGCATCTGAGCATGTAAGCCAATTTAGCGTTAAATAGAAATCATTGTTTTGAGAAGGTGGCAGCAGATAATGTCAGGCTGGTTGTATGTAATGAGCCTATAGCCGTGCCTTAACTAGAAGTGATTAATTCAATTAGCAGTGGCAGGAAATTATGTTTCTCCTCATTTACGTAGGGAACGCTACTCCATTGTCAGCATTGCTCATCGCTTTACAGCGAAAGTGATTCTCTTAGTGGGCATCTCTTCTTGCGTCTTCTACGTACTACGAAGATTGGCAGGTTCCTACAGGGATAGATGATCGAGTAGGCACTTGCTTTGATTCAGTGAGGTCACTGAATTGCCGCAGTGCTACCACAAGGAAAGCGCGTGGGGGCAAAGCCAGGTCACGTTCTGAGACCTTCTGGCGTCTGTTACGCCTCTCCGCTTCTTGTATCTTGGGTTTGTTTCTCTCGCTCGCTTGCCAACGACGACCTGATCAGGCCTTAACTTTGCAACCGGCTTTTGTGAGATAATGCTATAAGCTGTAAACAAACGCGTTGAAATGATTAGTAGATTAATATAGTTAACACGATTGCCTCCATGTACTCTATCGGAGAAACCTGCCCTCGGGCTTACGATCCGTCTTCGAAGCGTCTGCTGATTTCCCAATCGCTAATGAATGATGATCTCTATCTTCGAGGACTGTTGTCTAGCTGACCACTGTGCATGTCGCCAAAGAGACAGGTCTACTGTAGGCAAGTAGAAACTTGTTGGATAAGTTAGTCACACGCCAGTTAAAGGTCCGAAGCTGTCCAATAGGGTTGGTCGACTCCCGACTCCGTCTCTCTGTCCTATACGAGTACACATAATTCTGTCTTTACCCGTGGAGCACTTGTCAGGGCGTTTCCTTATTGTGCAATGGTTAATCTGTGCAATGGTCACTGGCGGTGGTGACGTTAACGCGGCTGTCGACACCTTAACGAGGTTGTATTCTGCAAACATCGCCACTAACAGCTAACCCTGCTCATTCAGCATCCACGGGCGGGATAGCTAAGCCCTGCGCAGATACGAGTTATTCTCATAATGATGCACAACTGGCGGTAATTTGACAAGCGCAATTCTGTTATATTTCTCGCTTGTGCCTTATTTCTCTATACATTTTCAATTCAATTTAAACTCAAACGTGGTTTATTCACGGAACTGCATTTTGCAACGCTTAAGTTCTCGGTAAATAAAAATAGCTAAATACAATGAGTCAAACAACGAAGTAGAAAATCACTTTAGACAAAGTCCAAGGAGTGTTTTTTATAAGGATTTTACACAAACGGTAATCACAGTGGTTATTGAGCGTCAGTCGGACCTCAAAACAGCTGTTTGTTAGAACGCAGATCACAAGCCTGATTCCGTCCGTGAAATTAAAAGCCACTGTTTTAGTTCACGAACGAAGAGGTTTAACCGTTTCCTTGCGTAATAACTACACGTAACAGAACCCTTTGACTGATTGAAGAATTTGGACCGGATGACGGCTTTTTTGTTTGTTCTTTCATCTTTTAGAGACGCTTGGTAGTGCTTTTGGAGACTACCATCTTCCACTCATTGTTCAGCAGATTTACATCGTCATTATGTTAGACGCAGTCAGTTTCAACGTCGTATTTTGTCAAAACGTCAACTTTTAGAGACGGCACATTCTCAGAAACTCTATCCACCACTATCGGTATAGTGGTCCGGTAGAGTTCCACCAGCTGGCGCCGCTTTCGATGCCGTCACCTTGTTACGAGCCAGTGCAGCTAACTTCGCTTCGCTGTTTTTCGATTCGGCTGAAGTCTTGAGTGTACAACTCAAGCTGCTTCCTTCCACTCTTCTCGACCACTATGATAATGATTCCCTGCAGACAACCGAAATATTTGGCTACTATATGCCACCAGTGACTTTAAACGATTGTGTACACGTAGCGGACTAATGATGACTAGAAACGACAGAGCGCGCAGAGCAACTGTTCAACAGTTGAGCAAAGCGGCAACCTCGAGCCAGAACAGCACCAAATATGAATCATGTGACGAACCGGCCGGCCGAAGCAACGTTCAGCACGCAGTCAATGTCAACGATTAAAAACGTCTAAAAAAAGCCTACACAATGCACCGGGCGTCAACATCGAGCCTGATGAGGGCAGGCACGACTAAGGACTCGTTCCATATTCAACACGGCACAAAGCGAGACACGAGTAACACAGAATCACCAATCTCAGATGGAGTTCACGGCACGTGATGCAGTGGCAGACTGAACATATTATATATATATATATATATATATATATATATATATATATATATATGTATATAGCGATTGCCCTATATAAATTATGTCTTCTATGGTCGCCCATTATATACTATATTATATTAAGGTTAGGTAAGCAAAGCCGTCGCCACTCCTGTTTTCTCCCCGATTTAGTATCCGTAGACTACTTTTTGTTTTCAAAACTAAAATTCAAATTGACAAGTTGTGTTACCGAGGAGGCCGTTCCACCCAATCAGCGGAACGCGACCCGTTAAACAAGTCAACCTTAGTCAAAAACTGCCTGGGTTATATAGAATAAGTCGGTCGCGCGCGGGATTCCAAATGCGGCTCGCACTTTACAACCGATCATGCGTGGTCTTATAACGGAGATTTCAAAACGCAGCATCAACGAAAACCTTTCAGAGCAGGCCAGTGTTTTCACCCTTCTCCGCTTCTAGGTCTCTTCTTTAGTGTAGATGCGTGTAGTTACGCTTCTTGAAGAATGTGTATGAATGGTAAGAGTGACATTAGTGCATTACAAAAAACTTTTATCGTAATTGATTTATCTGTCTTTTTCTGTGTTGAATAGGTTTCGGCTCTCACATAAGCCACGAGCAGCAAGCTTGACTAGTGTAAGACTTATAATCCACTAAACCCGTAATCCTCCCCCCCAGATTCGGTATTGCATTACTTCAGACTTCGAGAGGTGTCTCCGCGCCGTCCGATATATTTATTTCATTTGCAATCCCTCATATTCACGCACTACCGAATCGGTTCGTCTAGATAGGCGAGACCAATGCCAAGTGTAAGCGGTCTAAGTGGATGCGTCACGACCCCTAAGACCCAGCTGCTCACCCCGCTTTTGTCTCCTCTCACCTCTGGGCACCTTGTCAGGATCCCGTGCCCGGTTGGCACCTGCGTCGTACAGTCTGATAGCTCACCGTTCTAGTAGTCGTGCCACAACTCCGAGATCTGTTATCGGATCTCAAGTCTCACCTCCGCCCATTCCACCTACCAAGTCGCGATGGTGGTACTCCTGGCGATGGTCAGGTCCAAGTCTAGGAAGCGCTTGCCCCTCTCTCTCTCTCTCCCTCGAGCAGGTCCTATGGCAGCCGCGTGGCTAGAATCAGGAGGGCTGGGTTGGTATGCGCGGCTTGTTTTGATCGACAGCGTCCGTTGGACTGACCTTAGTGCTCTCCTAGTTTTCACCGCAGTGCTATGTACGACCGGGGCTGCGTACAGTGCCGTTGATTCGACGAGTGCCGCTAACAGCCTCTTTCCTGGTTTTTTAATCCGAGATATTTTCGACACACTATCGGCCCTTAGCAGAATTTGCGCTAGATTTAGGGAGATATCTTTAGCCTCATCACTCAGATCCTTCAGATGCGCCAATCCCGTAAGTTTTAAATCGAGGATAACGCCAAGATACTTTGCCACCTTTCTGATTCCTATTGAATCTGAATTGCTCGCCATTGCGAGTCTTACCCTCTCTTGTCCCCTTTCGGTCTGTTAGGTACGTCGCCTCTGTCTTGACGTGTACGAGCTTAAGGTAGTTGCATTCCATCGACTTGTTTACCTAATTCAATGCTTTATTGGAACGCTTTCTAGGGCTGCCTCGGTCCTAACCGCAACCATGAGTGCATGATCGTATGCCAGCGTCTCCACCCTATTCGGGATTATCGACTTCGAGCGAGTCTTCCGAGACGTCAGCTGTAACCTCGTACTTCTCCTGCTTCAAACAGAGCTCGGTCACCCAGGTAGGGTGAAATCATCCAACAGAGATAGGCGGAAACTCCCTTCTTTTTCATCGCCTCTGCAACTATTGTTCAGTACATTGTGTTGAAGACAATTTTAACATCCAGGCCGTTTTAAAGGTCCCGTGGTGTTCTCACCTGTTTGTTGCAGTACTTTGTTTAAGGCTTCATGCGTCGGCTGTCTTTTTCAAAATCCGTACAGAGTTTTCAAAAGCGCTCCCTTGGCTTTGATATTTCCGTTTAGGCAGTAAGCGAAGAGGCTCTCTACCAAATTTGCCCAAAGCGTCCTGTAGGTTGACAGGCCAAAACGCCGACGGCTCCTCTTCTTGGTTTTTTCCTGGCTTCGGAATAACACAAGGCTGGCCCGCTTCCAGATACTCGGAAATCTGCTCTCTTTCAGAAGTGTGGTCACAAAGCTCTACCGATAAACATTTCCAATACCTCGAGGTCCGGGTCGGAGGAAAGCTTTTTCCGGGCTTATTCGACCCTTTCCAGCGTGTCCTCCGGGAAATCCGCGTTCACGTAAAACTCCTTCCGGCGCCTCTCTGGCCGTGCCGGTAAGGGAGTTTTGATAATGTCCCGCAGCACAAAAGATCCCTCCGGAGCCTCGACATAGTGATCCGATAGGGAAAGCCCTAAACGTTCTTTTTGGCAGCCCCTTTGAGCTCCTTCCACGGTCGTCTGTTACATACCGTTCTTACCTCAGCAATTTATTCTCCGACCGTCCAGCTCCGCCTCCATTCAACGGGCCCGCTTTCTTACACGCCAATATGAGCAGGGAAGAAAGTTGGTGCGCATCTACCTTCCTTAACTCTAGTGTATAGCAGGTCCTATTAATTTAGGAGCTAAGTTTTTTCGTTGTTTCTTGCCTGCCATATTTACTCACCAGGGCGGGGTGTCGAAGTCTTCGGGAGTCGTAAAAGTAAAACAGATGTATCTGTAATCACTGACGGTAGCCCCCCTATCCGCCACCCACTACTTCGCTATCAGAGAAAGGGTTGCTTTGCCAACCATAATGGGATCGATAAATGCCGTCTCCGGCTTTTTTTCTCCGGCTGAAGGTGAGTGCCCTTGCGTCGCTAAGAACTGTCAGGTTATTTTTGTCAGGTTATAACGGCCTACGACTATTTCCTGTGTGGGCCCTTATATTCTGGGTGAGCTTCTTAAAAAAATCCTCAAATTTTCCCAGCTCTTTGCTAAAAGAGAAGAAGCAGCTGTAAAGACTCGCCCCCCCCCCTTCCTCCCATGGACCTCTACCTAAAAAAACGGAATCAAACAACTTCCATTTTACTGATGCAGTCACACTTACATCGTACATAAAACGCCGGAGTGTGCTAGGTCTACGTTTGGAGGGACTTTTATTCGAACATTAGAATATACCAAGGAACATTTAGCCAGCGGGCACCGTGTGCATGTCGGAGCATCAGCACAACATGCGAGCTAGTGCCGAAACCGCGCGTATGATATGCTGTTTGGTAACCAGAAGCGCAGTTGTGGCTAAACGGATACAAAATGTCAAAAGCTTCAAAAATATTGGCTGTAAACTAATATACAAAATTGTTTATAACAGTAAATAGCAGGATAGGCAGCCGCGAAATTATATCACACGACATTATGCAAGGTTTTATTCTTGACGGGCACTAACAATACTTGCCGACTTAATCCGTGATGTTGAACAATGTCATTGATATACATATATATATATATATATATATATATATATATATAATATATCACAAAACGGATAAGTGCAGCTGTTATTGGATAGATTATGGTCCTTCTAGCAAGAATCCGAGTGGCTGATGCACGCGATGTGTGTGCATCGATATCTATAAGCGACATTTTACGAACATTTTCGTTTCCTCCAGTGTCCTCTAATATTCCTATCACTCGTCTTGGCCGAACCCAAGACAAGTGATGAAAACTGCCTTTTCAGTGCCAGGACGAGCAGGACGGAACACGAAGACGTGGTACTATTGAATGAGGATGGATATTACAGTGTCATTGTGCAGCGGCATAAAAGAGAAAACTATGAAGTCCATTTAGCGTAATTAGTTGGATGTCCGCAGTCTGCGAAACGGCCACCCCTGTCCGAATCGCTTTGACGGTTCTACAGCGCTATTCAGAGTCCGAAGTGGTCCGAACGCGTGTCCCGTTTGAAGCTTCTCGGCTCGGTGGCTAGCCGTTTCGCAAATGTTTCAGCCTTCATTCGAAGAGCCCACAGAGACGGAGAACCTCGACGCGTATGGCCGACAACGTCTACAACGACAACGTGTACAACATGGCCGCCAAACCAGCTAGCGTCTGCTAGCTCCGTCCTCTACGGGCTTGGCACTTAACCTTAGGTATATCTTCAATGCACTGATAGCCGGACATGTTAATATATCTAGGATTTCCTCAACAGTCTGTGTGGCAGCATGGTTTATCAGCGGAATGGTTTATCATCTATTCTCAATGAGCGAGATCGCTCAAAGACAATTCGACCAACAACAGGCATCGAACCGGCGACACCCCGTTAGATGACAACCATGACCTAGACCACGCACATATTTTATGTTTTTACGTTTATGCACATATGTGCTCTCCTAAATAATGTTCGTCAGCGAAATTACTTTTGTACACTGTTGGAGATGATACAGATTACATGATTTTCCGCATAGGTTGCATTCACACTCAGTTGATATCTCATGCCACCCATTTTGTATACATATCTTCATATGAAATCCATGCATCGCAAATCCAGTAACGAAGTATCTGTTTCTACAACATGGGCTCTTTCAGTAGTTCAACAAGACATGGGCATGGTTAGCTTGCGTCGTTTCTGAGGAGCCAATGCCATTGCGGCACCGATCTTCTTATACGATTAGATAATACTCTCTGAAGTACCTAGTGGATGGCACTGTCCCGTGCTATAGGAATAACAAATGTGGAAGCGCGGTCAGAAATTGAGAACGAGACGACCAAAGCAGATCATGCCATAAGATCATAATTTATGGAACGTGGCTTCTATCATAGGCGCCATGATGAATCTGGTTTAGTTGTTTAAATTGTGTTAATTAACAATAAGACCTAATGGTGTTTCAATTCTGCTATGGGCTAGCGGCAAATGCTTGGTATGGGATACTATTGTGTCCTGCACAGTAACTCCCTCCTACCTAAGCCACAACACTAGAGGTGGAATAGATTGCCGGGCGCACCGAAAATGGGAAAAACGCAAATACCAACAACTGGAGACGGAATACGGAAGGTAGTCAATTTCTATGGAAACAATGGGCCCAGTGAGCAAGAAATTCACCAGTGAGCTGGGCAGACATAGTACAGATCTCACAGGCAATCGGCGCAAAAGCGAGTTCTTACGGCAACTGTTGTCGCTTGCAGTGCGCCGAGGAAAAGCCGATTACATAGTTGGTTCCATAGAATAGAAACCAGCAAATAAGAGGAGATATACAATAATAATTCCAGTGGCCTACACCCACTGAGTTGCCCGAAGAGCGCCGGTAGATCGTCCAGACATGCTGAACTAAACAGTGTGATTATAAGGTCTCTTAGGAAAGCCGGTATACCATCTACACTTGAACCGAGAGGTTTAGTAAAAGAGACCGAAGAAAGACCTGACGGGGTGACCGTTGCATTATGGTCACATGGAAAGTTCCTAGCTTGGGATGCAACGGTTTCGTTCACAACCGAGGCTTCCTACTTACACCACATCTTAGTGGAGTCGGGGTGGATAGCAAAGCACACGGACGCCAGAAAACGGGTTAAATACGCTGGACTGAAAGCAAGATTTATTTTTGTGCCTATTGCCATGGAGCCACTGGGACCAATTAGCAAGGAAACCGAAGCATTTCTCAAAGATTTAAGTAAGCGAATGCAGGAGGTCACAAGCGACAGAAGAGAGGGTCAATTCTTGAGGCACGCGTTGCCCTTGGCCGTTTCCAGAGGGAACGCAGCATCTATTTTAGGCGCCATGGAGTGAAGAAATTATTATTATTATTATTTATTTATTAACACCCGGGCTGGGTAAGTGTGTTTATGTTACATCACAGTTTTCCACACAACAATCGATCTAGCGTTTTGCCAGTGAAGAAATTATTCAACGAATTTGCAATAATACGTTTGGACCTCACAAATGTAATAATAATAATAATCGACTTGCCTACAAGAGCTGGAATACAGGAGAGGAACATTCGGAAACGTTTTCAGGTGATACACATATGCGCAGAAGAACGTTTGTTCTTTGACTGCAGAGCCGCGATTATGCTCCGTCACTTACGAAAGTACCCTCAATTCGTACTCTACGGTGCTACTGCTAGTACGTGGGGTCCATTTACAACGGCCACTGCGTTTCATGCCTGATTAGTCGACTTTGCCAATAAGCAGCCCAAGACAACTTGTATTTCAAAATTGTTATATATATATATATATATATATTATATATATATATATATATATATATATATAAGTGCTCAATTAATCTAGTATTAAGTTCCTAAGGAGCACCTCTTTTACCAGGCAATACACACCACCGTCTGAATGAATAATGACTGCAAAGAAACGTCGAGTAACAGATAAATCATCTAGAACTAGAACTAATAACAACAACAACGACAACGATCAAAACATTTCCGTTTGCAGCAGCAGCAGCAAAAATAACAATAACGAGGGTTAGTTCTGCCGTAACCATCACAGCGCCGGAACAACATTATAAACTCAAAATAGTACATACACATGAATAATAAACAAAATCAATTTATAATATATATATATATATATATATATATATATATATATATATATATATATATATATATATATATATACCTGTATACAAAATATACATATCACTAAAATATAGCATGCGTGCACTTACGTACGCGCATGTTTTTCATGCATTTCGGGCGCAGACAACGACGAAATACCAATAAACAACCCCGAGTCAGACATCGACAATGTCTTGCCATGTCATATTTAGCCATTTTTATGTTGTTGTCGTTGTTTTTGTTGTTGTGGTTGTGGCCGTTAAAATGATTAGACTTTTGTTATTACAGTTGGATATTTGACCTTATAATTCCAATTTAAAATAATTACATTTATGGGTTTAATAGGTTTGAGAGTCCCACAATAGTTGGTCACATTTGCCAGCAGCGCAGAAGTATTATGCGTTTCCGAAATATATATGCTATTATATTTACTATGTTAGAAAATTCTATAAAATTAGGGAATATACATTATAATCGAACGCCAATATGTGTGCACGGCATTGCTAAACACAATTATGCCAAACGACAAACTGTGTTACAGTGATAGGTTATTACAAAAGTAACTATTTATGCAATCCAAGCACAATGTCTCGCAGAGTGTAATTTTTTGGCAATTAGCACAGTTTCATACACATGGTAATTCGCCATGTATCGCAGGCCGTCCAGTTGCATGTCAAGGTAAGAGTTCCTAGGTTTCGTCTGGTTTTTACACCCGCGGCTGAAACGTGCTTCTCGTACATGCACGTGACTACCTCTATGACTCTGCCCTTGGTACGGCAGTGGTCTTCATTACTTTTCTTTGCTTCTTTGGCTCGGCTAGCCTAAGGTTCGTCAGAGGGGGGGAGGGTATTCGACGCATAATCATTTAACCCAATTGAGCTTAGTCTTTAAGATTTTTCAATCAAGATCTAACCCAATTGAGCTTAGTTTTTAAGTTTCAAGATTACTGTATGCCATTACATCATATCTACCACAGGAGCGAGATCCATCGTTTCCAATGCTGAACATAAATAGGCCTGCTTCAATGGAGAACTGTAGCAGCAGGACAATGCTCAACCAGATCCGGCAAGAGCAAAAAGGCATTCATATGAACCTTATTAAGTGTTTGTCATATATATATATATATATATATGGGTACGTTTAAAAATAGTAGCACGAATGTTTTTGCAATACGCACAAAAATATTTTTGTATTGGGATCAAGCACCCAGCTGTCTTTTCACCCTTAGAAAAAATAATCTTGAAACGATAATTAACGCACTTCATTACGTTTCTCATCAACGCGCGATAATCAACGCACGTGCAATTGTAATTGCAATTAGAGTGGAGAGAAGGAACAGACATTAATTTATTTAGTTAGGTCCAGTTATGGTTTGACGCTAAATGTCGCCTCTTTCTCCTCTAGAAATCATATGGAAGACATACAGGCATTCAGATATCCAAATTAAACGACCCGAATCGCTCCAATCAAAAATCTCTGAGGGATAGAGAGATCTCCGAAGTCTTTAGTGTCAACAATTTAGTTCGTGCCGGACTATGTCCTAGCGCTCTTTTAAGAAACGCCACGTTGGGATTCAGCTAATCGAGATCATCAGGTCCTCCCATATATATATATATATATATATATATTCGAACAAACGAACTCATATATGTTTATACATATATGAATAATACGAATATATATATATATATATATATATATATATATATATATATATATATATATATATATATATATATATATATATATATATATATATATATATATATTCGAACAAACGAACTCATATATGTTTATACATATATGAATAATTCGAATAATCAGCTGACATTCCGCACGCAGTTCTGTCTTCTTCGCAATTTGCTCTATTCTTAACAGAACGAAGTAGGCCAAATCCATTCATACATAAAATTATTATTTTCGACGAAGCCCATTTCTATCTGAATGGAAGTGTGGAAGTTACATGTGCTTATGTGACTGCCTGATGTGGGATCTGGTCCAAAAGAATCCTATTTTTTGTCACTCCACTCTATGGCGAGCGTTATTGCAGCATGATCCTTAATTGGCTTTTGCCGAATTTGAACAGACTCGGTGCGAGTGAACTCCGGTTCCAACGAGATGGTGCCTCAAGCCATATAGCGGAACAAGTGAGCTTTTGAGGACGAAGTGTCCCTGCGACTAAGCGCCGTTAGACATTTTCTGTAGGGGTTCTTTTTCTTGGAGAGTAAATTGTGCGCTATTAGTCCCACTAAATACCGGCATTGCGGGAGTAACCATGACTCTCTTTCCAGCGTTGGTCCGCTGGCGCGCGAGTTACGCGTGCTGCGGGGACCTTTACGCGCCAATAGAAAGTTGGTTAGACTGTATAAACTCCCAATAGTAACTTTCCCGAGGTCACTTTTGTTGCGCGGGAGGCAAGGCATACGATATCGATTGAGTGGCAACGAATTCATATTGTCATTTTGTCGTGGCCCATTCGAGGGCTGTTAAGGCTACTTTAAATGTACGGGGAAGGTGTGCTGCACACGGAACCCGGGCCGGTCGGTTAACGGCCCGTGCTTTAGCAACCCGGTGGTACCGACTGGGACGCCTGTTGCCTTGGCTTAATAGGCACAACGAGAGCGGGAAGCCATATGCACGCAGACGAGAAGCGTGCACTAGTATAATTGAGTCCGATTGATGTAAAAAAATGCTCGAAATTGGGTAATTCAGTAAACAGTCTATACACAAACAGGTCATAATATCACCGGTATTGTATTTAATTAGAAATTATGTTATATTTGTATTAAACTAAAAACAATATTTCTTTAGCAAACTCTCTCTCTCTCTCTCTCTATTTATATATATATATATATATATATATATATATAAGACATCGTGCACAATCTTAAGCGCGAGGTGGGCAGTCTCGCCGGTGAATCTGCACTGACACAACAGCACGTGAACGCAATAAGTGGGTCGCCGTTGCTCTCGTCGTCCTGTCTAATTAAGGCGCCGATGTGGAGCGCCACGTGGCCGGAGAGACACGTCGAGTCAGGGCCTTGAAACTTCAAATGAAAGGCAGTGAGCTTAGGCCATACCAAGGTCCTGTTTTAAGTGACTCAGGTGAAACTCAAAATAGCATGCCGATTAGTTTTCGAAAAGAAAACCATCAGCAAAAACATTTCGAGCAAATGATAATTTCAAGGTCACTGCCTGTATGTGACAGAAGGACGCTTTACATATAATCCATTTTGCGAGACTCAAAAGTCAGCGGTTACGATTAGTCGACTAATAATAGCTGTATTGTCATCACGGTAAATATTTATCGTTACTACGACTAAACATACTAAAAACAATTAGATGGTCGATAGCGTTTTTTGCAAAATTAAAACCTGAATAGTTATAAATGTTTGAATTTAGGTAATAATGAAAATTTCAAGCTCAATAAAGAATTATTGAACTTAAATAATTTTGCCGTCCGCAGAAGACGGTCCCATAAAAAAATTCTTGGCATCAAAGTGTTTACCTGTTCATTTTATGGTACTATATATCCTAAATTACTGAATCTTATTATACAACGTCCTAAGTCAATACTAGGTACATTTCTGCTAATCAAAAAAGCGTTGCACCCGGCCCAAGCGTATGCTAACTCTCGGCAGCAAGGCAGTAGGCACCTACACTACTGCTTATGGCACGGTAGTAAATCCGTCGTCAGCTCTGTAGTTACACAATAGTTAAGAAAAGTCAAGATTCCCCCTTTTGCTGCCCGCAGGGGTCGCGTCCGATATAGTAAGTGCGCTAGCGAATGTTGCCGGGGTCGCTGTCGGAATATCTCTTGAAACACCGAAAACCAAATTTAGACCCTTGGTGCGATTGCTACTCTGCCTGCTATATCCGCTTTTCCCTACGACGGGCGGTGCCCTAATTCGTATCAGGACAAGTGTAGTTCAAGTTGTACTAGGAGTCAATTGGCAATGATGGAGTTAAATGTTTTTATCCACCTATGACGCATCGAAGTTACTTGGGAGGGAACAGGTGGGGGACAGGACGGACTACGGAGTATGATTGTATACGCGTAGATGAGTCAAAGAAGCAGCCTGTTGTCTGCGAAGCCTAGGGCCTTTATTCCCTGGGTCCTACACACTGAATCATTCGCTCGCATCTGAGAATCGCGAAAATCGCTAGATCATCTGAGATCTGTCCTTCAACAGGTAGGCACTAGCGGTCTTGTTAGCGTTCTCTGCAATCGCTTCATACAACCACTCCGATAGCGGGAAATCATATCGCGACATCTTTCCCCAGCTACTATACGCTCTTTTCTGGGCCATGATGCAATCTAGGCCGGTGTCTCGGTAGACCGCACTGTGGTACCGGAATATATAATACAACATCCACAAAGTTACTTTCTGCTTCTCTATTTTGTCGGGGCATCTTCTATTGTTCGTCTCTGTTGCCAAACGTTTCTAGCGACCGCCTTTCTTTTCTATCCCTTTATATTTCGCCACGGATTTGCAACAAACCCGCTGTCGAAATTTGCCTTTCGCTAAACAAATAATTTCCCTCCTAGATGCCAGACATGAATGTTAATCTACATACAAGATGCTACCTATTTTGCCGCTTAGAAAAGTTATATAAAGTATAGTACTAATAATAAATTTATTTTAATTTTATATTTAAAACAATATATAAAAAGGCTTGCCAAGAGAACTCTTATTTTTTTTCTAAACGAGCATTCTCATATAGTTAAATACATCTATAATACAAAAATTACTTTTCACGCTATAAAGCAATGCTACATCGATGTCTATTGAGATCCGCTGCTCTCTCCTATGTTGTATTTGTTGTGCTCTAGGTGTAGGATTTGTGGACAGATTGCCCACGGTTCAGCATCGTCTGAGCGAGATAACATCCGTCGCTTTCCAAGTTAAATCGTTTATCTGCGTAGTGTTATCAGTTCGGATGGCTAGATTGTTGCTGACTCCGTGTTTTGTATCGCAACCATTATATGGAAGGCGCCCATTTCCTAACCAACCCGTACACACACACAAGAATCGTTTTGGTATGCGTAGTATATAGGAAGACGTTAGTCTGTTTTCCAGGAAAGTCTATCTAGGTGGCGTTGTATCCGAATAGGATAGGGTGGAGACGCCTCTTTTATACGCTGCCGAAATAGAATGGCCTTATTTTTAAATATCATGCTGTTTCCTCAGCAGCTATTTTCCATTATGTACGTAGGCTTCGTGGAATACCTTTTAACGATTGCTTTTTTCTCTGTTGACCCTTTCTAGAAACAAACCAAGGAAGAAGCTCGAAAAAAATTGTAGGCATGCTTCCCGTTGTAATACACGACTATACACGAAAATATCAACGTGCAGTTAAATAGTATAAGGTCGTTAAGCTGGTGCCGTAAAACGGAGTATTTTGTCGGCATGGAACGTCGAGAGGCATATTTTATTGAACCGAGGGCGCAACATATTGTGTTATGGGTTTTACAACAGTCCTTGTGGCAGAATGGCCGCTGACTCTCAGCGGTATGATTTTTCTTTTTTTCTCAATAAGCACCGCCCTGAGAAAATTCGTTCACCAACGGCGATCGAACCGGTAAATGAATGACAACGCCGGTAAATGACAATTCTGGCTAGCGCACTAGGCCTCTAGACCACGCGGTTATGCAGTATCATATATAGGCGTATTTGTATGTTCTAGGACATAGTTCAGAAGAATACAAAACAAATTTGTAGTGTGGCGATGTTGCAAAGGTTAGGCCGCAACCAAGTACCTATGGTGTAAGGGGTGCCTATAAAAGACCCTAACATTTAAAACCCCATTGTTCTTCAAAAATCACATCTAACATTGTACTGAGGATGTCATTATCCATAAAGCACAGCGTAAAGTCTCTGAGTTCATTTGGAAAGGTGAGCAGGAATTTTTCGACATCTTCCTGCTGCACTTTAGGCTTAGACCTCACAAACTTATCAGGTTTCAATAAAGGAAGCTGGCAACAATTGTATTGTTGCCGACTAGGTTTTTTAGATGCTAAGACGAGGCATGGAATGGGCGGAAATTATGACTAAGCGTGTTATGTTAGTGGTAGAAGCAGTACCAAAAAAAGCTCCGCTAATATTATAGGGCAAAATATCAGCGAGGCCGTGGGGAGTGTTGGTGGATCTCATATTGCAAATTGTTTTTTTTACATTGGCGAGGGGTGATGCACCAACATACAAAGGCGGGATCCTCAGTGATAGAGTTGTTTTGCCACAAACATATATAGAGATGATGTTAAGTTTCTGGCGGAAAGTCACCTCTAAAGAAAGAGCCGGTATTGACGAAACATATACCGATGGGCATGGCGCTATCTTTATGAGCACGCCTGTAGGATAAAACTAGATGCTAAAACTTTTCTTAGAGAATTCTAGTAGAGTGCTGCCAGTCACGTCGATCTTCACAGGCGTGGGTTAATAAATTGATTTACTAGCGTAATAGATGCTAGAAGCGAGACGAAAGGAATATTTCGGTTTAGTAAACGATGCAGAGCAGTGAAGACCACAAACCATTGACGAGGTAGTACGATAACAACTTTAGTGTTATGAGTCCAATAGCTTCAATTGAGAAAATAGTCCGATCAGTGAAGCGCCAAGTGGGAAACCTCATAAAAATTACTTCATAAAAAACAAACACCTGAATGACGCTCTAATACTTAATCAGTGCTGGCAGGCTTAGTTTAACGAGTATTTACGGTCAGGCACGAATACAAGTGCTTGGAGCGAGGTACCACTGGAAGTGATTCCCTAAGGATAAAGGAAATGAAGCCGAGTCAACAGCATAGAAGGACATAATATTAAACAGCAATGTTATGAGTTATCTAAGGGCATATTAGATGTAATGCCTTCATCTTCAGTAATGTTTATGATTGATCTTCGGGAATCTTAGATGTATTGCCTTTGTCTTCAGTAATGTTTATGATTAATCTTCGGGAATATTAAATGCATTGTCTTCGTCTTCAGCAATGTTTGTAAGTCATCTTCGGCAATATTAAATGCATTGTCTTCGTCTTCAGCAATGTTTATAAGTTATCTTCGCGAATAATGATACAAATCATATGGACATAGGACACACAAATCTGAATTGGAGAGCTGGGATGACTAGATAGGGCCAGGTTAGTTTTCTTTAAAAGGGTCTTTTTTTTTGTTTTTGTTCTGGGAGGTTTCGGGAATGCATGATGCACATGCGCCACTAGCAGCCTGCGTGACTAGTGTGAGACTCGCAAACCCACTAAACCCGGATTCCTCCCCACCCCCCCCCCAGGCTCGGTATTACTTTGGCATTACATCGAATAATCTTTAAAAGGGTCTGGGGGCTGCTAAATATCCGTGAAAACAGATTTGTTGGGTGTTGAAGGGAAATCCTCTGTTTAGAGGAGCTTTCAATGAAGTGGGGCGTGAACAGATCATAAGCGTTTGAAACGGCATTTGCAGCAAACGGCTTCCACCACGCTCTATGTCGGATCGATACTCGCCACGAGCCTCAAACTGGATGTACGTGCATTCAAAATGTCGTCAAATCGTCAAATTAAATGCAATAGGTACTATACCACACAATACTCTGCGGTTCGCTCAATAGCGAACAAATGGTACATATACTATTACCTCGCTATAGTGTTCATAAAGAGTAGAATATAGAATGCCTTTATTTACCAAATAAAGGGTGGAAAAGGCTGGAATCCAGAAAAGCCTGCGAAGCCGCTTTGTTGTGCGGCTTTCTCTGGCTAAACGTCAGACAAACATATTATCGACTATTTTAATTCTTGCTACACATTTCGGTGCAACCATTATCTGACTCCTACAATTGTTTATATTATTATTGCGATTGATATTGTCAGCGACCCAATATGGGTTCCGAAAAAATAGATCTACCCACACAGCCATACAAAAGGTCGTGGCGAAGGCAGAACTGCTACGGAAGATTTCAGACGAAGGACGCGCCAGCTGATGGCTGCGATCTCCCTGAATGTAAAAAAAGCGTTTACCAGTCTTCCATAAAGGGTCACCTTAGAAACCCTTAGGAGGAAGCAAGCATCCCCGTACTTGGTTTGTGTGATCTTAGACTACCTGCAAAAGCACAACATTTGGAGCGCCGGGACAGCAATAGACATGACGGCTGGTGTACCAGAGGACAGCTTATGACGGCGTGCTGTGTATCCAAGGCCTCCCAAGCGGGGTGGAGACATTAGCGTACCTTTGCGATCTGTCAGTACTCGTTAAAGCTAAGACGAGTGCCTAGCTTGAACTGAATGCCAACAAGACCCTGCAGGCGATTAACGAATGGATGAAAAGCGTACAGCTCGAATTGGCACCAAAGAAGAGCGAGGCTGTCTTGCTCACCGGCCGAGTCGCAGTCGACCCGGTAAACCTTACGTTGGCAGACAAGAGCATCATGATAGTCGAGCATGGTCGGTACTTGGAAGTCTACCTGAACAGAGAGTTCAGAAGAAGTGAACACGTAAGATTGCCACGACAAAGACAATGAAGGCAGCAAGCGACACTGCGAAGATCTTACCGAACATCCACGAGAGCTAAAACCCTTCTAAGGAAAACCTAACCAATGACAGCGCTAAAGATCTGTCATCTAGATATACCGTACGGCTGCCGCCCTGGTCCTGGCCAGCACTCCTCCGTGGAATCTCGTCGTTAAGGAAAGGCGCGGTTTATGGGAGAGGGGACCACAGCGGAGCGGACGCGTAGCGTGAAGCTATGATTTCCGAGTGGCAACGAGAATGAACAGAATTGCGGAGGGGAGAGCCAGGAGCCAAGGCTCGGGAAACTAATTCCGGACATAAAAACGTATGGATCGTCCCGGAGGCGACATGGACTTCTTTATGGCCCAAGTCATAACTGAACATGGAGACTTCCAGGCATACCTAGACAATTTCAACATAGTTACCCAATCGGGACGCTGCATCCACCGCACACAAGGCGCGCGAGACGACGCGTTCCACACTATGTTAATTTGTCCTGCCCTCCTCCAAACATGCCGAGAACAAGCATGAAGGATTTAATTTAATTCAACTGCAAACGCCTAGCGGCTGGGAAGTTGGGCCTCAAACAGCCAGAAAATCCTCGAGAAAAAGGGCGACTTCGCCCGACTACGTCTACAAATGTTTCCGTCATAGAAGACGACGGCGAAAAAGGAAACAGAATGGTTCTAATCAATGGGAAACCTTCCCCACGGGTGACCTCGGCTTATTGCTCCGGTAGGCACCTACCGCTCCTACCTGCCCATAGTGCTATTAACCAAAGATCTGGGAGACCTGGCGTGAATCTTAAGACAGGCTGCTGTTTTCGTCCATCCAAACCCGGAGTTTTAGTCGATAACGCCGGTAATCGTGTGGTAAGTCCAACACTGTTCGGCCCACAAATAAAGGCGGTCTCCGTTCGTGCGTTACGCATTTCTCTCCTCTAAAAAAATAAATAAAAGAGCCTTGCTGCGTTTCTGTCTTAACGATCGATTGTGCAGAAGGCGCCAAGCGAGTCTATCGACTTGGAGCATTTTCATCTTGTCAACAACAAGTCTACGATCGACCTCACCAAAAACACCTTTCTGGTCGAAGTATATACAAGCAACATCCTTGTTATATAAACTAAATCTTGAAATTAACAACTGTGTATGTAAGCTCTGCTCTCTCTCTCTCTTGTGATATCGACCGCTATCTTACGATGATCTTATGATATGACGAGACTGTATGTCCCACACTGCAAATTGTGTGACTGCTATCGATGACAACTTGAACGGATACCGAAGCCAGGTAAGCAAAACACTCACGAGTCCTCGGCACAATGGCCGCTTAGGCTGCTAAGGGCACAGAAAGAACGGTCTGAGAGAAAGCTCACGAGGCAGCAAACGCTCCTGGAAAATTTGCACAGCCTCCAATTGCCATGTCCATGAGCAATGTGAGTTGACCCTGATGGTAATCAAGCATGTGCTGCAGTCTCGCTGACAGACAGCGTTGTGCTTTATTGTTCCCGCAAATAAAAATAATTAAATTAGAACAAATCCGACAACTTACATTTGAACAACAACAGCAAGCGTAGCGAACGAAAGTAGTTAGCAAAATACCGTAAAACCAACAACACAACTAAAAGAAAGACGCAATACATTTATTGATTTTCTGCATTTTTTTAGAAGCACAGTAAATTACAGTATGGGCGCGGTGTAGATCGGGTAAACGCAGATATTTTTCTCTTCTACTTTCGTTGTGTTCAGTCATTTGTAGAGAGAGCATAGATAGCATTCATTTACCTATTACATTCGATCACGATACTAACGTGCGAAAAATGCAACATACCTTTGTCGTCGTGGTCTAGTGACGTGTCACGGTGGCGTTAACAGCCTAGAAGGGAAATCCACGGAAAGGAAATAGGAGGCATTGCACCAGTTTTTCGCTCGACGGCTTTTAGTCCCCGACCGGCTCTCGTTATGCCAAGAGGATGGATAAGCAAGAGTCTCCGCACGACGAAACACCGCCTGCTTCAACATCTAGCTACAGAGTTCACAAAAATCCAAGAGCACAAGCCTTTGCCACAGAGAGAGAGAGAGAGCCAAACTTCCTCAATAGCAGCGACGCTAGCCATGTGCAATACTACTGCTAGAGGTGACGCACACTCTACCGGAGTATGATGGAGCTGCCATATTGGAAAAGAGGGAGAGACGAGATGAATAACGTGGCGCTGTCAGACAGGAGCGTTGTCACGCGTCCTGCATGCATTAACGTGCAAGTGAGCAACGTGCAAGACGATGCGTTCAGGATGTGCGCGGATAAATGTGAGGGCGTGGACAGTGACGACGCTAGTATGACGGCACGTATGCGGACTATTGCTATATAGCTATTCAGACTGCGTGCAGAGAAAGCCGCTACTGAACAGACAGACTTGTGGCGGTCACAGCAGGTGGCAATGGCACGAGACACATAACCAACCAAAAGTGAATAAGCCCTAAGTAATTAGGCGAGCCGGTGAACGCTGTGTTGAGTTCATAGCTGTTCTTGATTACGACGGCGTTGATTTTTTAGGCAGTTTCGAAGGTCAATTATTTCTGTCAGTATATCAAGACGTGTCACACAGCACGCAGCCGCGTAATGTAATGAACTAAATTAGTACAGAAAACAAGGTCGAAACATGCGTGGAAAATTGTGCAAGTCCTGTAGTCAAACAGATTATTTAATTGCGGCGGAGTGCACAAGTAACACGTCTCGCTGTGTGAACTGCCTTATGGATCAACCATCAGAGAGTTCGCATTCCGTTGTCTTTAAAGCATGGAACGAAGCTACACAACAATGATGACACGCTCAAGCCATAGAGCGGCAGATGGCAATGCCAATGAGAATTATCACGATAAGACCTTCTATTGGCAATAACCAAGCTGCTGAGACACCAACTAAGGCGGCCGTATTTAAACGACAGTTGGTGCAAGTGCTTCCCGAAAAGAAAGAGCTAGTCATCTGTAACACGCCACCTGGTCCTGCGCCCAGAGACAGAAATAGATCGCGGATGACTACAGGGCTACCGGCACCTTCGTTTGAAGAGATTGGTCTCGGAATAAAATCACAAAGGTCCTTCTGATCTGGCATACAATTTTTAAGATGGCTTTTTTTGGCGAGCGACGTCAACGCGAAACATTCTGCGCGAGGCAACAAAAAATGAAGTTACTAGGTGTATCGGGGGAAATCTTCTTTTTTGTGATCTCAACGCTTTTCTCAAAAGAGGATAATTTTCAACTGATTGGACGACTGGGCAAGGGTACCGATTTTAAATCAATACAGACCGCGATTATAACTAGCCTCTACTGGGTGATCGTCAAAACGTCCCGTGCAGGAAAGGTTATGGAACCCATGATGCCCTGCCGCCCGCTTGAAATGCTACATAATTATAGATTATTAATCCTTAGGGAGAGCATAGTGTGCATTGACAACGGTATAGGGATTGTGGGAAGGGCCAAGCAAACTACAGGCGTGGCTCAAGGTGACTGACTTAGTCCGTTGCTTTTTTCGGTACTATTGGGAGGGCTACCTAACCGCGTGAGACCAGAATGGACTCGAGAGAGTACTTTAATGTACGCAGATGACATTGCAATCTATGGTAGGTGTCTATTTAGGGTAAAACAGGGACTGGAACGAATAATTTATTATATGGACGAGATGGGGCTCAGCTTAAACTGGCAAAAGACAGTACAGTTAAATTTTGACGAGAAGGTCGATTAGCAAAAGACGACATTCCTTGAACCAGGGGCGATAAGGTACATTTCGTAAATGAATTTACTTATCTGGGAGTCACTATAATGTCGAATGGAAGCAGTTTCCGAAGGCATATAGAAAGCAGAGTGGGAAAAGCAATTCGAGCAGCAGCAGCAATTAAGAACCCGCAAATGTTGTCAATACATACCGCGTCCGCCCTTTTTAAAATTAAAATAGAACCAATAACAACATTCGGTATATCACTTATATGGGAAAAACTGGGCGAAGCAGATCTGCAGTTACTAGATAGAGCCAGATTTTTCTTTATGAAACGGGTTTTGGGGTTAGCCAATTCTTGTAGGAACAGAATAGTTCATATCTTAGAGGGGGGTCTTTAATGACACAGGAATTACAACTTCGATGGGGTTTACCTAGAACAAGAGCGTTTGAGGCCTATACTTTGAAGTGGACGGACAAATTAAAGGAAATCGATTTAGGAATATATAAAACGTTAGCGATACCAAGCACGGCCTGGCGAGCAGCCGGATAGAAGGTGTTAATAAACCATGATAATTATAGATTACAATAACACAGATCAATTAAGAACAATATCGGTCGTGAGACTATTAGTTGTGGAAACCTTTATAGCTCTGCTTCTTGAAAATAAATCTAAATTCTAAATCATGTCAGTCTTGGCATATCTAATATAGATTCTAAATTGAATGCACTATTCTACATTAGATTTAAAATTTAATTTTTAAGTTTTAAGTCTAAAATCTAAATATCTAAAAAAAACTAAACTGAAAAGTTAACTGCCTAATTAATAACAATTATTTTTCGCTGATAATTTATCCGGTTTTCGGTTCGTGCAAAATGCAGCATTTTATTTATATTGGGGTAACAAAACATATCGTTGACACCGAACGAAGAATTCGTCGGGAACGATGGCAGCCTATCGTAACAGTTGCAGCAGCTACCTGAAAACGGTCCAAGCTGCGAAAGATGTGTTCTATAGTAATAATAAGGTTTGAAGAACCACGTCGTGACTCCCCTCAGCTCTGGATATTAATCAAGAGAACCTGTGATACTGTGCAATCACCATCCGCATTGATACACTTCGCCCAGGAACAACCCTCGAAGACTCGAAGGAGACGAGCAGACAAGCTAAACCGTCACTTTGCTTCGCTAAGCAATACCACGGTCGAACATCTCAGAATAAACGGCAACATAGTAATGTTACTGGAAAAACATGGGAAATAAATGATACACTTTCACTTACCGGTTTTTCTATTTCCGAGGTCCCTTTTCAACTCTCATCTCGTCATGGTCTATAGCAGGGCCTCTGACTAGCATCATTAGCCGGCAAATATTTTCCCATCAAGAACGGTGGTGTTTACATTATTAAAAAAAAATAGAGCATTACCTTGCAGCCAACTACAGTCCAAATCCAGTCATTGACTTTATCTCAAAGGTCTTTAAAAATTGATATTGGTACAGCTAGATCGACACCTAGAGTCGATCAAGCCTATCACCTAGGGCGAACCAAATCAGTTTTCGTAAGAGTCGGTCGACTGGCCCACCTATGACAACAGATAGCCGATTCTGTTAAAATGTGTTAAATTTGCATTGCAGGTTTCTTGACGTGGCAGCAGCTTTGAACTGTTTCAATTAGTCAGTTCGGTTAAAGATGCCCGCTTACCTGATCTGCTATGCAGGCAGGTTGGTACCGTAGCTCCACAGGTCTCGGCTATCGGGCCCTTTTTGTTCCTAGTTCTTCTCGATTCTATTGATAATTCAGACTCTTGGTGCAGCAAACTTATAATAATAATGATAATGATAATAATAATAATAATAATAATAATAATAATAATAATAATAATAATAATAATAATAATAATAATAATAATAATAATAATAATAATAATAATAATAATAATAATAATAATAATAACTTTTCGTCCGCTACGTTCGGACGAAGGTAGTCGCATTGAGTTTAAGCTCCGCAAAATTGTTATCTAGCAAAGTGCAAGCGTATTCAGTGATAAGTGCAAAGTGACTGAGTGATCACCCAAAGCTTGGAATTTCTGAATCACATTACCTGTAGTTCTTCTGTGAGCGACGCGACTAGCACTTCCAAAATTAGCCGTGGCCGATAAAATTCAAGAAAGCAAAGTGTTCTATTTCACCGACGGCGGCTCGCAGCAGCCAAACAGTTCTATGGATTCCGGTGCACTGCACGTTGAGGACGTGCAATCTAAAAGAAGCGCACGTTCACCGTCTCCAGCAGCAACGTGCAAACGAGCCGAATGGGACAGTGAACATCGCTGCTCAGCAAAGTGTCGCCCGTCAAACAAAGTATCCGCAACAACAGCTGTGGCTGCCAAACTAGCGCTGAGAAGAGAGAAAACATTGGATAGCTTAATGGAATCAAATCAGAAACGCGCAGAGACTAATGATGGGGAAAGTTCTGAAGAACAGATTATGGACAATGACGAGATCCCAGATGACAACAACGCTGACTGGCAGTACAAACCTACCAGAGCAGATCGCGCCATCAGAGATGCTCGTAAGAAAGTAGCGATAACGATGGGCAGACAGGTAGACCAAGAACACCAAGGTGCAGCCTATAGTTCACGCCAAAGCAGCCTAGAGATAATTTTTGAGTGCCGAAATGATCCCGATGCTTTGAAAGGGCTGAGCGTTCTAAAGATATACACAGAAATAAGGAAATCTATCCCTGGCGCGCACGCACGAATCACGTCACAGGGCAAATTCGCTATCCGTGCAGCCAGCCAAGGCCAAATAACATCTGTCAGGGCACTAAAGAATGTTTGCGGAGTAGACATTCAAGAGCTCTCTGATACATCAGCCCTCTGGGGAAGAATTTCCGGAGTGAATCCTCAGTTTTTTGAAGAAGATCTTCTGGAATGCCTCAAAGAACAAGGCGTTGAAGAAGTTTGCAGAGAGAAGTTTTCCGCGGCTGGCGTAGGGAAGGACAATGCCGTAGTAAAAGTAATGAAATGTTCAAGCAGGGTGCGACTGAGGTTCAGCAATACCCTGAGGGCCGAAGTAGACATAGTAGGCGAGGTTTTCAAAGTTACATTATGTCCCGGTTCACCACTACAATGCCTCTCGTGTCAGAAGTTTGGACATAAGGCATCCGCTTGCATAAAGAAAGAGGATCCTACGTGCAGGAGATGTGCACGTCCCGGCCACCAAATGTGGGAATGTCGAGAAAAAGCTCGGTGTGCCAACTGTGGTGGCGCTCACTCGGCTACCGATGGCCGATGCGAAGTAAAAAGAGTGTATATGAAGGCGGAGAGACAGAAACTTTACACAAAGGTTTCTAACCGTTTTTCGAATCTAACTGTCGATTTTCCTAGCTACGAGCAAACGTCGACCGCGAGCTCAACCACCACGAGCAGGGATGGGCAGAAATCATACGCCGACGCAGCGAGGCCCGCCGGCCCACAACCGGTACTTGACAAGAATGGCGAAACATTGTGCCACCTTCCGCCGCCTATTCCACAGAAGAAAACAGCGGCCAAGCTCTCAAGTGGACCTAAAAATGTCACTCGGCAAAATCAACAACAGCCGTTGCCTTCTCAGATTTTAATCATGGTTGACAATATCTTAAAGATATGGAAAATTGTGAAAGGTCTACTAAGTGCCTGGCTAGAAGAAAATCCCGTGGTCGCGAAAGTGCTCGACTTTTTAGAATCCAAGCCTGGAAAGGCACTTTTAATATCAGTCATGGAAGGTAAAGAGACACCAACGCCCACTATTTTAATAGAAAACCTCAGCGAAGAAGAGCATCATAACACAACGAATTTACCATGAGCTCCCAACCTCTAGCCCATATAAATCCCGATCAACCTCAACTACGATCTCAACAATTATATACCTGCGAAACGTGCAGGAAGTCCCTATGGTCACTCCAGGGCTTACGTATGCATATGACGCGCCTTCACCCTACATATACTCGGCCTTCTTCTAGTCGACCTATAAGAGACTCGCCGTCGCCTGCGTCGCTTTCGGCTCAAGACGACCCAAACAGGCAACTGGATGCGAACCTCAATTCGATTACGCTAATCCGTTCCCTGGCCCGGGTGCATCGAAACATTAAACTAGTCAAAGTGATACCCAGATGAGTCAGAGAAATATGCTGTGCAGCATACGCTGAAGCACTTTCCAATTTCAACACAAGGAAAGACAATGCGTTTTGGGAGAAGCTTCTAATAATACTCATGCTACGCATCCCAGCACGGAGGCACAATGACCAAACATATGACAAATAATCAGAAATAACGTTACTGAATCGCGATGGAAAACACTTGCAAGTCTCCTAGACGAGTGTAACCGTAATATTATACAGTACGATACACCACTCGATACAGATCACGATAGGGGAAAGATGGCAGAGAGCAAATTGGGTGAAGGCGATGTGCGTTCCGCCGCACGGATCTTGCTTTCGACCGACTTTTTTGCACCATTCAACGATCACACGGAGCAGGAATTAAGAAGAAAGCACCCCCTTCCATTATCAGATGCAAGCGAACACTTAGGATCCCTCTACGCACCATTAACAACAGGAAGACACATTATACATCATACATTGGTTTCTGACGCCGTCCGATCTTTCGCCGTAGCATGGGGATCTGGATTAGATGGGCTGCGCACCCGACATCTCCGGGACATGCTAGACAACTCAGTACCCCCATCCGGGAGACTTCTAGAAGAAGTCTGCTCCCTGGTAGCCTCGGCACTGAACTCTATGCGGCCTTCTCTATGCCTGACAATATTTTACGGGGCAAGCCTTACGGCTTTAAAAAAGAAGGACGGCTCAATCAGACCCATAGCATGTGGCCTCACCATCCGAAGGCTTGTGGCAAAGGTGGCTATCGCCATAAGTAAAACTTCTATAATGAAAGCTTTAGGACCGAGGCAAGTAGGGGTCTCTATAAAAGGAGGAAGCAGCCGTTCACGCTGTACGAGCATATATCGAAACAGACGGTCCTCTGCGGGTTCTAGTCAAGCTAGACTTTAGCAACGCTTTTAACACAATACGACGCGACGTAATATTAGAAGAAGTAACACTTCAAGTACCAGAACTCCTGCCGCTAGTATGGCAAAGCTACAGGGATCCATCACTTCTATTATGGTGCGACAAAGAACCACTTAAATCAACAAATGGAGTGCAACAAGGAGATCCACTGGGCCCCGCCCTGTTTAGCCTAGGAATCGCCAGTTTAGTGGCACAAATGAGAAGCCCGCTAAACATCTGGTACCTGGATGATGGTACATTAGGAGGGCCGGCAGAAGTAGTGGCCGCTGCTTTACACAAGGTTTTGCAGTTTGCAAGTGAAGGGGGGACAGTTCTCAATCTTTCCAAATGCGAAGTAATAACGAGCGAGCGAGTTAGAGCACGATAGCGAGCGAGTTAGAGCAAGATAGCGAGCAAGTTAGAGCGAGATAGCGAGCGAGCGAGTTAGAGCGAGACTGCGAGCGAGATAGCGAGCGAGTTAGAGCGAGATAGCGAGCGAGTTAGAGCGAGATAGCAAGCAAGTCTGAGCGAGATAGCGAGCGAGCGAGTTAGAGCGAGATAGCGAGCAAGTCTGAGCGAGATAGCGAGCAAGTTAGAGCGAGATAGCGAGCAAGTCTGAGCGAGATAGCAAGCAAGTTAGAGCGAGATAGCGAGCAAGTCTGAGCGAGATAGCAAGCGAGCGAGTTAGAGCACAGATAGCGAGCGAATTAGAGCAAGATTGCGAGCAAGCGAGTTAGAGCGAGATAGCGAGCGAGTT
>QVRM01001907.1:0-33198 GCA_003439945.1 Dermanyssus gallinae
CGAACTTCCACCAGAAGTACACGGAGTGGTGCGTCTGTCGCCTGTGCTCTCAGGCGTATACGAAGTATCATGTGTTTGTCTGCCTGGCCCTAGCGAAGAGATCACTGCACTGCCTCTCGCGAATAACATGCTGAGAGCAGCCGACAGCTGTGTAAGAGCCAATGTTATATGCATACTTAATATGAGTGAAATCAACATGTGTGATGATGATGATGATGATGATGATGAAGTACTACGGCCCTTATATATTTTACATGCTAGTTTGACTACAGCATTTGAAAAAGACTCGCGATTATATCAATAATGCCTAGTACTGTTCGTAAACTCTTGTTCATGCACAACGCTGGCATAGAATGATTCAGTATGACACAATTCGACTGCATGCAGTTCACAGCGTACGGTGTTGATATTTATTCTCGTCTTAATAATAGTATAATCATATATATGATGCTATTATTCATTATACGTCCTTATTATGTTTGCTTTTTGGGTTGACCGACCCCCAGCCAAGACTTAACGTCCACGGGAGTGTTTTGCGCATTGCCTCATAGACGGACATAAATATGGATAATTAACGGATAAACACAAATGTGCAACGGTGGGGCTCGAACCCCCGCACCTATGTGTCGTCTCCGGTCGCGAGGCACAGGCGAATGCACCCCCTCGCCACCGGCTCGGCCATCGCATCATTATCATCATCGGCATCATCGTTACTGTCATCCATTGCTAGCAACTAAGTTTTCTTAGTCGTGGTTAGTGTTGGTTTTTTTTTCTATGTGTCCAATTAATCTTCGGATAAATAGGCGCAGTTGAATGGACGAGCGAACGAGACCCCTCTCTTATCTCTCTGATAGAAATCCTGGCAGTTTTTATTTTTATTTTGTTGTTGTTGTTGCTGCCGCTGGGGCTGCTGTTTCTATTGTTGTTAATTGCTGCTGTTGCTATTGTTGTTGTTGTTGTTGTGTGTTGTTGTTGTTGTGTTGTTGTTGTCGTCCGATCTTGTCGTCGTGCGTCGTCGTCGTCGTCGTCGTCGTCGTCGTCGTGTTGTTGTTGTTGTTGTTGTTTGTTGGTTGTTGTTGTTGTTGTGTGTTGTTGTTGTTGTTGTTGTTGTTGTGGTTGTTGTTGTTGTTGGGTTGTGAGGGTCCGTTTTTGCCGTTGTGTGTCGTCCGTTGTTGGGGGTCGCGAGTGCGCGTTTATCTCGTCAGGGGGAGTTTGACTAGTCGTTAACGTCTTGTCGGCTATGTATATCTAACTAATGCATCTTCTTCTTCGTCTCGTCCTCGTCTTCCTACTCCTGGTCGCTGCAGTTATCATCATCGCCGCCGCCAATACCTACGACAACGACGACGCCGCCGGACAATTCCGCTCTCACGATGACTCTGTTGTTGGGCGGCCAAATAATTGGCCAAGGTTGCGGGACGCGCGCTCGCTGCGCACAGCCCGAACGAGCGAGAATGGGCAAATCGGGAAAGAACGAAGGAAGCAGGCGGTAAGCAACGAGGCTGGACCGGGTTGGGTTGGGGCCGTATAAGTCAGTGAATGGCATATTGAGCGCCGGTGGCGTCGGCGGCAGACGAAACATCAACATAACAGATGATGACCGGTCGACACCCGATCCACCGAACATCAACAAACAACTAAATCAGTAAGCAAGTGTATGATGACGACAACGACGACGACGGCGATTCGGTTGCGCTGGAAGTCCAGCGGGGCGCGAGCAGAGAGCCGCTACCACCACGACCACCACCACCAACAACAACACCAATAACAAGAATAGCGATTTAAAACTAAAGCAGCAAAAGGTAGGCTTGCAGAGGCCAATGGCACGGGGTCACACCGCCTCTGCCAATACCACCACCACCACCGACGATTATAACAAAGATGATGGTGTCACTGGTACTTAGGCCTGGCGTCGTCGTGTTGTTGTTGTGGTTGTTGTGGCTGTGGTTGTTGTTGTAGTTGTTGTTGTGGTTATTATTCTTGGTAGTGACCACAACAACGACAGAAAACATCCAATTGATTGGGCGGGAGTAACTATGACTCTCTTACCGGCTTGGTCTGCTGGCGCGCGACTTCCGCGCGCTGCGGGGACCTTCACGAGCCCCTATGTAAGTTAGTCAGACGGTACAAACTCCCAATAGTAACACTCCCGTGTTTTAACAACTAACCGGGGGCAAGGCATACGATAGAGATTGGTTGGCAACGAATTTATATTGTCATCCTGTCGTGGCCCATTCGAGGGCTGCCAAGGCTATTGCCAATACGGGGGGACTGTGCTGCACATGGACCCCCGGGCCGGACGGTTAATGCCCCGGGTGACACCCGGTGATACCGTCCGGGACGCCTGCTGCCTTGGCTTAATAGGCAAAATGAGTGAGAAGTGGCCACATGAAAGCAGACCACCGGTCGAGAGGACCTTCTGGCCCCGTAATCACGGGGAACCCCTGCGCTGGAGTGGGTCAAACTCCCCTTCGGGGGGGCGCGTAATATTCTGGTGTGTAACGCGGAATCGCGAGGTGAACGCGTCTAATCGGTACGGTGGAGTAGTCAACCCCCATTCCGAACCTCGATAGGGGGGGAGGGTGGGGGAGCTGCTGGCCTGTCTATTCTGGCTGGCGGGCACTCCCGTCATAGGCTCGCGCGTATTAAATCGCGGGCGGCGGGAGGTGTAAGTATTTCTCTCTTTAGTATATGTAGTGCTTGGAAACTCTGATTTGCTTTATACCTGAATGTCCGAACCACCGCTGACCAAGTTATTGTCACCACCGTACTTTGATCATGCTGTACTAGCGCCTTACAGGTTTACCACTGGCCAGCAGGAACTATATTTTTCTTTACGCATCAACTACTAATCACACAGTAAATTATATTTGCGCCTGGCGTTATCCTCCTATGCCGGTCTGTGCCGGTCTATGCTGAATGGAAATCTTGATGGCCACCGCGGAGCAGTCATATGCATCGATTAGTATCTGAATAATTGTCGGTTGTTTCAAGCAATTTTATAGTGCTGGTGTCGCGGCGTTCCAGGACATAAAAAGGACCTTGGCGAAATACAAAAGCTTCACACGTGCATTTATTTTCGAAACGCCGAGGGCCTAAATAGGCCTTTTCGGGCGTTTCGAAAATAAATGCGTTTCGCCCGCTAAAGATACTGAGGCATTTTACGGCTTTTCTTTATCCAGATGACCTTCAACTTCCGTAAGACCGCAATGACGTTTAATCTGATGTATCTATTATTTGCAATAATTTCCGTGACTTTTTGCGAGTATGCAAATGTTAGATATGACTGCCACTTTTCATCGCGTCTCGCCCCTCATCCAATCGAGAAAAAATACCGTGCGTCAGTGCATCATTAAACTTTGCCTGGTGTCACCATCGTTTTGTATTGACACCTTTCTTGACATCCGGCTCTGACCGCAAAGAAATCTCGTGAGGAAACATCCGCCAGCATCTGGATACCTAAAATAGCCGACTTTTTCATCATCATCATTATATTTATTCCACTCATATTGAGTATGCACATAAAATAGACAATTATACAGTTATCAGCTGCTTGCGGCATATTATTCGAGAGAGGCAGTGCAGTGATCTTTTTGCAAGGGCCAGGCAAGCAGACGCGTGAACTTCGTACACGCGTGAGACTTCGTGCACAGTCGACAGATGCTCTCTGTGTACTCCTCGTGGACGCTAATGTTCGAACAGACCAGGTGATGATAGCCATGAACTATGTATCTCGTATAGATGTGGCGATTGTCACACGTATGTGTAAGACCAGACCACAAGTGAGAGGGACTGAAAATATCCAGGTCTCCAACCTCTCGGCCGGCTTGTTCAACTTTACTTTCTCATTCCGAGATAGAGCTCTCGAATGGTATTATACGCGACGTCTTCAACCTTAAGCGATTTATTTCAACAACCGGCGCACAGTCTGACATTAGATACGCAAAGCGGCTCCTTACCCGCCTTGACAATCAAAGCACTCGCTTCATGTACATTGGGAAACACCTTTCAAGCAAACCAAAGTTTGCCCGAGTGTGGTGTTCCCATACCCTGTAAAGGTCGTCCCAGTATAATGAAGCCGACGTAATAAGCGTAAGCCCCGAATAAAGGCCGCTGCGAACGTATACCGTCTTTGGCAGCCAATCAATCTCCTCTTCAGAATTTCACAGCCTTGGTCTTCATGGCATTTATTCCCAGCCCCTTTGAGGCAAGGAACACCTCTGCCAGAGAAGTGACGCGCCTTCTGGCACCCCGTCGACCACTATGTCATCTGCGTACATCACAACTGTGGCCTTCTGGAACTCCTGTCGAATATAACCGACAAGCAGAAGACGAAAGAGACGCAGCTCAAGTGGTCCCCTTGCGGGGATCCCACATTTTGCCTATGGATTATGCACATACAATAGATTGCATCACGCGCTCATCGACCTCTCCGAAAGCCGAATTGCTCCGGCGGAAGGGTCTGGTCGACCACGTACTCGATTCGTTCTGTAACCGATTTGCAGAAAATCTTCCTCAGGGTCCTTTCAAACGCTATACCGCGGTATAAGTTTGGGTCTCATCTATCATCACCATGCTTGCTTTTAAACAACAGAAAGCCTAGCAGTATGACAGGCTTCTGGCATTTTCCCATCTTTTCATTGTCTCATTGAATAAATTACAAAGATGGTTTGCCATGAGTGCCTCAGACTGCACCCAGTGCTATAGTAAAACCGGTCTGGCCCCGCACTCTTCCCTCTCGGAAAAAAGTGCAGAATCTGACTTACTTCTTCTACCTTAAAGGGCAAATTTATAATATCCTGCTCCAATGTGAACGGGCGCTCAATCAATGGAGCCAGGCGTACCGCCTCGCAGTTATATAGAAGACCAGTTAAGTGACTCGTTACCTGTCCGTCGCTGAGCAGGTGGTTCGCCCCCTACGAGGTCTCACAACGTAGGTTGAGGGCTTGCGTTCTGCTTATTCGAGCAGTCGTATTTCCTCCTGCCTAGCGTAGTCACGCTTGTGGTCACGGCACATTTTTATGTATGCTTTTCTACTGCTGAAGTAGTCGCACCTGCGTCTGGCTAGCAGCTGCGGTGGTGCCTTTACCCTCACTTGGCGCAAGAGTTCGAACACCCCACGGTGGGCGAGATACAAGCCTGAGAAAACCACTGTCGTGATTTCCTCTGGCCCGGTCTCTTCCACCTGACTGCACTTTTCATGGTTCTCTAGCAGTTTACAACAAGTATCCACATCACGGCTCACCTCGAGGCTATCAGCTTTAAAAGTGATAGGTCAACATGTCTCGTGGCGATAAAATATCTACAATATTTGCAATTGCTGACACGGGTGGCTGCTTCCTTGCAGCCACCCGAGAACATCGAAGCTTTTAACTTTGCCATTGACATGATTGTGAAACAGTAGGTTCAATGGTGCTGCTTCCGTTATGACTTATATAAGTGTGGTCTTTTTGCCACATTCCAGAACGGCATTCGGGCTATTACTCGGTGATTTTCTAGGAGCCCTGCTGCAGGGCTAGGTTTGACCTCGGCTAATAACTGACATTTGTTCTTCTTCACTTACAAGCGTCGCTGTCAGCCTGGCTTCGCCGCATTGACAAAGATCGTAGAAGTTCTCTTCTGGGTCCCTCTTCCTTCATTTTGAGTCTTTGATACTCGGCGCAATATGATTTGCTTTTCACAAAAAAATACATTAGTTGGTGCGTTTTATTGCGTGGCTGTCTGCGTTTTGCGGGCTGGCTCCGAAAACCACTTTTTAGTCTGTAACGGTGTCGACAGCCACAAAACATAGGACAAAACAGTTTGCTTCAGTGAGACAACTACGCATATCTGGAAACCTGCCAATAGCGCCGATATATACGTTTGGCCTATGCATGATAATAATGACTAGCGTTACGCGCAAGGGAGAAATTAGTATCTGTCATTAAGTTATCTGCAACGTACTCGCGGTTCGAGCAATTGAAATTCTATCCCAGTTTTCTTAAAACAAAGTTTTGAAAAACTAAATATTATACATCAATGTATATTATACGCTATGCTACCAAATGAATTAAATGACAATATAAGAATCACGTCAAGCGGTGGAATAGCTGTACTATATAGCAGCAAGCTCAATGGAATAGAAGCACTATACACAGAAGACAACTGCGTTGTACTTGCAGGAAGTTCCATAAATATAATTGCAATGTATTCTAGTCCATCGGAAGCTATTCCCCCCCTGTTGGAAAAGCTAGTGCATTGCTTAGATAAAGTCGGTCTTAACAAAACAACAGTGCTTTGCGGGGATCTCAACTGCCCTCTCGACAAACCGAACAATGTTAGAACAAACGCACTTGTCAGCACGTTAGCGTCCCGTTGTATGTGGGTGGTTTCCACAGCCGAGGAACCGACCTATGTAGCTCCACAAGGGAGGTCTACGATAGATATATTCGCCACAAACGCCAGACACGATAGCATCAGATACAAGGGTCCGCAGTTAAACACTCTGGCCTTTGGTACCAGACGACACCTTTTTGTTGCAATGTCGCTCACGGTACATTATCAGGCAGCAGACTAGAGGCGGCAGCGGTTAAATGCTGCCATTGACATAACCCTCTTACTGGAGCTCTCGTAAGATGTTCTCCCTCTTCCGAACCCCCTAAATATCGAAGTATATGCAACACAACTTTAAAATGTCATACTGCATAGCGTGCGTCCCCAGCTGAGTAAACCTCGAAAAACCTGTTGGTATACCCGAGAATCTCTGAAACACTGTATGGTTTAAACGTATATCTTGGCAAAAGGCCGCCCGGAAATGACCTTCCTGTAGACGAATGCCAGTCGGATTTATAAAAAGGCGGTGCCTCGAGCCAAACTGGAGCACGAGATAGAAGCACAAAACAAGCTTCTCATACAGTTCCATCTTCATCCACATAAATGGCTACGCTTCGAGATGCGCTCAACAGCCTGTCCAGTATCACCTGAAAGGCTGCATAGTTATTTTCGACAGATGTTTGCCAGCTCATCAACGATTCCCAGTTGCATCCCGATATACGTTTCCGTTTGGGGCCGAAAGCCAACCAAACCTCGACAGGGGCTGGTTCGTTCTATCGGTATCTCGGAGGTTGTGAATGTGATAATGAAAGCGCCGTCAGGAAAGGCTGCGGGCCCAGACCTTGTTCGGAATGAACATCTGCAGCAGGCGATTATTCTGGCTCCTTGTCTTGCTTCTCTCTGCAACGAAATCACGAAGACATCGCACTTACCTGAAGAATGGAAAGTCAGCCTTCTAAGTGTGTTGCCGAACGGGAAAAGGGGATCCCTTAGCACCTTCGTCGTACCGTGGCATAGCAAAAAAAAAGCGTCATTTAAAAAGTACTGTCAGCATTGGTAGCACGTCGACTAGAAGATTTTTTGGAAAGTACCGAGTGCTTGCCAGAGCAGCAGCACGTCTTTAGGCGAGGAAGGTCAACGATGACGGCTTGCTCTGTTCTTCTCAATAGTATTCAAACGACTCTCCGGGTTAAACGCAACTTTCTTTTTGCTGTTTTCGTAGACTTTAAGGCGGCTTTTGATACGGCGTCACGAACAATGGTCCTAGAGAAATTAGCGCTATGTGGTGTTCCAGCGGTAATACTAAAGTTATTACAAGCTATGCTGCAGGAGGGGTTTGTAATCATCGACGACGGGGTAACTGAACACACCTCAATTACTCAGGCTACAGGAGTTGCACAAGGCGATAATCTTAGCCCGCTATTATTCTCAATATTGGTGAGCGATCTGCCAGACCAAATCTAGCGTTGACACCCGCAAGTTAGTACACTCATGTATGCTGATAACCTCGTCCTCTACTCCCGGAGTCGATTTCATCTGCAACAATCGCTTGCCTCACTGCAAAAGTTTGTTGACCTAAATGCTCTAGTAATACGTAGCAAAAACTAAAGCAATAAAATTTCGCCGCGGAGGTAGGCTCATCGAAAAAGACAAATTACGCTTGAGCTCAGCACCAATAGATTTTGTTCAACATTTCTGTTATCTTGGAGTCATCTTTTCAACGCAGGGTTTACATTTTACTAAACATATCGAGGTAAGAGTTCATAAGGGCATTTTATCGTTTCATAATATCCCAGAGCCTCATCGGTTGTCGCTGGATGTCGCTCTAAAATTTTTTAATTTACAGATTGAGCCGCTGCTGCTTACGGGATACAGGTCATATGGCCCCATCTATCAAAAGCAAATCTCGAAGTACTTGACAAAATTAAAGCCAGTTTTATAAAAAGAGTGCTAGTAGTTCACCGCACAAGCCGCAATCGGCTTGTGTATCTGTTGGCTTCGAGACCACTCTTTGTGGAGGAGCTCAGAGCAACTTATTCTTTACCGAGAACGGAGGCCTTTGAGAATCATCTTGCCGAATGGGATTATACATTTGCGGATGTTGATTGGCGTTTTTATGAGACTAGAGCGATGACTATAAACTACTGGAAGAGCCCATGTTGTAGAAACAGATACTTCGTTACTGGGTTTGCAATGCATGGATTTCATAAGAAAATATGTATACGAAATGGGTGGCATGAGATATCAAACGAGTGTGAATGCAACCTATGCGGAAAATCATGTGATCTGTATCATCTTCAACAGTGTACAAAAGCAATATCGCTGATGAAAGTTATTTAGGAGAGCTGTAGCACCTATGTGCATAAACCAAATATTGGTTAATAAACAATACAATACATGAGAATCACGTCAAATGGAGTTACTTTAGAACAAAATAGATCTCACTAAATCTGTACTCTTTCAAAGGTTTTGAACATGTATGATGCTAGAGCTGTTCCAAGGTGCTCCCAATACATGTAAGGCATAATATGAATGCATCTAAACTCAATGAGGTTAATCGCTGGCTGTGAACGTATGCTGTCCGCATCCATTGATAACAGCTCGCTCTCACCATGCTTAATTGAGTAAAGCTATAGAAAGTGTTTCACAGATTAATAAGTCGGCTGGACCTTTTTTTGTAGGCCGGGTCGTAAGCATTATGATTTTCCGCGTAAGCCAACAGTTCTATTCCTTCTAGATTGCTGTCGACGCCCAGCACCCCATCGTGTGCTGGCATTATGTGAAATTCCAACAATAATCCTGCACTTATCCCCCCCCCTCCCACTAGACCCCGGCCACCAAGGTAGAATGATCGGTACAGATACATTAATATTTCGTTCCACCTTCCAATTTATTGCGTCGAAAGCGTACACATTTCTTCGCCTTCGGGGGCCTTTGAGATCTCCCGACTCGTTCGTTCCAGTATATTTTATAGGACGGCGCCAAGCATAGTCTGCTTTTCTGGGAACCACCCGGTGACGGAAGAAACTTGGAGTCGTGGAAGCAATTTAGTTGTCTATTCTATTTGATGCTGAACATTCTGCGATGGACGATGAATGGATACTATGCAATGATCAGCTTGTTTTAAATAGGGTTATGAAGGCGGTTTGTTCGTTTTTGGAAAGCGGACTAGTACGTTAGCCATAGCTGTCGTCTACCGTGGAGTCGCCGGTTCGATCCTCGTCGTTGATCGAAATTTCTTTGAGCGACGCTCAATGAGAATAGATAATAATTCATATTGCTGAAAGCTGTTAGCGGCCATGCTGCCACAGGAGCTGTTGGGGAAACCCTAGATATCTCAACATGTCCGGTTCTCGGTGCGATAAACTGGGTGAGTTCCAAGCCCGTAGAAGACGGAAGATGGTTTAAAAAAAGACTAGAACTAATTGCAAATTGAAAACAACAAAAACAGGATTATGTACGCCAGCTGACAGGGAACAAGTGCGGACGAAACAAATAACGACGGCTGAAAAACGGGCCAATACCATTAAACCCAGAGAAAAAGGTAACCCGAACGTGTACTCTAGTGCACTGTTGCACTTAGCACTAAGCCGCACCGACGAGCTCTTCTTAGCACCCCATTGCTTCGTGTGCACAAGTGTATCTCCTTGCATGCGCGCATCAGATGTCGCCACCTCGTCGCGAACACGAATGGAGAGAGAGACTCGTCTCGTTTCGATCTTTCTCTCTGTTGACTTGCAGAATAGGGCCCGGGCGTTTCGTTCAAAAACGATGAATCAGACAAGGTGCAAACTTAAATATTGTTTTAAAATGTCGAACCGCTGTAACAGTCTGTGATAACCTTCCCGCAGATTCAAGTTGGCTTTTTGAGGGTGACCTGCGAGGGTTGTGGTTTCCTTTAACTATATCCACGAATCCAGAATGCAGACACCCAAGCTATCAGATATCGAACCGTCTTCTAAGCATTTGATTAAAATAGAGCCAAAAGACACCAGGAGAGTTTCACTTTTTCTGAGGCGCCCGTTTCTGATCAAATCGTGCTTTTTCCTGAAAACATCTTTTTGAAGTGTTGTTCTGCTGAAGCCCTTGAGTATGCAACGTTTTGAGTTGTATAGTGAATCAATTTGTAGTATGCCGCTCTGCCTCCGAAATTATTAATTGCGCTTCTTGCATATTTGTGAAAACAAGTTATGCATCCTAGAGAACCTTGGCGTGCCATCCTTGGACCGAGCTTTACAAGTCCGTAATTCCCAGACACTCGTGAGACAGCATATATTGCTTGCTTCCTGTGTTTCCTGGCATCACAGCAAAAAACATTAAGTCACAATTTCGTCGATTTCTTCGGAGTACACGTTTCTAAATGATTTCAATTCTTGTACTGAAAAGCCTGAAAAAGACTACTGAAAAATTGTGTCTGGCAAAACATGCAACAGGACTAGGAATACAAAGTGGGAGCGTAGCCGTTTTGTACAATGGCAGACCTGGTGAAATAAAAATTCAGTATAATGATGACAACTGTGTGAGCGAACGACACAGCTAAGCTCGATTCAGTTATCTACAAACGCCAACTTTATTCTGTAGTGACCTGAACTGCCCAATAGATAAGCCCAACAATATTAGGCGCAGATCGCTGATCAGTATCATACATGATTGAGGTCTGTCGCTTGCCAGATCTCCGGATGTGTATACCTTTGTGGGGCCTCTGTGGGTAGATCAACGATCGATATATTTGCAACAAATGTAAAATACCATCAGAGCGCACAGAAAACGCGTCCGCACGGGCGCCGCCATCTTGAAGACTGAGAAATCGCACAATTGTGTGCCGAACGACATGGCACGGATACCACCATTTTGTGTGCATGGAGCCAAATTGTTTTACCATTGAAGAATGCGTATGTAGTTTTTGTGGACAGTCCGATATTGGGCGGTACCACATGCTTGTATGTAAGGAAATTGTTGGAACCTCCCTAACAGCCAGAGTTGATTATATAATGTCAGACCACACTGTTGTATTGTGACTGTAACTACCAATTCTATGGTGAATAAATCATGAATGAATATTTGCAACAAGCATTGAGGAGACCTGTGTGACGTATCACGGCGTGCTGTCGCAAGTGACAGCTTTCGGCGCCAAATCGCATATTCCGGTTGAACTCAGTGCGCCGCTGCCGTAGGAATCTCTAGTTCAACGGAGATCGAAATGGTTGCAGTCGCTAGACTTTGGTCGTCTTGTTCTATACTCCCGAGAAATGTTGCCACTTCCAAGAGAGTTTTAGGTTGATAAGTATCGTGTAAGTCATTCGGTAAAGCGTCTGCAAAAAGCGATATAGGCGCAGCGTCTTGTTTAAGTTTATATTCTGCCCTGACGTAATGCTGCCGTTATATGAATGGTTCAACAGGGCGTACAAACAGATGATCAGATCAGCCAAAAGGGACTATGCCTTGAATGAAGAAAACCGTCTCATTCTGGAAAGCCACTAAAGATTATGTTATCAACGCCAAGCTGAAGGCAAAATCTCGTAAAGCCAGCTCCGGATTAAGTGCAAAATTAACAACTGCACCAAGTAATGCTGCTGGTTCCAGCCATACACGCTCTATTCAAGAAAATACAGGAATATGCATCCTTGCTGTCGTCATGGACGGAAATTATTTTTAGTGTCATTCCGCAAGAGAAGGGCAACTTGATCTCTCCGTCATCTTGGCGTGGTATTGCAAAGAAGGGTGTGGTATACGAGCTCCTAGCTAGTACATTGACCAAACGACTAGAGGTCTTTCTCGACAACGTAAATGGCTCGCCGGAAGAGCAGCATGGATTTAGAAGAGGAAAATCGACGATGAATGTTTTCTCCGTGCTTCTCTGCGAGATTCTGTCGAATCTCTCTCAAAAACGGTTACCCCTCTACGCCGTTTTTGTGTACACTAAATCTGTCTTTGACACAGCGTCGCGAAAACCGATTGTAGACAAGCTGGCGTACCTCGGAGTACCGTTTAGATTTCTTCAACAACAGGGGTTGCTCAGCAGGACAATCTCAGTCCCCTACTATTCTCTGTTCTGGTTTCAGACTTGCCATGAATAATCACTAAGCGGCACAAGTTCGTCAAGGTGTTGCTCTATGCTGACGATTTGGTTCTGTTCCCAGAAGCCGTTATCGGGATCTCGAGAGCCCTGCATGCGACAGCCGTGTGGTCCACGTCATCGGTATCGCCGGCGTCGGACAAGACACATACGTCTACCCCAATCTTCCCGATCTTCACCTTGTAGGTCTGGAAGCTGCCATGACCGGTGAGAACTTGGGTTAGGTAGTACGTAGTTTTCGTGTACTCGCATCGGTACCATTTCATGCAGGCGACGCAACCGCCATTTCCCTACTGCTGAAGACTGAGTGCGTCGTCAACTCGTAAACATCAGGAAGAGGTGGTGTTTTGTAGACACGACTTGTAGCCGATCATGATGATAGCATGACGATCATCTACTTGTGCAAATGTTCCCATTTTTGTAAGAATAGCTGAATTTCTCTTGGCATGACACGACCAATGCACTCGGCGTCGAACCTATGACCACATCTGACATTCTGTAGAAACGATGTGTCGATATCTAGTTGTTTACGGGCTGTGTCGACGCCCGAGACGAGAACGAAACCGTTTGAAAATGCCCGCGGCGGCAAAAAAACACTTATTACCCTTTCCTTCTCCGGCCAGCGACCTCTCCCTGTCGGCTGAGCTCAAATGAACGCATCCTTCCGATGACTAGTTCGAGCAACGCCTGTAGTAGTAGTAGTAGTAGTAGTTGTTGTAACACGTCAAAATCTCTTATTCAATACAGATGTTCAGCTCAAGTTGGTCAGCCGGGTTCATTACGCACGCATCGCTTCGCAATCCGAGTGAGTTTCGAATATAAAATATCCGTTGTTGATCGAATTTTCTCTGAACGAAGCTTACTCTGATAAACCATACCGCTGATAGTAAGCGGCTATTGTGCTGAAACTCTAAAAAGTCTCGACATGTCCAGTGCGCGGTTCAATGCAGATATGCCTCACGGTGGTCGCAAGCTCGCAGTGGACGCACGGTAGTCCAGAATTGAAAACAAAATATATATATATATATATGATTAAAAACTAAAAACAAAAAATTATTCTAGACATCAAAAACACTAGCCATTTCCAGGTCCCAATAAGGCTGCGAATGCTATTTATAAGGACTTCTAACGCATGGACAATTGTATTTCAACATGTATTCCATAAACCAAAGTCTCCGTTTTTCTACAAACGTTTAAGTGCTCCGAAGATTGGGAAACTTACGTAACCATCATAAGTAAAATGACATAAAACTAACAATCTAGTTGTAAATGTACAAAAATGCATACAAACTCCGCAAGGAGACCCACTGAGCTGCGTCTCGTTTACACTTCTCCTTGCTGATCTCATCGGTTACGTCCGATAGGAGTACCAAAAGGCCGTGGTGATGATGTATGCAGATGATATCGTGGTCGCTCATCGCGACCTAGGTGCTATCAAGCGCATTACCTCTATGATAGGTCGATTGGCTGCCAGAGACGTTATACGTTGCTTCGGCCAACCATTGGAATTTGTTAACTCTTTCCAGTATCTTGGCCTTTGGGTTCATTATACGGGAACGACGTTCACAGCGCATATAAACGAAACAGTACGGAAGGCACTTGTCTCTCTTTACGGGGAATTAGGCAATGTCCGCAGACTGTCCGTCAGCAGTGAGTCTCTTCATGCTTAAGATTGTTCCGGGGCTGATGTATGGCCTTGACAGGGTGTGGAACCACCTCACACTGGCGAACTTTAACCAGCTTGAGAGGTGTTTTCATTATATATGTATGAAGCGAGTGCTTTGCTTGCCTATTCGAGCAAGGAGCCGCTTTGTGTATCTCATGTCAGGCTGTCCACCGGCTACTGAAACAATCCGACTAAGTCTGAAGATGCCGCGTGCAGTACCATACGAATGTTTTATTTCTGAATGGGAAGCTAAAATCGAACAGGCCAGACGGGAGGTCGGTGGTTTGGACGTTTTCAATGCCGTGCACCTTTGGTCTGTTCCTGCATGTGACAGTCGCCACGCATACACCAGGTACATCGGGCATGGTTATCACTAGCTGGTATGTTTAAACGCAGCCTTTCACGAGGAGTACGAGTTGTGCACCTGCCGGTTCCGCCTGCAGAGGTGTGCCAAGTACCATGCAGTGGAATGCACAGCGCTGGACAAAACATCGTTGCACTGCTTCTCTCGCCGAAAGCGTGAAGAAGATAGAGTATTATGAAGAAACATCTTGAACTGTATATTATACTCAATTTGAGTGAAATAAATATAACTGACTTGAAAAATGCATACAAACAAAAAAAATAGAGGACTAACTGGAAAATTCGGTTGCACACATGGTCACGGCGGGAAAGCTCCCTGCAAGCGCGAGCTGGTAGTGTGGGGCTTCAACCCACTAAAACCAGTCATGCCCCTTCCCCCGGTCTGACTGGGAACTGCTGGCGCATTTCATCAAACAGTCAAAAGGCAAATCTACTACTCTTAGCGGGTGTGTTCCTCGGGAGCCGCGGGAAGGGGGGGCGCTTTAGGGGACCTAATTTTTTCTTGTAGTATCATCTGATATAATTTTTCTAGTATAAGAGTGTTTGCGTCATTTTTTGCGGATGTCATGTAGGTTAAAAGCTGGAGTCTTCATTAAAAGCTGTAGGGGTACGCGCTGTTCCACGCATGCAGGGCATGTCTGAACAGTGTGCACATCAGTTTCCTTGCCTACATCCACGACATATATATATATATATATATATCGAATTGGACATATGCATATGGCCGGGGACTTTTTGTAGGCTTGAATCTCTGCCTACTGGGGTTTTATGCAACGATGGAAAATATGACGGGGTGATCTGCGGAGAGAGCTAACATATTACAGAATGACGCACTTAGACCAATTGTTATGAGGAAACTGTACGTACAGAGATTACGTTTGCATTCGTATATATCACGCGCGAATTATCAAGGCGTGACACGTGACCTTCGAAGTGTCTCCTCCTGCATCGTTGACGTCGAGTAGCCATGCACCTCCGTGCCCCCTGCTAGAAATCTGACCAGCTATTTCTTAAAAAAGACTCGATGCCCCCGGCACTGAGCGTCACTTAGTGTGCGAAGTAAATGTTGTTTCTGAATTCGTTGCCATTTTGCTTGGAGTAGCTTTTTGCACTTGCCCATTGAGCTATGCATATAAATGTTGTTTATGTACAAATATATACTATGTTTATTTATGCGTATACATGGATGATATGTAGGTCAATGTATAGTGTGAACGTGGTTAAGTGTACTGATACATGTACTACTGTGATTATGTGGAAGTGACGTGGAAATTGATTGTTGATGAGGCACATTCTGTCGTGATTCTAGTAATGTGCAACTGGTGGGCGTATATAGTAGCGCCCTTGCATTGCGTGAGGCTACCGCTCTGAGTGCTCGTTTTTTGCGTACCGTTAAATTGTAATTTGTTAGCGAGATTTAAACTAGCATTTAAAAGCTGTAGTTCCGTCAATCAACCATGCTTGAATTAAAATTGATTGATTAATTGAGGAAATAAATGACACACATCTTTTATGGCTGCAGGTATCTAGGCCACCTGGCCGCTGCTCATCTGCTACCGGAGGCTGATTTCTCGCAATGGCTTCCCTGAACCCCCTGTTCGAGCAGAACAGGTTAATTGTGAATTCAAACCATCGCAACTGTCATGCGGTCATTGATGGTTCTAATGTTCTGCACCAGCTCGCGCAACAAGTGTGGATAAGCGATTTTGGCGAATACGCGAACACCGTCCGGAATTTTTTTCGCTGGCTGCAGAACGCTAACGTGGTACCGCATGTACTCTTCGATGGACCAAATTTCGGTTAGTGTGTCGATCTGTTATGTAGCATTACCGCTTCTGATAGGCGCAAATCTTGATTCAGTAGTTTCTGTCAGTATTGGTTTAAGTGCTTAAGAATGCATGGGTTTAGATGCCATGCAGGAGTGAGTTCTTGACGTCTTGTGCCGTGGCGGTATATATATGGTTAAGACATTGGCTGCCCGAGACAAAATATTTCCATTCGCTTTTTGTCTAGGTGAAACGGTAAAGCTGTCGCGCACCAGGCGACGTCGTATGACTCGTCTCACTTCATTGCTGGAATTGCATCGAGGTAATCGTGTAAGGTATCAACCACCCACAGCAATACAGGACGTCTTCAGGGATGTTGCCTCGGAGATGGGTGTCGAAGCTGTGCAGGTTTGTGGCGACATCGAAAGTCAAATCAACAACAAATGTGGCCATAATAGGGCACAATAACACAACAACAGAACGCTGCTCTGCTCGTTCCTTGGTCTCTGGTTTCGCTCGCTAGGGCAGGCAGAATTAGGGGTCAAGGAACGAGCAGAGACGAGTCGAGGCGAATATCCACAGCGACGCACCCCTCGGGTCGGAACCACTCAGCCAAGTATTCCCGAGCTTCTGGGCGGTGGAGCACGAAGTGTGGCTTAGTGGGTTTGTGAGTCTTACGCTTGTCACTGCTAGCTGCCAGTGACGGATGTGCATCATGCATTTCCATAATCTTCCATAAAAAGCGGCCAATATGATTTATCCTTCACACCGGTCTTTCCGGGCGGGCCGTCGGTCGCCTCAGTCAAAAGATACATTGGGATTGCGTGTAATAGTAGGTAAAGTAGTCTCTGCAGAATAGTTGCGTGGCATCTGCTAAATTGCCAAGCGAATATGGAGACTCTAAGACTTTAGACGCCTCCTATGGATATCGTGCTAGACTGATGAAGGCCCTCGATTAAAACCCTGTTTGACAAGGTAGGCTATCAGCAGTATTCAATCAACTACTCTTGCGTATAGCGCCATCGTAAGCAGTATGCTTAGTAAATGCAGTTCGCGTCGATAGTACAAAAAAAACGTTATCATTTTCTCGTTGTCTACAATCTTACAACGGATACGTATTCAAATTCTATTCAAAATTAGTCTGAGTGTGGAAAGGCGATCCTGTCAGACCACCACGGAAAGACAACTAGAAAGAACAACTACTTGCAGCGTTTGCAGTTGCTCTTGCAATATATTGCTACACGCTCAGAAGCAACAGGTAGATTGGGCGTCATTGTAAAAGGAACAGGCACCGGTCTCAAGGCTACGCCTTTCATGGTGTTCGCTTGCGACCATCGCGCAACGAAAGGGGCATTAGGGCGCTAACTCACTTTCTACGGTCCTAACAAGATTATAGAGTGTAATATGGAATAATGGTTATGTTGTATAGCATGATATAGACTTTGAGCTGCTTTATAATAAAATATCACTATCGATGCTGACTTGTGAATGTTGGAGGCGAATACGCCAGTGGAGCCGAAGCTTAGTTAAATCATGATGCTAACGTTTTTCCGCCCGCCAAACGGATATACTGCAAATTAGTCGCTTTAAAATTGGGAAGCGACGAATAGGGGTGACGCGGCCCATACACAAAACAGTCGGAAGCAGCCGTGAGCATATGACGAAAGCGTAGATTCAGCCTCTCGAAATTCCTTGTTTTCTAGGTGATCGGCGACCGTGACTTTACGATTGAGATCGTAGCTTATGCAAAGTATCTGGACGCTGTGGTTATTTCGGGAAACACAAAGTTTTTTCTACAGGACATTCCCCGCGGCTGTCTACTGTTGCGGGACACATTGAAGATCGATCCGTCAAAGCCTGTCGTCGGGCCCACGGTTCTCTACAGGAACTTCGCCAGCCACACACGTCTTGGTCGGTACTATTTGTCACGTAACAGTTATGGGTTTGGCTAATCGCTAGTACGGCGTGAGCTGAGGCGCCACTGTAGTACGCGTTGTGTTGAAATGTGCATAACTTCCTGCATAATCAATCTACTTTTCTTGTCAACTGTCCTGCGCAGCTCTGCTAATCTACGGGTTGCTCTGTAGTGTCGATTTATCCCGTCGGTGAGACGTCGAACTGTTAGACTAACCATGTTCACTCGCTCTTGTTGGCTACACGTGTCTACAACGTACAATGTCCAGTGCATGATTCTCATGGATGCATGCATGCGTATGTCCCTCTGTGAGAAAATCAGCACTGTTATAGGAGCGGGAAACAGACCCATGCTAAATGAATGTGCCTGTCTGGTTAATGCGAGAGAACAGATGAGAACAAAGCTGTTCAGTTATATGCTCCTGTACACGTCATGCGGGTAGTTTTGAATGCAATTTTCTGAATTTTTATCACGACTGGAAGTTTGAGCTATTATTCTGCCGCTGTTTGTCAAATGTATGAAAATTGAAGGTTGTAGAGGTTTAATTGAAACAAACAAACCACCAGAACCACCTGGTCTACAAATGTATAACATTATACCATTATCTTACTACGGCTGACATTCTTCAGCCGTAGCCTGTAGCCCCTCGGAAAATCTATCTAAAACGTTTTTAGATCGGCTTGTTTAGATACGATTATTATCTCAAAAAATTCCTTTCGGGGCTGACTCTCAGCCAAGATTTAACATCCATGGGACTGCTTTTCGCATGGCTTCATAGACGGACCCCCATAAATACATATGTGCAACGGTGGGGCTCGAACCCGCGCACCTATGTGTGTCCTCCGGTTGCGAGGCGCAGACTTAAGCCATCACGGCACCGGGCTTGACAGATACTATTTACTAGATAATAATTAGGAGCTAGGAGAAGACAAGAAGTACACATTCACACCTCGCAACTGTTACGTTTAAACAACAACAATAATAATAATAATAATAACTATTATTATGCCAATGATACCTAGTGCATTTAATGCTGTTCTGCATGCATTGTTCTTGTCTTGCCTGTCCTCTGATCTGGTGGGCCAGAGGTGCAGTCAGGTCAACGGCAGAAACTGCGCCCCGTGCAACTGAGAATGGAGTGTTCTTTTGTGCCGTAGTTTTGTTAAGCTGGTCCTTTTCTCGATTTGTTTGGATTATGTTCGACGTGCCTGCCGATCACTAGAGGAATCTAAGGACCGGTATGCGCCTCAGGTATGGTTCGCCATAACGCAAGCGCAAGGCCTGGGATGTGAGTTTTTTGAGCCGTTCAAGAAGTTGTTTTATCGACCCAATCAAACGTCCTTCCGCTACGTTCCCTCAAGACATATGTGCCACCTCTTGGTACCACCGGGTAAATTTCAGTAAGTAATATATATATATATACGCATACATTGGAACATGCTAAAACAATTTTTACTCCATCGATAAGTGTATGTTTAATCCGTTTTTTGTTTCTATTTGCAGCATTCGTGTATCCGTCCAGATTTTGGATTTTCTGTACCAGCACACAGCTGATGAAGCGGATAGTATCATTACGAAGGAGGTTTGTTTGCTGAGCTAATTGACTGTTTGTGCAGAAGTGCTGTTAGATTTGCTGTTGTTGTTATCATTGGTGTTTTTGCCGCAACTACCACTGTGCCAATATATATATATATATATATATATATATATGGGCTAGAGAATGAGTCAATCGAACATATTATTAAAGAATGTATAGCCTTAGGGGGGAGCAGAGATATAGAGCTGTCGAAGGCCTTAGCTCTAGGACCAAATGTTAGAAATGACCTGGTCGATGTTACAAAGAAGAGGTTGACACAATGGAAAATAAATACTCAGTAGGTATTGAAATAGACATGGATTATATGGATGCGTAGGTAATATATATGCTGCGGCTCTAAGCGCCCCTGATATAAAAGGGTGACCTGTGTATTTAGGTATACATGCCAAGCGAACAATAAATCAATCAATAAATCATATACAGACGTTCGATGCCTTGCGCATTTGCGGTGTTTGGATTCACGGATATCTATATTTTTCTGTGCGAAACTATAAATGTATTGTGTATGCGTGTGGAGCGCAGTGTTCGATGTGGAACATTATAAGAAGAAACATGGAGTGCCTTTATCACTTCCTTTTTTTGTACATATATATATATATATATATATAAATGTATTGAAGTTTGCGTCATTTTTTTTTGTACCTTTAAGTTTTGTTTCCACATCTTGTTGTGTTCAAATGCTGTTGCAGTTGTTGCCGCAGCAACGCAAAGAGGCTCGCCTCTTCTTGCAACAGGCTCGTGCGTCGTTCGACGTACCCGGAGCAGACGTCCTGGGGCGAGTGGAAGCCAGTATTAGTTCAAATCGCTACTTAACACGCGATTACCCGCATTGGTTTCTGCGGGCCATCTCGGTGGAGGTAAGTTTGGTGCCCTCGCTGCTTGTGTTTCGAGAGTGCGTGGCGCGGCATGTTGCAGCAGAAAATACCGAATCGGGACGAACAGCAGTTGCTATAGAACTTTTTTTGCTTCTAGCGTTCTCTTGCGTTAGTTTTAGCGTTCTCTAGTAGTTCTCGTGCGTTTAGTGTTGTCACTGCTTTTGGTTGCGTAGCTGATACACGCTTGGACATGCGCAAAGGCATATATCTTTCCAGTTACCACTATATATTAACACCCAGTTTTGGGTAAATTATAATCATGCACGTTAGACACAACTAGTGGTTCGAGTATATTTATATATATATATATATATTATATACTCATTATTGGCCCATGCAGACTGGCATCCACCTGCTTGCCATTCGTATCGGAATTGCAGAATGAAGACAGTTTTAGTTGCACGGGTTTACAGAAACTGCTTGTAGTGTCCACCACCCCCACGACCGGACGGCGACCGTTACGAGTTCGCCATCCTCTCGCTTAAACGACACACGTCCTCTGGTTGGTTAGCGCCAACGACTACTGAGTCATTTACTCTTATGCCTCCTTATATATCACAGATTGCCCGCGCATCTCGTGACTCCCCGCGTCTTTGCTACTGGAGTGGCGACATCTTCTATTTGGTCCCATGTCTTTAGAATTCGACCTCGTTTTCACCCAAGAACATCCGTAAATGACTCGGTGATCAAATCCATCGGTTTGATCTATTTTTCGTCCACTCGTCCACCACGTCCTAGAGGTGTCGAGCCTGGTGACGTGGTGCATTTGCCTGCGCCTGGCGACCGGAGGAGACACATAGGTGCGTGGGTTTGAGCCCTACTGTTGCACATTTGTTTTTATGGGAGTCTGTCCATGAAGCAATGCGAAAAGCAGTCTCGTGGACGTTAAACTTTGGCTGAGGGCCAGTCCCCCAAAAAAATTAATATACGCAGAAGCGCTTCGTCCCTCTGCGCACGTCTTACTTTCGCCGCGCCTTCGGTCGTCCTGGTCGCCGCCGAGATAGGGTTGCCGCTGCACCAGCTTCCATTAAGCTTCGAGGAAGATAAGAAATCTCAAAATGACAATAATTCCTTAAATATATGCCGGTGGGCACCCGACAGCCCAGAAAGCTAGCGAAATGCACGTGCACGGGCGGCGTTACAATCGCCGAGAAGAATCATCAGCGTGCAAAGATCACGCGCATGGGCCGGATGATATGAGTCGTCCCTTCTTACGTCGACCGAGATCGCTAAAACGAGTACTGCGTCGGAGGCCTGCATGATCTGTTAGATTGCATTCGACGCGGCGGAACATAATTTTTTATTCCAATACAACAAAATATTGGAGGACAAAATAGCTTTGATTGCACTGGTATATGGGACCCCAGCATTATAGACACTATCGCACTGCTTTTTGTCAAGGCAAGCGTCTGAAAGGCGTGATCTGCAGTATTAGTGAGAGGCATTTAGGATTTATGAGGAAATAGATCTTTAGGCCTGTCATTTTTGTAACCCTGTCTCGTTGAGAACCTTTTGCTTGGGTCATTTTGCAGGATGTGGGTAAGCATTTTAAGCTTTTTATGGGCGAAAAATCAATGGCCTTTACTTTTTTTACTAGGGCGAGTTTATATATAAAATTTAAGCCACGCGTTGAATGCCGTGTAGAGTAGTTCTCACGAAAATATTGACATTTCCTTATAATTGCATTGTTTTATGACGTTATTTTCATCGGCCTTCTCTTATGTTGACGGATTTTACGTCGCTCTGCACATTTTAATGATCTAGTCAAATCTACGTATCTACTTGTAAACATGCTATTCCGTTATTTCATCATTATATAATTAAATGTGTATATTCCGCTGTATAAATCAATTGTGTTATCTAGACTTTAATATTGCTAGTTATCTGGACCCGATACTTGTGTAGACACATAGGTATGATTGAGGATGTTCAAAAAAGAAGATTCCTCCAAGACGAGCACTGCTAACCGTCCGTCGCTGTAACCGATGCAAATATAACTTTTTATTAAATATACTTACGTGCATAAATGTTCGTTTCTTTTTTATGGCTGTGGCTGTAGAGTAAGCTTCTTCCGGGTTTATTGGACACGGCTGTATCAGGCCATCACTACATGATGATTTTGACTGAAAATCCAGACAAGGAGTCTTGCCATCTAGTTTCCCTGCGACTTCGACGCATTCTCTATGCTATACTTCTTCGACTGCCAGGCGAAGATTTGGAAGAGGAAAGCCATTTTGTGCAGGGTATGAACAAAAAGCTTTACATATTTTCGCTTCAAAGCATTAATCTAATTTACGTTTTTGCTAAGTACGGGTTGTTATTAAAAATTGTCAATTACAGTTGTATTAAAAATAGTAATATAAACACCATTATAACACTGGTAGTTGTACTGTAGAATCTCAAACCATGCATGAAGAAATTATTACAAATAAACATATATATATATATATATATATATATATATATATATATAGGATAACATGCATTTTATTTTGTTGTGTCAATTTCGCTGTAGAGACTGATAGGGTGGATCATAGATTGGAAGAAATATCCGTGTCTACTCTGTGTCAGCTCTGGGACCCTGAGGATCGCGGCGAGCCACTGGAGATCCCAACTCTTTCCGAAGTTGAGCTGTGGTCCGAGGAACAGAGAGCGGTCTGCTTTCTTTTATGTTTAAGTATGTTTCAATATTATATCTTCCGAATTCCCACAAAAGTTAACTTTCTCACTAGCTAATGTTTGCTCTCACTAATAAATTATTCTACCACATAAGTGATTGGTTTAAAACTACCATGCTTAAATGCCCCCATTATTGCCAAACATATAGTAATTAGTGTCAGCTTTGTAAGCCTTCTGTTCTAGCAATCCACGAGTGCAATACAAAGTGTATGTTTTATTTGAATTGTGATTTGCGCTTCCATGTGACAGCCGTCCGGAAATCGTTGTTGAGTGAACTAAGGTCGCGTAGGCTTTTCCTCGTATGCATTCTAAAGTACTGGGTGCACTGCGCTGAAGTTTCGCGGCGTGACCTCACTAACGTTCTTCTTAGCATTCTCATCGTCGAACAAAGGTAATTTTACGACAAATGTATTTTATTTTTGCTACAATAATAATAATAATAATAATAATAATAAGCGGCATACCATCAGGTTGAGATATTTGGTACATTTAATAGCGTTCGTCACTTCACGTGAATTGTTTAGATTCAAGCTGTACTTCTGGGAGCGTCAGCACCGGCCGCGTTCCAGAGAATACTGAGAACAACGCTAAGAAACTTAGAGGGGTGGTAATGTACCTGGACGATATTGTAGTTGGTTTTCGGATGGTCGCGAAATCAGCACGATCAAAGGCCCGTGTTTTGGAGCGAATTCGGCAGGTGGGAATAACAATAACCAACAAATGCGTAATTGGCACAAACGCCTTTAATTTCGTTGGACGAAGTGGGTGCAAATGGAACTTGTCCATCCAGCGATAGTGTGTAGGCGATTAGAGACATGGAGAAACCGCCGAACGCGTCTCAGATCCGCTAATGTGTGATGCACACTTAAAACCCCCGACGCGCATCATATGTGATGCGTGTCGGGGGGTTTTAAGACGTAATATGGCCAATGTAACGGTTGCTGCAGAAAGACGATACGTTTGTCTGGGGCAGCGGCAATTTCCAATCGAGCTAAACAGGTGCAAACAGAGTAAAAGTTCAAACTGTATATAATGAACTGTAGTGTAACTATGTAACATCTTGAAATGCAATGTTATTGCGAAATAAACAAATATATATATATATATATATATATATATATAAACAGAGTAAAAGCGTTAGCGATATAAAATATATACCCCGTTAAAGCAACCACATTAGCGGCGTACGCATCGGACACATGAATCCGTGCAGGTAAGAGAGGCCGGCGGCTTTGCGTAAACGACACCCAGTCTAATACAATGGAGACAATTTTTTTTTGTCTGGGAGGTTTTGGGAATGCATGATGCACATGCGCCACTAGCAGCCTGCGTGACTAGTGTGAGACTCGCAAACCCACTAAACCCGGATTCCACCCCACCCCCCCCCCCAGGCTCGGTATTACTTTGGCATTACTTCGAAGCCGTGGGAGAGGCGTCTCTGCCGTTCTCCTTCAATCAGCTCTATCCCTGACTATCATCCCACATGTCTACCTGCGGTTGGATAGGGGGATGCTATTTTGTAATCCGTCCTGTGAGGGTGCGTCGAGATTATGAGGGCCTGGCTACTTCCTCCCCCTCCCTCGGCTCCTCGTCTCGACCACTCTCCCGAGAGACCCGCTCAAGGCTCTCCCGCCTGGCCGTTTCCTTGGCTGTCTTGAGTATCAAAACGGCGTCGAACAAGTTCGTCGCCTCCCTTCATGACTCCGCCGAGGTCATCATATGGGCGACCACCTCCTTGAATGGAGACACTCTACAGGAGACAAAAAACATTAGCGTGTTCTTGCCATAAAGATTGTATATCTGGGCAAGACGAATCAAATTACAAAACGACTACTAGGCGCTGGTAGCATAACATTGAGCCTGGGGAGGGGCGAGTGTCGCTAAGAATAGTGCGATGAGCGGCAGAAAGGCTAGAATAATTTTAAAGCAGGTTGTTTGTTGGTATAGAAAGGCTAGTCAACTATAATTGTGAACAATGAGACAATATGCCTAGCTCGCCAACGAGTTCATTTTCGTGCCGCTAGTATTTGAGACACTCGAGGGGCCAGATCTTGAGGCATGGTCGCTCCTACAGAAGGTTGGCAAACGAATCGAACAGGCGACAGAAGACAACAGAGCTTTAGACCATCTACATCAGCGGATATCTCTGGCGGCTCAGCGCGGCAATGGGACCGCAATTATGGGCACAATGAGGGGCTGCCTCGAGGTTAAGCTTGACTGGTAGCACTTCTCACAAGCCCTGGTGTAGTTAGTTGCTCACATTTCCCTGTAACCATGGAATTAAATACTAAATGTATCGTTTTTTTATTAGTCTACAGATTAAAAAAATGTTAACTATAATACAACAATTTACCGGATATGGTTCTGAGAATGCCGTTAGGTATGTCGTAAGCAAATAAATAGAGATTTTTTTTAATGGGGTTTGGATGGTAAGGCACCATCTATTTTTATTGAGACATCTGTGCTCCCCGTTTTTTTTCGATCATGGTCGATTTCTAATCCACTCCGGCATTCACTTTGTTTAAATTGGGAAACATGAAAACCAATTTAGGAGTGGCCGGTCTGGGTTTCGAACCCAGATCTCCCGAATGCAAGGCAAAGGCTTTTGCCACTAAGTCATCTTGCTCGGTATTATAGTGGCAGGTATAGCAAGGCGGTACAGCCAATTACCACCTACCAAATCGCATGAGTGCTTGATATGCCGATCGCGGACGAACAGCCAAGATCACCAAAGCGCCAGTTCGAGCGACCGACTGGCCACGAAAGCCGTGGAGCAGGCTGGCCATAGGCATCAACGGACCCGATAGATCGCTGGGGGCCGCGAGATTTGTGATAATCCTGGTAGACTGCCATTCAAACTAGACTAGAGTGGAATTGGCGACAGAAGCCAACACATCGTCGATCGGATGCTGCATCGCTTATTTCACTAAGAAAGAGTCCCAGACAAACTCGCTAGCGATGATGAAGCGTCTTTTGTGAGCCAGGATTTCAGGCAGTTCATAACACACTTCGGGTAGCCCATCCACAGGCAAACGACCTGATCGAACGATTTAACCGAACCCTCGTAAGCGTCAGAAAGACCGCCAGGACGCACGCGTTTATTGCACGAATGTGCTCACAGCGAGCTCCTTAAAAGGGCAGTTTTATACTGAAATCAGTGGGCAGCTGGTGGTGAAAGCTGCGCAAGAAGAGTATTGTAGTCTCAATATCAAATTTGGACAGGAGCTGGCAACTTTCTTCTACTGCTTACGGCAAAAAGGTCAGCAACTAGTGTGTATTGCGTTCCACAGGAATCCCCAGGACCATGTAGACCACGGCCAGAAACGAAAAAAAAACACGCATAGCTGCTGGGCGCGGCCATTTTGGTATGCTTAGGAGGCCATCTTGGTCGTACGATCAGCCAAGGGGGAATAGGCTCCAGACCCGCGCAAGCAATAGCACTTTTTGGGGGGTGGAAGCTATAAGCAACAAGATGAAACTCAAGCTGGGCCAATAGAGGTGGAAAAGGAGTTATATCTTCGAAACGGTTGATTGGTACGGGTGGGGTAGACATCCACATATGTAACGAAGGGAACCCCGGAGGGAAACCGTTCTCTGGAAAGCACCTGACTCGGTATTGTTTTCTGGAACTCGAGAACTATAAGTTGGGCCCAAGTTCTGCAAACGCATCTGAACTCAGAAACCACAATCTACCAAATAACACACAAAAATAATCTGTTTAAAGAGCCGAGTAGGCCCTACCTCAGCTGGGTTAACCTGTTTAACTAGAAATGATAACGAAGATAACCCCGAATGGAGGAAAGACATACAAGCCCATGTAGAGGCAGCCAAGGGCAGAACTACTCCTCAAGATAGCTCTGCAGACTATATTGAGCTCTCGAGCGCGCATAATCTCAGATGTGCAAATCTCTGAGAGTGAAAGCAAGCTATCCTTCAAGGACAAGTACGCAGAGGAAGAACCAACCACCATGGCGATCTCCCCGGAAGAAGTGAAGTTGAGAGGGAGTGCACACCTCACACGGGTCACAAGTACAAAGTCGCGTAAAAAACCTGTGAGAACACAGAGCTTACCGCATATGACGAGGAGGCACTTGCCGACCTGAAGGCGGTAGACCTCATTTTTTTAGAAGGTGATTATCCTCCGTTCCCTACAGACTTGGAACCGCCGTGAGGCACAACGTCAATGCACCGAGGACCGGACATCTTGAGATGTCTAGGGTTTCCCAGACAGTCCTTGTGGCAGCATGGCCGCTGACTCTCAGTTGTATGGGTTATCATCTATTCTCAGTGAGCATTGCTCACAGAAAATTCGACCACCATCGGGGATCGAGCCGGCGATAACCCGGTAGATGACAACCATAACTAGCGAACTAGTCCCCTATACCACGCCGCCACGAAGGCGGTGGGCCTGAAGAGCTTAAGGAAAACCTTAAAACTAGACAGATGGAAAGCCAAGGCAGGAACTCTCGCAAAGGAGGTAGTCTTTTTGAAGGAGCAACCATTAATATAGCGAGCCCTCTAGTTGACACGTGCCAGAAACTGGGTTCAGAAAAGCAGAAGGAAACAATATCCGTCTATATAACGACAGCGTAGGGGTACTCCTCACAAGTCATGATCAAAAGGCTACGCCCCCGTGTCCACACAAAAGAAACCCTGGTTAAAACATAAACCAGGAAGTGATGCAACGTTTGCTGACGTATTACGGCAGAAGACAGGAGGAAAAGTAGAAGTACACCACAAGATGCACCGGTCCCATCATGACTGTACAAGAATAGCGCAAGCCTAGGCGCAGCGCAGCCCATAGAGTAATACAACGATATAGAGCAATCAGCACAAACGTGCTGCTCAGCGAAGATATACTCTGGGGCCACAAGGCATCCGAGAGACAGCCTCTGTGGATTATGGGTATGCATACGGAGTGCGATAAGGAAGGAGGGAAACTCGCCATTGGTAAGCCGAGTGGGGCACTTTCTCCTCTGAGGTCCAGGAAAAGCTTGAGCAAACTGCTACCAATATAAAGCATGCATAACACGGCCAGGTGGGGACCTAACCTTCTTCCTAACGCAGGCCCTCACGGGGCGAGATGGCCTCCAATCATACCTGCATCGATTAGGGAAGGCCCCATCAGATATCCTGCCTTTTCTGCGTGATAACCCCAAAACTTGCCCCAGAATACACTTTCTTTGAATGCCGGGCACCGAAAGAGGCCATATAGAGTGCGCTCGCTACTTTCTTAATGGCTCATAATGCTGTTCTATGCAGATCTGGGCCACCTGAGAGTGGCCCAGATCTTCATAGAACTTCATAGGGTGCATTTAGTGGGTATGGATCTCGGCAGGGTAATATTCATCCGCTGGGATCGAGTTCCACGCTACTAGAAATAGGAAGTGAGATTCCCTGCTCGTAGCGATCTTGTGTAATTCCATTTAATTCTCCTCAAAAAAAGATTGGCCAGGGGCGATACGCGAAAGAGCAAGAGTTTGAGCCTGGGCGCGACTCATACATACGAGAGCGCGACTCACTCATACCGAGTATGGCACTGCGACAAGTTGGCCGGTGGCGTGCAATCCACTGAGTAAGCCTATGAGGTAAACGAATGATGAGGGGGGAACAGAGAACTACCGCGGAAGTGAATAAAAATATTGCCTGTAAAGTGAAAACACAGGCCCGAGTCAGGTAAATGCCAGCGTACCTAAATTGTTACGTAGTCAAATCAGAAGAGAGTGTAAAAGGGGATAATGAAGTTGGAGTCGGCCCTGGCTAAGGCGATGGTTGGGTGAGGAGCCAACGGAGAGGGTCGAAAGTCTATGTAAGATGATGAATAATGAAAGAACGTGGATCAGTGCGGTATAGTGGTAAGAGTGAACATGTTGTGGTGGAGATACTACAAAGAGACGAACAAACAATCGCTATGATAGTTTGCGTTTATATAACGAAATAGCGGCAGGTGACCGAGGCCTCGAAAGAATAGCGCAGTTAGATGTGTACCTCGCCAGGGAGAGTTTTAGGATTGAATGGTATGTACTAGTCGGCATATTTAGGTATGGAACGTTGTGTATGGCTACCATCACTTTATGTGTTCGATTCAAGGATTTCACCAGGTTGGCGATCAATGCGGTTCTGCTCACATTTGTGGGCTAAATACCACGCAGCGAGTTGCCTGTCGCTGAAGTGTTAAAAGTTTATATGATGGCAGAATTATATTATATGTATGTATATGCCATCTTAAAATGGCGACTTATTGTGAAATAAGCATTCATCGATAAATGTTTTCTTGACTGTATACATCGACTTTCCGATGCAACTGTCACAATGTTTGCACGTCAAGTTCTAACGGGTTCTGTGTGGCCATTCATTAAGACAAATGTCGAGGCGTAGTCAAGCCGGATATACAAACTATTGCACTCAGCTTTAATTTAAAGAGTAAGTTAGCAACATTCGCGACCATGGTCTCTCACAAGGACTGTTAAGCAAGTCCTAGATTTCTCCATATGCTCTTTTATGCTGGCGCTCTATGCGCTTCTGATATAAAGGGCTAACTTATTGCGGTATATATATATATATATATATATATATATATATATATATATATATATAAATGTAAGACTGTAGAGTAACGTCGTTGTTATAAGTAGCTAGGTAGGTTGTGAGAGGGAGCTTAGCGATAGTTACTGGCACGAAGTGCCGGTAGAACTGACGACATTACAGTTAGTGAGCAGAGACGTTGTTGAGACACGGTCGAGGAGGGATCGGAGTGTAGTAAGACAGGCCGGAGATACGGCGCTGTGCCAACGTCGCAGAGAAGTCGGACGAAATAAAAGCTACAGTCGTGGTGTTGGTCAATATTCGTGTTTTCCTCCTAGCAACCCAATGAGGCCCTTACATATATACATATATGTGTGTGTCATTCGAGTAATAAATCCTTCCACCCAGTATATGTTTTATTAATTCTTCGATCGAGCTTCATTCATTTCATAACGTATGCCACTTTTGAAATGCAGATAGTGTAGCCAACGTCGTAATAGCTGCATACGGGCACACGGGGGTTGGAAGCTCTGCATTAGTTATTTTTGCTACTGTTTTGCATTAGCTAGTTTCCCTTGATGGTTTCTAGGCACTCAACTGGTTTCCCTTGATGCTTTCTAGGCACTCAACTGCGTCAGATCTATTCGTCAAGCGGTGACATTGAGGCGCAACGTCGACCCCCAGGCTGTACAACGATGCCGGACATCTCATAGTGCCGCGGCTTGAACGCATGCACGTCTTTGCACAGCTAGAGTCAACAATCACGTTTGCTACAAATGTGCACCGACTTCTTCAGCAGCCGCTTGGTGAGACGGCCGATTTCATATCCTGGTACTTTTCCGAGAGCGTCTTCATCACCTTGCTGGACGGACCGACAATCTGCTGCGAGCCGGCCGGAGCGAAGAGGCCGCCGAAGCGCTGGATCAGCTACTCGACGAACTCATGGACAAACGAACAGAGCTGCCTTTCACGAAACAGTTGATCTTATATGGAATGCCGACGACATACAATCGGCTAAATGGATGCTCGAGCAGGACTCTGAAACTTTGAAGACTAGTCTGAGGAGTATTCTGGTTCGATAAATGGCCAAACTGTTGTTAGGTGTCACGGGTTTGATCCCGATAGGCACGTACCTCTATCAAATAGTTGTTTGGATTTAGGTTACAATAAACTAATAAAAATAAGTTGTTAACACTTGTATTGTTTGCTAAATTTCTGTGTGACTTTAGCTTGCATCAGAGGCAGAGTTCAAACATGTTATTGAGGTCGTATCGTACCAGTCTTTCTTATTGTTTGTGCTTCTTGCTGAGTCACTGGAGCTTCATTTTTGAGTGCGGAGTTGAAGGAGTATAAAAAGCAGTCCAGCTTCTCTCGCTCTTCCTGGGGCCATTTAGGTAAGATGTTTGTAGTGGGATTATGCCAGCAGCATCGGCATATCGAGTCCCACACTACCCGCTTTGGGATGTGCGTAAAGATACGCGCATTTTTTCTCTCCCGTCCAAAAAAGGTTTATATTAAACGTCTAATGTTAATGACGAGTAAGGTGAATGAGTATCTGGGGAAGAAAAGTTAGTAAAATGCCTAAACACTGACACCTGTTTCGATCGAAAAGAAAAATTTGGGATAGGTTCGATGTTAAGGTTTTTCAAGTATTTGTTTATCTTTTTTGTTGCAGGGCTGAGTAGGTTTCCGCATGCTCCTCCAGGGTCATAGTTTTCCGATGAATCATTGAGCATACCGTGTTGTATACTAGTACAGTTAAAGAGCCCGTTTATATAATCTGATCTTGCCAAATGACTTTTTTCGGGAATTCTCATGATAGAATTTAGAATTTGTTCGATGCATTATATCATAGACCGCAAATGGAAAGTTTGCAAAACTCATTTAAACATAAAGGAGAACTTAAATCAGCTAATACAAAGACTTCATGGATTTTGGCTGCGTGAAGGCAGAAGTTGTCCTTAAAGATAGCAGCACCAGCTTAAAGTCGCATAAGTCGCCTCTTTAACTAGATCAAGCACATTTTAGTTACGAGCAGCAACTGTTATGTGCAGTACATCAGCTTACTGCAAGTCAGAGTCAAGTCACGCTTCTGATCTTCACGCCAGGTATTAATGGTGGCACACCTCCTGCCATAGCTAGGTATATGTGAACCTAACTATGTCGAGAAGGCCCTCCTCTTGCAAGCAGATTCCGTGAAAGCATCTTGACTAGATCCATGCCAGATTAAGGCCGGCTCGCTGGGCGTTTCTGGCAACATGTTTCAGACGTCAGTTTGGTTCCGGATAACCCAGTGTCGAGGGTTACCTTGAGGGATTTTACATACATTTTCATTTATATCGGATGACCTACTAGGCGCAAACAATGAGGGGAGGATACCAGCGCTGCGTGTTTGCTCAAGCGTAATTATGATAATCGATTATGCGACACGTGTTCGGTGACAGAAGCTGAAACGATTCGAATAGACAACGAGTTTTGGCAAGTATTTTCTAGGACGCTACGTACCTGTACAATTCTTACTCACTTGATTTAGAGACTCTTGACGGGCCGGGCCCGTCAAAAGTCTCAAGCATAAAAAAATAACAAACACATTGAAGGTAAAATGTATAAAGTATGAAAATAAAGTGTTAGAAAAAAGAAAAATAAGTATGAAAAAAACATACATGAAGGTACGTCGACACTACACACACATATGTGTGGTGATTATTTGATTTATTATTATTCGTTTGGTATGTATACCTAAATACGCATGTCACCCTTTTATATCAGAAGCGCTTAGAGCGGCGCAGCAATTATGTTACCTGCGCATCTGTATATTCAGTATATTCTCCAATACCTTCTGACTTTGCTTTCCATTGAAACACCCTCTGGTTAACTCGACCAGGTCCTTACTAAAATTTAGCTACATGGTCGACATTCTGTACTTTGCCCCTCCCTATATTTAGCTCTTTGTATGCTTGTATTCAAAATGCCTGACCTGGTATCAGTGGCCCACTCGCTCTTAAATCATCATATACCCGCTCTTAGACCATCATATACCCCGCCCCTTCCCCTTTTTCTTTTATATATACCTGCCAAACCTAATCTGGAACACATCGCCAATGTCCATTGCCTTATATGGCTTGTGTACCTTCAGTTTCACCATTTTCTCCGATCTTCTCTCTCCATCGCTCTTGCCCATTGCTGACTATTGTACCCAATACCCTAGCTGCGAACTCTACTCTGCAATCCCACTTCGTTTTGGTTCTTAGCGCCGTCTTCACCAGCTGCATCTTTAATTTCTCTTTATTTGTGACATTTTTAATCCTACTAAATTTTAACTTACTTTGTACTTCCCTTGCATACATTCTGGTATTCTCAGCTTCTCCCTCAAGAAACTGCCTGGCGCATTTAAAATGGCAGCCCAATGCAAATCTTATCACTT
>QVRM01001908.1:0-25803 GCA_003439945.1 Dermanyssus gallinae
TGCGATATCCCAGTAGATGACAACAACGACTAGCTCGCTAGCTTCCTAGACATGAAGTAGGGATACTTAATCAATAAGAATGCCGCAATCTAAGTCTTCCGGACGTGTCACCATGGTGCATTTTCTAGATGTCTGACCTACAACACGCATTCATAATCATACACACTCACCGTTTCTCTATCTACGCAGTTACACCATTTAACATGCCAGAGCGTCTAAAAATGTATTTGTGCGTTTAAAACTGCCATTTATAAGGTGGTTAGGTTAAAGGTTTTAATCTTGACCTGTCTGTCAATTTCTTAGTCAGTTTTTTAATTTATATGTACATCGATGCGGCTGCTTTATTGGTTTTAAGAGCTGTCTCTAACATTTAGGAGTAATGCTTGCCCCTTTACAAATCTAACTGCCCACACAGCAAATTTCCTTTTGAGTGTGTGCTTCTATGAAACAATTTTATCACATTATGAAGCCTTGTACATACGGTCCGTTATATTTGAGCAAATGCGCATTTATGTTAATTTTTTTTGGAATCTAAATAAAAATCATAACTTTTCGACGACAGGCGCGAGGGGATCTGAAGTCCTGCGTCAGACACTGTCGCTCGAAAATTAACAAGAAGATGCAACATCTGTTCGGGGGCACATTGTTGATCTAGGCTAACCCTGGGTTAGATAACTTGTAGCTACACATTCGCGTGGAGACAGTTGTTCATTCTAAAGTGCTAACAAATTAAAATTTGAGAAATTATTTTCATACTACGTTTAACCTAGTGAATTTTGCCTTAATAAAAGAAGGCACAATTAATGATAATTTGCCTGCAGCTACTGACGGAACAAAAAGCTGTAGTGTTTACTATAACAAACAAATTAACTAAGCTTGTAGCAGTAACTACACTAACATATATCGTGATTCACCCGGCAAAACTTACAAAACGGGTTAGCTTCACCTCTTTTTTCAGAACTACGCTGTTTTGTTGGTGGTTTGTGCTACTATTGCTATTATTATTAAACAAGTTCGTTTGTAAATTTCCACTGTGCACGCTGGAAGTATGACTTATGACGATCTACAATATCACTCGTGACTCCTACAATACCTAGAAGGGTCCGTCATTGCAGTTCAGCCAGTCATATGAAAACCGAGCTGTACCAGTGATCTGGACTTATCCAGTGTTTAGTCCATCTGCTTGATCCAGGACACGGGACGCAGTCAATATAAGCAGAAACAACAAACACCATTATATATAATACTTTTCGGGCTGAGCCCCAGCCTAGACGGTGAACAAACACCCTTCTAATGATGACAAATCATGAATATTTGTCTCACCTACAATGTTTCTTACTTTTAACTAACTTCAATCTCGATTAAGTCTATTTACTTTTCGCTCTCTCCTCTCTGCTGGTAGAGTCCAATATATAAGGCGTGTGTATTTATTATTAATGTGCTGCAGGTACATGCAATCGGGCCGAGTGTTTCGCCAGGCAGGTTTCGCTCGATCCAGCCATTGATGAGCGACTTGCAGTTGAGAACGTTCGTCCAAGAAGCACTTCGTCACGAAAGCGTATCGATCCATAGCATCCCGCACGACTCCGAGCGACAAAGCCGAGTTGTTTGTAACCAATTGTTCATGTATACTAGTTATTATGTGCGTGTATAATTGGTATGTGCTTTCTATTGATACCAACATGACCTAAATAGGCAAAATAACAATTTTGTGTCATGTACGGAATAAAAATGCAACGGCCAAATAAAAAGTGGAACTGAAAATAAATCCGCTAGTAAAGAGCAAGCCCGAAGCATACTCTATTTGAGCACACTAGCGTAGCAGCACAGTAGTTAACATGCGTTTTACTAGCTTCCATAATCCGCAGAGTAACAACAAATATTGGTATTCTAATGATAAATAATACTTGCGCCGAAATCTTTATGAAACTTTAAAATGATCTCACACGTTTTCTTATGTTTGCTTGTAATTTTATTAATAATGCATATATATATATATATATGTATATATTTTTTTCTTTTTTTAAGTTTTGGGTTTATTCACCATAAATTGGTAGCATAGTACAATAGTTCACATATCATTTTGTAGGCTAAAATTATCGTTGACGCTTGATTGTAGTGAAGATGTGTCAATGAACGAGCAGGTAAGTATGTGGTAACGTCCGATATTGCCCTCTCCACAATATTTACATAAGCACTTGTCGATTTCATAACAGTTTCCGCCTAAGCATGGAAGGTGGTGGTAACCATGCCATGTTGTTCGGCATATTATAAATCTGTTTTTCTGTGATGATAGTTTCCACTTAATGCTGCTAAAAGCAAGACCTTCGACATAGCGACCCATTACAAATGCCATGTTGCGGTTTTCTCTATATTCTCTGTAGGTTTCTAAAATCTGTGTGCTGAACGGTATCTTGTCCAGTACTAAATCTTCTACTAGTGTGCGTTCGTGGCACAGTTCTAGTGCGAGCGTTGCCGATGCGTTCTTCGGCAAGCCTAACGTGCGCTTTATTAATAAAATTTTAGTTTATCTATGTTTTTAAAGTCTGACATTGTAAGATAAGGGACAATTGCGTGAAGGCAGTATCTTACTATAGGAACAATTTTTATTCTAAACAATTTTAGCGCGATGTTTAGTTCTATGTCAGTAACGTCTCCCACTAGAATGGTAGCCGCGGTGGACTTGCTACGCATTTCCTCTATATGTCTGCTGAATGACAGCCGGGGGGTCACTGTTATTCCTAGATAGCAAAAGTGATTGACGAGTTTAATATTTACCCCCCCCCCCCCTATCTCAATGCACCGATTTTCTGCAGCGTACGATCCGCCTCTACTAAATCGTAGTACTTTTGTTTTGGCAATGTTAATTGTCAGTTGATTTTGTTGGCACCAATCTGAGCTTCCTGTAGATAAAACAGCAGCTGGTTTTGTGTCCTCGCAAATACTACTAAGTCGTCGGCATAAAATGCATGTATCGCTATTACGTTTTTGAGGGCGTCTGCCAAGCCAGCTATATACAATATAAAGAGGAACGGGCTTGCCGAGTCACCTTGGACGACTCCGGTTTTCTGTGCTACTGGCCTGCTGACATAACGAGCCCCGTTCTTGATAGTAATTAAGTTCACTTGCAGCATGTCACGTATTAGATTATACATAGTTCCCTCTATAGAGTATCGGGTTTGAAGTACGTTTAGGAGTTTGTCTCTTCTAACGCAGTCAAATACAGTTTTAAAATCGATAAAAACGGCATATATCATCTCTTTTTTATCTTGGCGGGTCTTTACGTGATCTAAAAGAAAGGCAACGGCAAATTTGGGCCTACGGCGTCATAGAAACGTTCTACAACAAATTAAGTTAAAATTTTACAAACGACGCTAATAAGTACTTTTTCTCCATTCTTCCGGAATTTTGCCGCAGCGTAGGCATGCGTTATACAATTTGGTTAATGGCGGGCATAGAAAACGGATATTTGTTTTAATATGTTCATACACAATTTGAAATGGACCCGCCGATTTACCATTTTCTTTGGATTTAATTGCATTGGCGACCTCTTCTTCTGTAAATGCTCGATAATCACAAACGTTCTCCCTCGGAGGTAGTAGGAGGTCACCATCGTATAGGCGCGTAAAATGAAGTATCCACTCATCGTCATTGATTAATGGGTTTGCTGGAGTGGGTCGTTTTGAGAGGAGTATCCATGGTTTTGTAGCACTCTGTTGTTAATCAATCAATCAATCAGGTTTATTGACGTGCCCAACAAGTTGGCAATCTGTCACCTTTCATTCAAAATATACATAATATACGAGTCTTCGTACCGATCAAAAGTGTGTACGCGATAAAGCAATAAAATTGAGTATAAGTAGCACAACAGAAGTTTACGAAAGTATGCACAAATCAGAAGTGTAAAGCAACAAAATTGAGTATAAGTAACACAATACAATTTTAAAAACTTTAGAACAACCTAAAACAAGTTTAATACCTATACAGTAAAATAAGTTTAAAACAATTCACTCGGAGTCACTTGTTTCTTCGTTCTTCAGCAGTAAGAGAAGATGTCGTTTAAAAACAGCGGCCCGGCTTGTATTTCGAAGCGCCAACGGCAGCTCGTTCCAGACCGTGGGCAGCATGTAGGCCAGTGAGTGCCGAAGTAGAGTGAGTCTAAACTCTGGCACTCTGAGTTGGTTCCTGTAGCGCTGCGACCGTACTGGGGTAAGGACGAAGTCAAAAACACAATCTGAAGGGATTCCATTGTTTTGCACCTTATAGGCTAGCACGGCTAACTTTAAACGTGTCAGCTGATCAAGCTTGAGAAGCCCGAGCCTGGTGTACCATGGAGTCACACTCGCGCGACGAGGAAGACCTATTATGTGGCTCTAACCGCGTCATTCTGAACGACCCTTAGCTTGTCTAGGGTCGTGGAATACGTGGCGCCCCACAGAGTAATTCCGTAAGTTAGAATTGGTTCCATAAGCGCTTTGTAGACACGTACCAGAAGATCCCGCGAAGCCTTGGCTCTCCTCAAACGCACGAGTGAGGCCACCACGGCGTAGCAGACCCTGACACTTGATCTCACTTGACTGTCCCATTTCATATGCTCGTGTAGCACAATGCCAAGACATTTTGCCTCTGAGCTGAGAGGGATAGCAGAGCCGCCTATTTGGAGGGAGATATTACCAGTTTTGAACTTCTGTCTCGATTGCCGTTGTGGGGTGTGGTAAAGAACGAGTGTCGTCTTCGTCGGGTTAACGACAAGACCAAATCTTTGAAATAAAGACATGGCCTTCTCAATACCGGTTTCAACGTGCTGAAGATTACACCTATTATTGGACAATTGGGAGGGTGAGACACGGAACAAAAGAGTGGTGTCGTCTGCATAAACGATTGGGCGGCAATCTACGTACCTCTCGATGCCCCGCAGGACGAAATTCATGTAGGTGATGAAGATAAAAGGTCCAAGAACCGACCCCTGGGGCGTACCAGTGGATACAGTTCTTGTCGTAGACCTTAGAGCTCCCACCGCCACAAATTGCCTCCGTCCACTAAGATACGATTTAAACCAAGATGTTACTGCTGGTGCGCAGCCTAGTTGCAGGAGCATCTTAAGAAACATAGAGTGGTCGAGGCAGTCGAACGCTTTGGCTACGTCAAGAAATGCACCAAGGCACATTTTTTCATCCTCCGCAGCTTTAATGATCTCCCACCATATATGTCCCAATGCCAGCTCAGTTGATCGTGCCTCCCTAAAACCGAATTGATTTTTAGAGAAGAAATTTAAGTCATTTAAATGGCTTTGCAGCTGTTGTTTAGCAAGCTTTTCAAATACTTTTGAGACGAAAGACACTAAGGATATCGGGGGATCGTTATCAGGTTGGTCCTCCCGCCTTTACCCTTATACAGCGGAGTTACCGAAGATGTCTTGAGGCGTTCCGGAAACACGCCCGTTTTAATGGAAATATTGAATACGGCAGCTAGAGGGACCGCTAAGCTGTCAATGCATTTAGAGTGAAATTTACCCGGCACGTTTCCATCGCTATCGAGTGAGTCTGTCTTTACGTCTTTAGCAGCGATTCGCAGTTCCTGAGCTGTAATAGCACTAAAGAAAAATGCGTTGGGCTCGGAGCTCCATAGGTTTGAGATGAAACTGTCAATCGGCTCTTGAGGAGGGAGCAAGGATGTAGTTTTTTTTACCGATAGATGAGAAGAAATCATTCAGTGCGTCCACTATCTCCTGGACCTCCTCCAGTTCCCTCTCTTCGACTAGTAGTCGACTCGGCACCGCTCCAGACTTTTTGCTACGGCCGCAGATTTCATTAAGGAAACTCCAGAGCTTGGCAGGGCGGTTACGTACAGCGGCAAACTGTTGTTCGTAGTAGGTATCCCTAGCCACTTTCAGTTCTACCTTGTACAACACCTGCAATCTCTGAAACGCCTCTTTGTCAACTGCGGACCGTGTGCTAACCCACTGGCGGCGAGCGCGATCGACAGCATGTCTCAAATTAACCAAATTATTAGTGAACCAAGGCGAGCGGTTTACCTTTTTCGAAGCCCTTCGCTGTCGCAACGGGAAGCAATCGCTATACAGGAGCCGGAGCTTACCATTGTATGACTCGAAGGCCTCGTTGGGATCAGTTGAGTCGAGAACAGAAGACCAATCCACCCTGGTGACACCGTCTTGAAACCTTCGTTGGCTGTTTTCATCGAATCTCCTATAGAGACTCGCAGCGATCGAACTTGGTTTCATCGTCAACGACGCTAAAGATGCCTTGTTACCCGTCAGTGTGATCCCTACTGGGTAATGGTCAGAAAAGACCGTGTCAACGACAAACGGAAGGATACGGACATATCGCTCACAATTGGCAATAGCGACATGGTCTATGCACGAACCAAGTGACACTGCATCAGATCTAAAATTAGGACGAGTGATGATATATATGGCCTGTTCAATGCCCTTGCTAGCAAGGTCAGAGCAGTATTCAGCACTCACAGCTTCGTTACTCAAAATGTCGATGTTTGTGTCACCCAGAAGTACACAGGGCAGATCCCCAGTCGTTGTCACAAGGTCGTCTAAGATATCCATCAGAGTGCCGGCTGACCGGACCTCATTGGAGTACACCCCGACGACATAGCCATAAAAACCAGGGCGGCGAATTTTCAGCCTAATAGCCTGCACACTCCCGTCATCACTCGATCGTGTTGTCGATTCCACCAGATCAAGTGCAGAGTGCGCATAGATTGAGAGACCGCCTCCATTTCCACCAGGTCGGCACACAGACACACTAGTGTAGCCTCGTATGTTAAACAAGGCGGCGTCAGGGTCATCAAACTAGGTCTCACTCACCACCACGACATCCCAGTCCACACGTGAGCTATCCATAAGAAGCGTGAGATCTTCGAACCTCGTCCCAGATCGGAGGTCCCGTGCATTTACATGCAATCCTGCAAAGCTGGTGTAGCCATCAGATAGGTCCTTCAGAGAAACCAGCCTACAGAAACGAGAAGCCTCCTGTAGGTCAATATCTTCGAAGGGACTAGTCATGGATGGCGGGGGATGCCCAACACCAACCGGACCTTCTGGCGGCGGTCCTTGAGCACCATCCCGCCCACGTCCTCGGAAGTCGCTAAAGAAAGGACGCGCCCTTAAGCCATGTTTTAACCAATATTCGTGAGATAGCAGTCGGCCAAGATCAGCAACTGGAACCTGGACTTTAAAGGAACAGACGATCTGTTCCTTCCCATGTCCACCAAGTTGCCAACATCGGACGACCGCAAAACCCAACGATTTAATGAACCGTTGGAGATTCATTGGTGTATAGCCAGGGTTACAGCCTCCAAGATACATGGAAGCCGTACCCGGGGCATCCTCCCTATATCGCTTCCTCGATGAAACATGGATGAAGCCATCCAGACCACCGCCGTCAGATCCATCTGGACAGGGGTCCCCATCCGCCAAACCAGAGTCAACCCGCTCTTTTTCTTTATCTGCGAGCTCGGTAATGTTGCTCTCGCAGCCAGCAGCATCCACGTTTTTGTTTGACATAATGCTGGCTGCTGTCCTCTCCTTCGGCTGTGTCTTGGGTGCGTCCTGCGGTTGCGTGTTTTTATTTTGCTTCTTTTTCTTTCTCCTTTTCGCCTTGCTTCGGTCCTTGGGGGACCCGGCCTCTTTGTCCTCCTTGGCAGTATCGACACTGCCGGCGCCAGACAGAGAGTCACCTTCTTCGTTTGTTGTCAGGGTGGTTCCGTCGCAGGATAAGCCGAGGTGCTGCATAAGAAAGGCAATTTGTCGTTCAATACGGTTGATGGCCAGGGTGTTGTTGGCGACGGCCAGCTTGCCAGTTGTACGCGTGTCACACGCTGAAAGATCTCATATGCTTGTTTCTTTTCTTGCTTAATATATTTAAAATTCCGTTTCACGCCCGCAAGCCGTTGTAATCTCTCTGGGCTAAGATCCGTGTGACTGCAAATTGTGTATTTTATGGCTTTGCATTGTTCATCAAACCATGGTTTGTGCGCAGTGGGTTTGTGTAGCGGCTTCCGTGCGCATGAAATCTGTATTGCCCACCGGATAGCTTTTTCAGTGACATTGATATCGTCTGTTGGCTGAATAAGTTGTAGTGCTTGCTGTAATATCTGGGGGTTCAGGGAACGGCTAAGGGTGTGTACTGAGGGTGCATTTGGCTTGTGGGTTCAGTGCAAATTGAACGTTATTTTGAAGTGTTTTCGATGCGCTGAGGGCGTTGAATGCATCTCGCTGATGATTAATTGTGGCTGCTGTCCTGAGGTTAGTTCTTCCATTCCAGCTGACGTACGTAGCCTCGTGTTTGTTGTTTTCAATCTGCAATCCAAGCTCGTGTATTCCTGATATAAAAGCTGCGCTTTGTGCGTTATCTTTCAATATATCGCAATTAAAATCGGCCCCTATAACAATATGCTTATTTGTATTAAAACAATAGCTCATTGCGTGTCCAATGTCATGTAATACCCCTGCGGGTTGCCTATCTGGTGTAGATTCATATCAGGTAATGTTCTTCTAGTTCCAGCACAATTTCTCTTGAAGTGCATTTGAGTAAGTGTGAGCACTCTGTCGTTCTGACGGCAATAGCCACACCCTATTTGGGTCGGCCTCTCCCTTGAGACTTAAGTGCTAGTCCATGATATATTTTGTGTTGTGTGAACTAATTTATATTTGCTGTGTCTGTCACAAACGTTTCGGTTAAAAACATAACATCTATGTTGAGGAAGTCGTTTTTGTCCGAATTATTATATAATGATTCCAGTGATTCAACGTTCCACAACATACATCCGTATTGATTCTGTGTGTATACTAGCTGTGTTGCAGGTTGCTCTGTTGCCACTTGTCAATCTCTCGAAGATACCATTGTGAGGTCGTCTTCTTCGTCACTTTGTCTGCTGCGCTTAGTTCCTGGGGTCGTTGATTTCTCTGCGCCGTATATTCTAAATGGTTTTACTACTACTACTACTAATAATAATAAGTATTATTATTATTACTAATAATTATTACTAGTTACTAATAATTATTAATAATTATTATTACTAATAATAATAATAATTATTATTATTATTACTACTACTAGCAAAAGCAACAGTAAGCAACATTCGTGATAGAAACAGCGAAATCCATAATAATGAAGTCAGTATTGACAACGACAATGACAACAAGCGCAGCAAAACGACAGCAACGACAACGTGAACAACAATAGCGCCACTCAATAATAGTCTTGCGACGCATTTAATGTCTCAACCAAATCGCAGCGGCGTAACTACCTGCAGCTAGCTTACTATGGCAAATGGCACTTAGTGGGCTGGAACGTTGTCAGCGGGACCCTGTTAATCAGTTGCCTCTATGAAAAAGTATTTTGAGTTCCGGTAGACAAGCCTCTCTTCTGCGCGATCAGCAGAAAGTGCAGCAGAGTAACACAAAAAAGGCGAGAGGCTTCACTCGGGCATGCCCAAGCGAGCGACAATCTCCGCGTTCGCGCCGTAGGTGCCGCGGCAGAAAATGGACGCTGTTCCGACGAACTCGAGACCGCCCCTGGCTTTATCTGTGCACGTTTGATGCCGATGTCAGTGATAAGGTGACACAGGTAGTTTAGAGCACCTGCCAGCTGCCGAGACCTGCAGACTCGAATGAATGCCTCGGCTCATTGTGGACGCCGTTCAAGGCGGCCAGTGAAGCTTCGTCACTTGCCCACGAGACACGAGACGCGTACATCGGCAGCACGCCTTGAGATCTGGAATTTGGCGATTAGCTGGTTTCTTTCCGCCTTTTTTCTCTTACTACTTGCCCAACATATATGCATATTGTAATTTCAATAAGCATGATCCATCCATCGATTCATCTAACTATCTGTAAATATTCTTCTTTAAAGTGACCAAAAATCTGCCAATATTATGAAAGCTCTTGACGAAAGAACGCGAAAAAAATATATTTTTTTGTCTATTGTCGATCAATTCTGATACAAGGTCGAACGCTTCAGTCAAGCACATTATTTAACAATTATTAACATGTCGGACTAATGATAGTCACGGCACACACGATGTAAAGATAAATGAAAAGGTTCTTACTTACAAGAAAAAGTCAAATGACATATCTGCCCGTTTCATTCACCTCTTTTTTGAAGCACAGCATTACGACTATATCATCATGTACCTACCACATACGGATCGTTTGTAACGTTAACGACTCCTCGTTTCTTTGCGGTCGTTGTGTCATTAGATGAAAATGGCTTGTCACATAACTGTGGTCCAACGAACTCTCAGCGTGAGTTTTCGGAACGCGACGCTAATCAAGATTCGTCGTAATTAGCAATACCGCATTTGCTAATTAATCTAGGACCGAGGAGGCGGGGCGGGAGGTTGCATGCATGCATACTCTATCGGTATACTGTCTAGACGTAACGTCTTACCTAGATCCTCAAGAATAGTTAGCTCAGGAGTAGGCTGCTTTTCTAGCAAAGCAGCGAGATACCTTGTTTTTTCCGTGTCTCTCTGTCGAGATATGATCGGATGACACCGCTGATAGACCGCTCAGCCGTTGCTGCAGGTGTGTCATAGCGGTCGAGGAACCCTTAACTTCTTATCCCTGCTTGAAATTCTTAGATGTAGAGCAGGCGTTTGCTCAGGCCGCCCGCTGGCAAATCGAAGCACCACGCCTTTTTAATGACATGCTATCTTGTCGCTCTCTATTTCAATTCTCTCCCACCACCCACCTGCACTGAAATCGACGCGTCAAAAGCTGTAACTTTCTTAAGCAGATTAGATACGATTAGTGCTATTGTTGTTATAAATTGCTTATATTATTATTACTACTAATTTATAATAACATGTCTTATTGATAACGTAATTATTATATATTAGTACCAGAGTATTTACAAACACATTTAACACATTAAACAATGACGTTTTTGAGCTTTGTCTACCAATTCACCATATCATTGATGAATAGCTCTCGTTGCCATTTTAGTCTCTACATGTGCAGTAATATTTGCACCAGCAAGCTTGCTTAACGGCATAAGCCGCCTCAGAAGGCCAGAACCAATAACTAGTCTGTTAGTTCGTCGTTTTTTTAGGTATTATACCCACTGCTGTCATGCTCTTTCGTTGTCGTCAGTATTTGTTGATGTAGCTATCCGTGTTGCCGCATTTTGTTCAGTATGGCGGTGCAAATTATATTACTCCGAGTGCACTCACTTAAAAAAATGGTGGTAATCTATTTGCGAGATCGAGGACTGCTTCGAGACTTTGATCTTAACGGTCGGTTAGGTTAGGATACTGCCACTGAATTCCGGCTCAACTGATTAATGCCAACGCTATATATAGTATCGGTTAAATGCGTGCTGCCTTGGCGTTCTAGGCACAACGAACGACTAAGGCTTGCTACACGAGGCAGATCGCTTTGTATTTCTTGCCTAAGAGACCAATCCAGTTTATTGTCCAGGAGCTCCAAAGTCATTAGGCGTCCTGGTATTGCCGTCGCCCATCGGGCTGCATCCCTTTGATGACCTTTGGCAATAGTTCTAGCCCGCGCGACTGGACATAGTGGTCATCGTATTGCTGCACAGAACACTAGGATGGCTTTACAATGTAATCTAGAGTGCTTGAACTTGTTTAAGATGATGGATTTACGCAGGCTTGCGTGTGGCTGCTTAAGCAGATAGCTGCCATACAAGTTTAGTTTCAAATTAAGCCCAACGTATAATATAAAGTTCAGGGATACATACTAAGTTTGTGTTATACTGCCCTAAGTATGACATGAGTTGTGCTAAAAGCTCGTGGTAAACAAATGCATATTAGTTCAATTGACAATTGTTAAAATCAATCAGCAAACATATTCTTGTCTAAGATGCAGCTTAAACAGAATAGTCTGAAATACGCCAAGTATAGGTAACATACTGTTCAAGAAAAGTTTGAGTAATGACACAGCTGCAGCGGGTACCAAATAGCCATTGCGTAGGCTCTAGCTTTTTCAAAGAGATTAGCTTTTCTATATACATATTCTATATATGACAAGCACACTTTGTTTCCATATTTGTGATTGTTATATATAATATATATATATATACATGAGTCATACATCCGTCCGTGGTTCAGACGCGCGTTTCGGCGTATGGGGTATATATATATATACGATAAACAACCTTGCGCGAAGCTGTTATCTAAATGAACACATCACTTTAGCATAGGTTGATACATGTGCGTCCTCTGGCGGCATATTGCGAGAGCTTGACGGGGAGTCATGCCAGTCGCCTATGACGATTCTCGCTATTCCTCCTCGCCCGAAGGGCGGAGCGAAGCGCGGCTTGAAAAACGCCGGCATCTCCGCGCAGAGGCTCAGACCAGAAGCACACGCGGTCAAGTGCGAAGTATCGGCATCATCGAACGTTCTCTGCTAAATAGGTTAAGCAGTAGAGCTGTAGAGAGATCTGACGCTGACGACAAGTGCGACAAGTCCGTCCTGCGTGAAGTGTTCGTCGTTTGATAGTGTTGCCCCTGTTCAGCGCTCGTCGGCCCGTGAACTCACAAGCCGCCACAATGATCCTGCAGTCGCAACTCGTCGAGAAGGTGGAACAGCTGAAGCTGAAGGAGCCGGACGGCAGCGACCTGCTCGAGAATGACGTCCTCGATTTGTTGCGCACGCTCGAGAAGCTGCTGCCCGTCAAGAACGGCCACAAAATGACCTCACTGGAAATCCTGCAAAGTGCCATCGACTACATCGGCGACCTCAGCGAAGCATTCCACGAGTCCGAGGATTAATGGATAGTGGTGAGCAGGCTCCGCTAGGACGACTTCTAGTATGCTACCACCAAGCGGTTATCCGTCCCTACTGCGATACCCGATCGCTGGATATGCGCGTTCTGCCTCCTTTTTCCGCCATGCCTCGACAATGTCTCGTTGCCAAAAACGCCCCCAAAAAATTGCATTCTTTGGCGGGTTGAAGCAGTTTGTTGGCAGACGAACTTCAGTAGCAACGACAAAGGTACTAAACGATGACAAACAGAAACGCCGAAAGAAGCAGTAGCAACAACAACAGTAATAACACCACAGCTATCATCATCTGACTCCATCCAGTTCTGAAACTCCAAAGGAAGACAGTAAGCGCAATGAGCGCCAAAGACGTCTCTACGGCTACAAGGGCTAATGTCGGAAAGACCGGGAAGACCCGGAGAGATCCAGGAAGACATCGGTAACGTGCCACGATGTGCTACGGCGAAGCTTGTGTCGGCGTTTCTGAGTCCGAACCCCCGAATCACCTCTGTCGGTGGTCATCTCTTCGTGGTCAGCTGGCCGAGATAATGTCTATTCGCGCGGCGGCGCTCTGAAGAGACTGAAGACTCCGAATGGTCCATCTCAGCAGCAGCGCGCGGAACAAATCGTGTAACCGTTCCTATATGACTATCTCGGTCATCGACCAACGCCTTGACATAGCTGTAGTCCCCGTAACGATAGCTACGACACCACCACCAGCTAGGACAACATAAAATAACAACAACAACGACAACCACAGAGACAGCAATAGGAACACCAAACTAACTAGTAACAACATCAACAGAAGTAGCGTCAGTAACATACATTCGCATAGTTCCCGTAGGCGACTGGCCATAGTCACTGTTGAGTCAGCATTATCTAAGATGTAGAATTTCTTTGTAGAATTGTTTGCCAGATTTTCTCTCTTCAAGGTACATGTGCAATATCAAATGTCGCCGTGAAATGTGACGAGTTCGTGATGAAATAAACTTGTACAAATGCGATAAGTCCTGTCTTTCTTTTGCACAGATACAGAGCTGTGTATTGCTCATAGTTGCTTTGATAGTGTCAAATAGTATTAGTTTGTTGCTAGCTAAGTGTAGATATATACATATATAACCTTGAAGTAAAAACAACTGAGCTGAAAACCAAAAGTTTGCAACTTATGTGCATATAAGTGCCCTTGAGTGGTACTATTATTAATTTAACATGTAAGTTACTTATGAGGCATTACATGTAGAATATCAACATACTATTAGTTATATATAGAATATCAAACATACTATTAGTTATATATAAATATATATATAGAGAGAGAGGGAAAGAGATCGCAGTGCTGGCTTGGGCTGCTAACGCTCGGTTCTAAAAAAACTGAAGCGTTGCCAGGCCTAGCATCGAATTCTGCTAGGGTCGAATTCCTTCTTGGTTCGTTCAAATCTCTCTTGATTGTTTAAATCGAGCTAAGCATTGTACTGCAGTTAAATTCATTTGCTGGACAAAAGACAAGCAATTTCATTACGGCTACGCTTAGGGTGGCTAACGAAATAAAGCAGCATTTTTTGCATAAATAGTCTACTACCAACTAGCACTCTAAACAGTTGCGTTTGATTATGGCCCCTACCAAACCTCAAACAAATTGCTGTACCGTTGCAGACCGTGCCTAGAAACGTCACATATAGGGTACATCAGCCCACTATATATATAGGGTACATCAGCAAAACTATATATATAGCAGCCAGAAAAATTAATTTATCGGCATTTCACATTTGACCGCAACATACGCCTACCATTTCAAATATAAATTAGAAGCGCGAATATGGAAATCTTAAATAACAGGTAAGACAGTTTGTTCCAGTCGTTCGTAGAGGGTATAGAGGACCTACCCTTACTGCTGTGTCGCGTGCATCACTAGCGCGTTGCTGACACCTTTTCTCATGTGCAAGCTTCTATCAGCAAACACAGATTTAAGTTGCTTATTGCCCAGTTCTGTGATGGTGTCTTCCCGCATACTTATCGAGGCCTTAGCATCACTGCGTTATTGCTTTTATGACCATGTATCTGTCCTTGTACAGTTGGACGCTGTTGGACTGTTTTTTTGGCAGTGGAAACAATCAGAGTCAGGCTTAAGTCACCTATTACAATGCCACTTCAGCAATTTTATTGGAGTGGCAGAGAAAAGTCTTGGCTGAGGTAGCGCAGTTAGATGTGTACCTCACCAAGGAGCTTTGGGATGGAATGGCATGCACTAGCCGGCACGTGTACACAAGGTACATTGAACATGGCCATCATCACTTGGTATGTTCGACTCAAGGATTTTACCAAGTTGGCGATCAATGTCGTTGCCGGTTCTGCTCGCAGGTATGCGCTAAATACCACGCAGCGAGCTGTCAGTCGCATCGGCGGTCTTTGCACTTTCTTGCCCGGTGCGACGGTCGCTAAAGTGTTAAAATTGTATATAATGATTGTTTTGTAATTATGTACCATCTTTAAATGCAAAGTTATTGCGAAATAAACAATATGCATGTATGATATGGGGATCAGGTAGCACGCTTTGCGACTCATAGAAAGACGCCAATGCTCTCGTTCTCGGTACAAATGCTGTAAGTAATTTGCGCGCACCAATTGCCAACAGTCAATGCTTTCCAGAATTCTGACTGGATACTAATATTAGCAAGTTGACAATAATATATGTAGTAATAATAATAGTTTTTTTAATTTAAAAAATTCATCTTGTCAGTGTGGCTTATTAAAATCCCAATAAGGCGTCCTTATAGTACCAGTCTTAGCTAAATATGTATATGCGTTAATATTGGAAATCACATAGAGTCATTCTCTAGATTGCCTCAGTATGTTAATAACATGTTAGCAAACGTTCTACACAATGAGTCCGAGTCTGCACTGCATATTTGTTCAATCTTTTTTTAAGAAGGTTAGTTGTTTCTAATTTTAGACTATCTTTTGCCCTCCACGGGTCTTTCACGAAATCGCCGTGAGGCATGATGACTTTCATTGCACCGAAGGCTGGATATTGACGTACCTAAGTTTCTCCGACAGTTATTGTGGCAGCATGACCACTGACTCTCATCAGTATGGTTAATAATCTATTCTCAATGCGCATCGCTTAAGCAATTTTAATGAAAAACGGACCTAACCGGCGATTTTTCATGTTATATGTACATCGATGCGGCTGCTTTATTGGTTTTATGAGCTGTTTCTAACATTTAGGAGTAATGCTTGCCCCTTTACAAATCTAACTGCCCACAGCAAATTTCCTTTTTGAATGTGTGCTTCTATGAAACATTTTTATCACATTATGAAGCCTTGTACATACGCTCCGTTATATTTGAGCAAATGTTTTTTATAATCTAAATAGGAATCATAACTTTTCGACGAAAGACGCGAGGGGATCTGAAGTCCTGCGTCAGACACTGTAGCTCGAAAATTAACAAGAAGATGCAGCATCTGTTCGGTACACATTGTTGATCTAGGCTAACCCTGGGCTAATCCTGGGTTAGATAACTTGTAACTACACACTCGCGTGGAGACAGTTGTTCATTCTAAAGTGCTAACAAATTAAAATTTGAGAAATCATTTTTATATTACGTTTAACCTAGTGAATTTTGCCTTAATAAAGGAAGGCACAACTAATGATAATTTGCCTGCAGCTACTGACGGAACAAAAAGCTGTAGTGTTTACTTTAACAAAAAAATTAACTAAGCTTGTAGCAGTAACTACACTAACAGATATCGTGCTTCACCCGGCAAAACTTAATAAGTTTACAAAACGGGTTAGCTTCACTCTCCTTTTTCAGAACTACGCTGTTTTGTTTGTGGTTTGTGCTACTATTGCTATTATTATTATTAAACAAGTTCGTTTGTGGATTTCCACTGTGCACGCTGCAAGTATGACTTATGACGATCTACAATATCACTCGTGACTCCTACAATACCTTGTAGGGTCCGTCATTGCAGTTCAGCCGGTCATGTGAAAACCGAGCTGTGCCAGTGATCTGGACTTATTCAGTGTTTAGTCCATCTGCTCGATCCAGGACACGGGACGCAGTCAATATAAGCCCCAACAACAAACACCATTATAGATAATACTTTTCGGGCTGACCCCCAGCCTAGACGGTGAACAAACACCCTTCTAATGATGACAAAGCATGAATGTTTGTCTCACCTACAATCTTTCGAACCTTTAACAAAATTCAACCTCAACTAAATCTGTTTACTTTTCGCTCTCTCCTCTCTGCTAGTAGAGTCCTATATATAAGGCGTGTGTATTTATTATTAATGTGCTGCAGGTACATGCAATTGGGCCGAGTATTTCGCCAGGCAGGTTTCGCTCGATCCAGCCATTGATGAGCGACTTGCAGTCGAGAACGTTCGTCCGAGAAGCACTTCGTCACGAAAGCGCATCGATCCATAACATCCCGCACGACTCCGGGCGATAAACTATTTGTAACCAACTCTTCATGTATACTAGTTATCATGTGCGTGGTATGTGTTTTTCATTGATGCCAACATTACCTAAATAGGCAAAATAACAATTTTGTGTCATGTACGAAATGAAAGTGCAACGGCCAAATAAAAAGTGGAACTGAAAATAAATCCTCTAGTAAAGAGCAAGCCCGAAGCATACTCTATTTGAGCACACTAGCGTAGCAGCACAGTAGTTAACATGCGTTTTACTAGCTTCCATAATCCGCAGAGTAACATCAAATATTGGTATTCTAATGATAAATAATACTTGCGCCAAAATCTTTATGAAACTTTAAAATTATCTCACACGTTTTCTTATGTTTACTTGTAATTCTATTTATAATGCATATACAGTCCCTGAAAAAAAAAAGTGTTAAACAAATTTTGGATGCCGTTTTGCAAGAGCTCGACCTAAGCCTCGAAAATTGTTTTTTATCCGTGTAAACTTTTTGTTCGAGCCAGCTCCACACATTCTGGATCATATTAAGATCAGATGAGAGTGCAGGCTAGCGAAGGAATTCAATGTGACGTTGGTCGAACCAGCTTCCGATCAGCCTGGCGGTGTAAATCGGGGCGTTATCGTGTGTAAAAACGAAGTCTGGCCATCCCATCAGCTTAAAATGCGCCGATTGCTCTTTTAGCAAATCCCCGTATCGCGTCGAATAAACACGACCGTCTAAAAACACAATCGACGACTTTGTATAATATCCGACAGCAGCCCAGATCACCACTGAACCGCCACCTAAGTGACGTTTTGGCAAAATTCGTTCTTCCTTGCGGACATCGTGCGAATAATAGTAAAATCGATCCGATTCATCAAAGATAAACTTTTTTCATTTGAAAAGAGCGCTCTGTGTCACTCAGTGTTCCATCACATCGTATCGTGGGCACTCAGTGGTCCATGACATTTTATCGTGGGCGAAGTCAAGACGAGCTTTCATCGGTCAGCGGTCAATCGTTGTTTTTCCTTATGTTTTTGCCAATTTGTCTTCCTGAGGAAGCTTTGCACAATTTCGCACTTTCGTTTGCACGTCGCCGCAATTGCCCTCGCCGAGGGCGTAGAGTTCGACGCTTTCTTCAGAATTGCAGCTTGTTTCGTTCCGAAATAAAATTTGAACGCCCGGAACTCCTCTTTTACGGCGTATTTTTTACCTAAACGAACAAAGTTATTTATTACTTAGACACAACGCCCCAATTGACAGAAAATTTTGCGATTAGAGAGGCCGATGTCCTTATAAGGCTTGATATGGGCCTTTTCTTTACCCATGAGGCGCCAGCCTAAGCCTATCGTTTCAACAAAGAAAAAACTTCTGGTAGGAGATCTGCCTTTGTTTCTGTCGAGCCGTTAAAGGAGCCCAAATGTCGTTATTCCCTTTAATTCACTCGTTAATACATGCATCTTGCTAGTGACATTATCATTTTTTGCGGTGCGGCTGTGCCAAATGTGGAAATCTCGTGGTTCAAAGTAATCCGAGACCCCAAATATCGATAGAAGTCCTCGTTGTTACTCTGTGAGCATGTATCACTGTGATCTTTACACATTTGGTTATAATAAATGCGTGAAATGTGGCAAAAGTGGGTGGCCCTATATTTTTTTCAGGGACTGTATATATATATATTTTTTGTGTAGTTTTGGGTTTATTCACCATGAATTGGTAGCATAGTACAATAGTTCACATATCATTTTGTAGGCTAAAAATATCGTTGACGCTTGATTGTAGTGACGATGTGTCAGTGAACGAGCAGGTGAGTATGTGGTAACGTCCGATATTGCACTCTCCATAATATTTACACACGCACTCACATGTTGTTCGGCATATTATAGATCTGTTTTTCTGTGATGATAGTTTCCATTTATTGCTACTAAAAGCAAGACCTTCGACCTAGCGACCCATTACAAATGCCATGTTGCGGTTTTCTCTATGTTCTCTGTAGGTTTCTAAAATTTGTGTGCTGAACGGTATCTTGTCCAGTACTAAACAATTCTGCTGAATGACAGCCGGGGGGTCACTGTTATTCCTAGATAGCAAAAGTGATTGACGAGTTTAATATTTACCCCCCCCCCCCTATCTCAATGCACCGATTTTCTGCAGCGTACGATCCGCCTCTACTAAATCGTAGTACTTTTATTTTGGCAATGTTAATTGTCAGTTGATTTTGTTGGCACTAATCTGAGCTTCCTTTAGATAAAACAGCAGGTAATTTTGTGTCCTCGCAAGCACTACTAAGTCGTCGGCATAAAATGCATGTATCGCTATTACGTTTCTGAGGGCGTCCGCCAGCTATATACAATATAAAGAGGAACGGGCTTGCGAAGTCACCTTGGACGACTCCGGTTTTCTGTGCTACTGGTCTGCTGACATAATGAGCCCCGTTCTTGATAGTAATTAAGTTCACTTGCGGCATGTCACGTATTAGATTATACATAGTTCCCTTTATAGAGTATCGGGTTCGAAGTACGTTTAGGAGTTTTGTCTCTTCTAACGCAGGTCGAATGCAGTTTTAAAATCGATAAAAGCGGCATATGTCATCTCTCTTTTTTTTTATCTTGGCGGGGTCTTTACATGGTCCAAAAGAAAGGCAACGGCATCCGACGTAGATAGTCTTCTTAGGAATCCGTGTTGCTCGAATGGTAAGTCTGGGCTTACGGCGTCATATAAGCGCTCTACAACAAGTGAAGTTAAAATGTTATAAACGACGCTAATAGATGCAATTCCGCGGTAGTTGGTTGGGTCGGTTGCTTCACCCTTCTTTTTGTAAATTGGCTGCAGAAAACTTTTTCTCCATTTTTCCGGTATTTTGCCGCAGCGTAGGCATGCGTTATACAATTTGGTTAATGGAGGGCACAGAAAACGGATATTTGTTTTAATATGTTCATACACAATTTGATCTGGACCCGCCGATTTACAATTTTTGGATTTAATTACATTGGCGGACCTCTTCTTCTGTAAATGCTCGAAATCACAAAGTTCTCCCTCGGAGGTAGTAGGAGGTCACCATAGTATAGGCGCGTAAAATGAAGTATCCACTCATCGTCATTGATTAATGGGTTTGGTGGAGTGGGTCGTTTTAGGAGGAATATCCATGGTTTTGTAGCACTCTGTTGTACGCGTGTCACACGCCGAAAGATCTCATATGCTTGTTTCTTTTCTTGCTTAATATTTTTTAAATTCCGTTTCACGTCCGCAAGGCGTTGTAATCCCTCTGGGCTAAGATCCGTGTGACTGCAAATTGTGTATTTTATGGCTTTGCATTGTTCATCAGACATGGTTTGTGCGCAGTAGGTTTGTGTAGCGGCTTCCGTGCGCATGAAATCGCCAATAGCCACACCCTATTTGGGTCGGCCTCCCCCTTGAGACTTAAGCGCCAGTCCATGATATATTTTGTGTTTGTGTGAACTGATTTATATTTGCTGTGTTTGTCACAAACGTTTTGGTTAAAAACATAATATCTATGTTGAGGAAGTCGTTTTCGTCCGACTTATTATATAATGATTCCAGTGATTCAACGTTCCACAACATACATCCGTATTGATTCTGTGTGTATACTAGCTGTGTTGCAGGTTGCTCTGTTGCCACTTGTCAATCTCTCGAACACACATTGGGACGTCGTCTTGTTCGTCAGTTTGTCTGCTGCGCTTAGTTCCCGGGGTCGTCGCTTTCTTTGCGCCGTATATTCCAAATGGTTTTAGTTGTCCGCGAAAATGGCGAAAGTGTATTCCTTCCGACCACATCTCAGAGTCCAGTAGTTCGTTTTTTACCAACGGTTATTAATAATCATAATAATAATAATAATAATAATAATAATTAATAATAATAATAATAATAATAATAATAATAATAATAATAATATAATAATAATAATAATAATAATAATAATAATAATAATAATAATAATAATAATAATAATAATAATAATATTTTTAATACATAATACAGCAAAGCAACAGTAAGGAACATTCGTGATAGGAACAGCGAATTCCATAAGGATGGTGTCAGTATTGACAACGACGATAACAACCACGGTAGCAAAACGATAGCAACGACAACGTGAACAACAATAGCGCCATTCAATAATAGTCTCGCGACGCATCTAATGTCTCAACCAAATCGCAGCGGCGTAACCACGTGCAGCTAGCTTACTATGACAAATGGCACTTAGTGAGCTGGAACGTTGTCAGCGGGACCCTGTTAATCAGTTGCCTCTATGAAAAAGTATTTGAGTTCCGGTAGACAAGTCTCCCTTCTGCGCGATCAGCAGGGAGTGCAGCAGAGTAACACAAAAAGGCGAGAGGCTTCACTCGGGCATGCCCAAGCGAGCGACAATCTCCGCGTTCGCGCCGTAGGTGCCGCGGCAGAGAATGGACGCTGTTCCGACGAACTCGAGACCGCCCCTGGCTTTATCTTGTGCACATTTGATGCCGATGTCAGGGATAAGGTGACACAGGTAGTTTACGAGCACCTGCCAGCTGCCGAGATCCTGCAGACTCGAATGAATGCCTCGGCTATATTGTGGACGCCGTTCAAGGCGGCCAGTGAAGCTTCGTCACTTGCCCACGAGACACGAGACGCGTACATCGGCAGCACGCCTTGAGATCTGGAATTTGGCGATTAGCTGGTTTCTTTCCACTTTTTTTCGTACTACTTGCCCAATATTTATGCATATTTCTAATTACAATAAGCATTATCCTTCCATTTAACTATCTGTATTTATTTTTCTTCAAAGAGACCAAAAATCTGCCAATCTTACGAAAGATCTTGTCGAAAGAACATGAAACATATGTATTTTTTGTCTATTGTCGAACAATGCTGACACAAGGTCGAACGCTTCGGTCTGACAAGGCCGGTATTTTTTAATGCTTAAGCGACACGGAAGCAACTACCAGCAAAAGCTTTGTCAAAACAATCATTTAACAATTATTAACATGTCGGACAAATGACAGCCACGGCATACACGACGTAACGATACATGAAAAGGTTCTTATTTACAAGAAAAAGTCAAATGACATATTTGCCCGTTTCATCCATCTTATTTCTTGAATCACAGCATTACGACTATATCATCATGTATCTACCACATACGGATCCTTTGTAAGCCAAACGTTAGCGACTCCTCGTTTCTTTGCGGTCTTTGTGTCATTAGATGAGAATGGCTTATCAACATCACTTACGATGCGTCTGTCCAATCATAACTCACTCGTTCATTCAGTAACCTGCAATTTCGGTGGATTACCTGCAGCAAATGTTCTGGTTACTCGCACCGCAATGCCGATGCGAGCCGACGAAACAGGGCGCCCCGATAATCTGCGACGAACACTCAAGCTCCCCTCGATAGCCAACAGCGCTTCCTTCAGGTCAAAGGAGGCAGTGGTCCAACGAGCTCTCAGCGTGAGTTTTCGGAACGCGACGCTAATCAAGATTCGTCGTAATTAGCAATACCGCATTTGCTAATAATCTAGGTCTGGGGAGGCGAGGCGCGGGGTTAGCATACACGCATACTCTATCGGTATACTGTCTAGACGTAACGTCTTACCTCGATCCTCAAGAATAGTTAGCTCAGGAATAGTTAGCTGCTTTTCTAGCAAAGCAGCGAGATACTCCCTTGTTTTTCCGGTCTCTCTCTGTCGAGATGTGATCGGGTGACACCGCTGATAGACCGCTCCCGTACTGCAGGTGTGCCATAGCGGTCGAGGAACCCTTATCTTCTTATCCCTGCTTGGAATTCTTAGAAGTAGAGCAGGCGTTTGCTCAGGACCGCCCGCTGGCAAATCGAAGCACCACGCCTATTTAATGACATGCTATCTTGTCGCTCTCTATTTCAATTCTCTCCCACCTGCACTGAAATCGACGCGTCAAAAGCGGTAACTTTCTTAAGTAGATTAGATACGATTAGTGCTGATAGATATTGTGTTATAAATGCCAATATTATGATTACTACTACTTCATGATAACATGTCTGATTGATAACGTAATTATTATATATTAGTACCAGAGTATTTACAAACGCATTTAACACATTAAACAATGACGGTTTTGAGCTTTGTCTACCAATTCACCATATCATTGATGAATAGCTCTCGTTGCCATTTTATGCTCTACATGCGCAGTAATATTTGCACCAGCAAGCTTGCTCTGCCTGGTACTTGCCGGCTTACCGGCATAAGCGCCTCAGAAGGCCAGAACCAATAACTAGTCTGTTAGTTCGTCGTTTTCTTAGGTATTATACCCACTGCTGTCATGCTCTTTCGTTGTCGTCAGTATTTGTTGATGTAGCCATCCGTGTTGCCGCATTTTGTTCAGTATGGCGGTTGCAAATATATTACTCCGATCGCACTCATTTAAAAAATGGTGGTATACTATTTGCTAGATCGAGAACTGCTTCGAGACTTTTGATCTTAACGGTTGGTTAGGTGACTGCCACTGAATTCCGGCTCAACTGATTAATGCCAACGCTATATATAGTATCGGTGCATGCGTGCTGCCTTGGCGATCTAGGCACAATGAACGACTGAGGCTTGCTACACGAGGCAGATCGCTTCGTATTTCTTGCCTAAGAAACCATTCCAGTTTATTGTCCAGGAACTCCAAAGTCATTAGGCGTCCTGGTATTCCCGTCGCCATTGAGCTGCATCCCTTTGATGACCAATTGGCAATAGTTCTAGCTCGCGCGACTGGACATAGTGGTCATCGTATTGCTGCACAGAACACTAGGATGGCTTTACAATGTAATCTAGAGTGCTTGAACTTGTTTAAGATGATGGATTTACGCAGGCTTGCGTGTGGCTGCTTAAGCAGATAGCTGCCATACAAGTTTAGTTTTCAAATTAAGCCCAACGTATAATATAACGTTCAGGGATACATACTAAGTTTGTGTTATACTGCCCTAAGTATGACATGAGTTGTGCCAAAAGCTCGTGGTAAACAAATGCATATTAGTTCAATCGACAATTGTTAAATCAATCAGCAACCATATTCTTGTCTAAATTGCAGCTTAAACAGAATAGTCTGAAATACGCTATGTATAGGTGACATACAGTTCAAGAAAGATTTGAGTAATGACACAGCTGCAGCGGGTACCAAATAGCCATTGCGTAGGCTCTAGCTTTTTCAAAGAGATTAGCTTTTTCTATATACATCTTCTATATATGACAAGCACACTTTGTTTCCAATATTTGTGATTGTTATATATAATATATATATATATATATATAATACATGAGTCATACATCCGTCCGTGGTTCAGACGCGCGTTTTGGCGTATGGTGGATATATATAATATATATATATATATATATATATATTTACGATAAACACCTTGCACGAAGCTGTTATCTAAAATGAACACATCACTTTAGCATAGGTTGATACATGTGCGTCCTCTGGCGGCATATTGCGAGAGCTTGACGGGGAGTCTGCCAGTCGCCTATGACGATTCTCGCTATTCCTCCTCGCCCGAAGGGCGGAGCGAAGCGCGGCTTGAAAAACGCCGGCATCTCCGCGCAGAGGCTCAGACCAGCAGCACATGCGGTCAAGTGCGAAGTATCGGCATCATCGAACGTTCTCTGCTAAACAGGTTAAGCAGTAGAGCTGTAGAGAGATCTGACGCTGACGACAAGTCCGTCCTGCGTGAAGTGTTCGCCGTTTGATTGTGTTACCCCTGTTCAGCGCTCGTCGGCTCGTGAACTCACAAGCCGCCACAATGATCCTGCAGTCGCAACTCGTCGAGAAGGTGGAACAGCTGAAGCTGAAGGAGCCGGACGGCAGCGACCTGCTCGAGGAATGACGTCCTCGATCTGTTGCGCACGCTCGAGAAGCTGCTGCCCGTCAAGAACGGCCACAAAATGACCTCACTGGAAATCCTGCAAAGTGCCATCGACTACATCGGCGATCTCAGCGAAGCATTCCACGAGGTCGAGGATTAATGGATTAGTGGTGAGCAGGCTCCGCTAGGACGACTTCTAGTATGCTACCACCAAGCGGCTATCCGTCCGTACTGCGATACCCGATCGCTGGATGTGCACGTTCTGCCTCCTCTTTCCGCCATGCCTCGATAATGTCTCGTTGCCAAAAACGCCTAAAAAATTGCATTCTTTGGCGGGTTGAAGCAGTTTGTTGGCAGACGAACTTCAGTAGCAACGACAAAGGTAAAACGATGACAAACAGAAACGCCGAAAGAAGCAGTAGAAACAACAAAGTAATAACACCACAACTATCATCATCTGACTCCATCCAGTTCTGAAACTCTAAATGAAGACAGTAAGCGCAATGAGCGCCAAAGTCGTCTCTACGGCTACAAGTGCTAATGTCGGAAAGACCGGAAGACCCGGAGAGATCCAGGAGACATCGGTAACGTGCCACGAGTGCTACGGCGACGCTGGTCGGCTTGCGCCCGAACTCCCGAATCACCTCTGTCGGTGGTCATCTCCTCGTGGTCAGCGTGGCCGAGATAATGTCTATTCGCGCGGCGGCGCTCTGAAGAGACTGAAGACTCCGAATGGTCCATCTCAGCAGCAGCGCGCGGAACAAATCGTGGAACCGTTCCTATATGACTATCTCGGTC
>QVRM01001909.1:0-92519 GCA_003439945.1 Dermanyssus gallinae
GCTTCATATCGTTCTGATTCATAGGTTAATATGAATGGCGCTATATTTCTGGCGTAAATTTTCTTAGTGATCGTAATCTATTACGTCTTTTCTCTAAGGTCAAAACGGAAAGATGTGCGTTTAGCCCGTTCTCGCTTTACATGCTTTTTGTCGTTGTCGGCACTATCAGAGGTGCTTAGCGGCAATATTTTCGGCTGTATTCTTCTGGCTAAGATTTTGCTGTGGGGACGATTTTCTAAGCAGTTTGCAGTGGGAGGAAACTGTTGTGATTTGCATATAAATGTATGTATATATGTGCACTTTTATATACATATGTTCATGTTAGACTTGCTCTGTGCATGAAAGTGTCTGCTGCAAAGAAAGCTCAGATTGGCTAGTCTCGGTAGAGGAACACGGAAGTCAATCATCAGCCAATGTTGAACTCGCTCGTGCAAAGAAAACAGAAATTTTAACGTCCGTTATGGGGCCGTGTCGCCGCTTCAGTGTGCAATAAGACTTAATTCATCAAAATATTGTTACACACAGAGAACTTGCCTTGCAGACGGTACGATTTGAACTGCCACTTTTGGGAATAGGGAGATTTACGGTAGGGTTCGTGTATCAGTTTGGTTCATATATGCAAACATGTGTGAGCGTATGTATTATAATTTAATTCACTTCAGTGGTGCTGATGTGTGAGTTTGTTTTTGATGGGGCGAAACAGCCGTGGCGGTATTTTTTTCATGATGCATGCGTATGTGCATTACATACGCCCTTTCTATATATATATATATATATATATATATATATATATATATATATGTACTTCATGTGAAGCCGTGTAACCGGGCTACCACGTTCCATGGCGTTCGAACTCTCCGCCGCTATGTAGAATACGATGATGCTACTTATATTATTAATGTGTAACTAATGTATCATTAAATCAATGATTAATAAACCATAATAAGATGAATAACAATATGTGGTAGTACAAGTAGCTATATATATATGTATATATATATATATATATATATATATATATATATATATATATATATATATATATATATGCGTATCCGTCCGCTCGCTTGTCTAATTGTTGGATTTTCTTCTGTTTTCTGCGTATCTGTCTGCGCGTGTGAATGCGTGTTTCTGACGTGTTTCTATGTGAACAACGGACAATTCGTGCGGCCCGGGGCCCGGTTTCACCATAAATCTCATCGTGGTGTGTCATCGTGCCTGGTCGCGGCGTATCTCATCGTGGTGTGTCATCGTGCCTGGTCGCGGCGTATCCTATCGTGCTTCATCGTGCCATGATGCTACGATGTGCTCATCACGTCTATCTCCTGTGCTCGCTCGTGCGTGTCTGGGGGCTCAGAGTCCGACGTCGTCAGCCGGGGGAGGCGCCGATGCCACGTCGGCCGTGTCCTCATTGTCCTCGTTGATGTTGCGCGCCCAATCGCCTGCCGACTCGGGACTCGGCGAGCGGACCGAGGAGCGCTTCGAGTGTGAAGAAGACGACGCCAATAGCCAACAGCATCAGCTTCAGCTGAACACTTCCGCTACTGGAGCATTCAGGTACGCTGAGTCCTTTTTATTGCGGAGCTTAAATATATATATATATATATATATATATATATATATATATATATATATATATATATATATATATATATATATATATAACTTCTTGTTTTATTGACACGAAGGATGTTAATATCAATCATGACAAAGTCTTGAAGATATATTCAGCAGTACTTGGCAGTAACAGTCGTTAAAATGCACACCTTGCCAACCATCAAATCAAGAACAAATTGATTTCGATTTTCACGTACATTTTCTGTCTAGATTAGGTTGAATGATTTTTTTCGGCAATTTCGCCTTTCTACTCGACTTGGCTGTTCATTGCGCTCGTCATGCTCGTTATTGTTAGTTGCACATGACGAGGGTATATTGGTTTATTGGTATCGCCCTCATCTTCTGATTTCACTGTTGCTTTCTCTAATTATATTTGGTCAATGCATATCTTACCGTACATATTACCACACTAAATATGTATATATATATATTTTTTTCTTAACTATTGGTTACCAATTGTCGTAGTGATCGAACTAGGTAGTCTTGTGTGTGTGTGTAGAACATAGGGATAGAAAGAGAGAGAGAGAGAGAGAGAGCAAAGATCTTGATATGATATGACGTTTATTGATACTTAATTGTAGTTTCTCATTTTTGTTACAACTTCATATAGCCACAGGCTAGTGCGAAGCATATGTACAAGTTACAGTAAGATTTTATACATTATCACCGTAGTATCTCGTATTATTGCAATTATTTATCTATGGATCTTGACAATTTAATTGACTATTTGCTTTAAACATGAACAAACAACCTATTACGCGTTCATTACGATCAGCTGGATTTTCATCCACAACTGAACGAGACAACTGCGACGAGTTGTAGCAAATCTCTACATACATATTGCATCGAATACCTACTGTTTTGCCTAGACGGCTACTAGTCGATTTCGTGCGCACGCTGTTATTTCGTGCACGTTTTTTTTTCTTCTAACGAGAAAGTGGTGGGCAGGAAAGATCTTACAGTCAAGATCTTACAAATAGGGTCCGACGGGTTGCAAAATCACTACAACGTGACTGGCCGTGAAGAAGAAGCCTAAGAGAGCAAATAGAGCAAACGAGACGGGGCGGGGGGGGGGGGAACAATATATCGGGTAAAGAATAATCACAGAAGATAACGAAGAACAAAATCAACACCAACCACATCGGTAAACGTTGGCGGTTTTTTGGCGGCGATTTGGCTCTCTCGTTGCGTTTTTGCGCCCTGCAATCTATCTCTGAACCTGTCCGGTTCTTGTTGGGCCTAGCACTGTTTAGCACTGCCGCCGCTGTTGGTCATGATTTTTTTGGCCGCTCGCTTTGTGTGATTTCATTTATGGCTTCACACTATTCAATATCTCCAGGCGGCATCGCGAAGGCAGCAGCAACAGTAGTAGTAGTAGTAGTAGTCGCTGTAGGAGCAGCAGCAGCAGCAACAACTACAACAATGGAAACAACAGACATCGACTTGTGACAGCCCATTGAAGTTTTTACCAGCCAACCGGCAACCGGGTTGTCTTTGAAATGTGATGATGACGCCAAGGACGTCAAGGGATTGACCGTTGCTCCATAAGCAGAGAGAGAGAGAAGAGAGAGAAATAGGAGAGAGAGAGAAAGATAGAGCGAGAGAGAGGGAGGGAAACAGGGAGTTCTGATCTGTGTCAGATTTGTTCCGTTGTTTTTCGTTGCCTCTACCGCCATGTTGAAACGAGCACGTTGGCATCGCTGGCAAAAGGCTGTTGTTGTCGTGTGTGTTCTTATTTGGGGGGTTCCTATTCGTTATCGCCGAGCACGTCATAAACATCGATGCGATTGTCAGTGACGACGTGTGACGACGTCCGCCATCACGACGACGACGACGATAACAACGACGAAACACTTAGACAGAACACACGGCTCTGCGAGCTTTAGCGGAGGCTATGCAACGCATAGACTAACACGCTGCCATGCAAAAACCATATAGAAATAGATGATCTTACGTCTATCATTGGACGGTCATGTTGTCAAGCCGATAGTCGCTCTATATAGATTTATTCAATCTTCTATATATATATATATATTATATATATAGGTATATTCCCATCATCTCGGTGGCGTCTTTGGGGTCCATTGGTCCTGCTCTCTCTTGCCTGTCTGTGTATGTCTGTATGTCTACCGCTAGTTTACGTCTTTACTGTTACCATATGTTCCTTTGTTTTCCCTCACGTCGAAGCGTAGACGCGAGTTTGAGGATTATTTGTACAGCAACATCTGCGTCTGTCCATCACAGCACTGGCGTTGGGTGGGAGAACCCTCATTTGCCACACTTGTCTGAGCCTCCGTCTCTCCCTCCCCCTCTCTCTCTCTCTCTCGTTCCTTCTCTCTCACGTCCTCTTTCGTCTGGCAGTTTGCTGTAGATTAGACGCCAGCACCGCCACTATGAAATGTGTAGAAACTCGCTAAAGATTGTTTTGTGGCCTTAAGGCATAAAATGATACTGTCAAGCGACGACAGGGAGTACAAACTTCCGGCCAGCTGATCACAGGGGAGAATCTTGGGGCCAATTCTGTGGAACCTTGTCTTCAATGACGCCATAGATCGAACGAAATCTATGGCGTTTTTTTAAGCCAGTCTTCATGGTGGTCTCTTTGATAAAAGTTGCAAACTAGAAGCGCAAAAGACACTTCCAGTCGCACGAACTAAAGACAAAGATCTAGTTGACCGATCTAATGTTTTCCCGCGCAAGGAATAGTCATTCTATGGCTCCGATGTATGTGCGCGTAGCAAATCCCGGGCAGATATACGGAGAGGAGAAACACACGCTTTGCTGGGTGGTGGGCCGGTACGGTAGCGCGACTCGTGCACTGCCCAGTGTCTTTGTGGTTCAGACGAAACACGCCAAAACGCATTTCACACAGAAAATGAAATACATATGCATGCATAAATGTGTACATCTATATTTTTCAAATTTATATATATATATATATATATATATATATATATGTGTACATACACCCACTACATAGGTATTTAACTATGTTTTACATATATAAATATATACAAATATAGCAATGTAGATGTATATACGAGCGTCGACATAATTGTCGATGACTTTGTCGCAGAAGCTCGGACAGCTTCCGGGAGGCGTCGTCTCCCGGTTCGCCGAACAGTCGCCGTTTCGCCAATCGGAACGCCTGGAGTCGGACCAGTATACGAAGGAGCTCTTGGTTAGTCAGTGTTTTGATATCTCGCATTGACGTCTCGCGTAGTAGTAGTAGTAGTAGTTTGCATCCACAGCGGTTGTAGCTGGCTTTTGTCTAAGTGATTAACGTCAATTAATTAGCTGGTTCGGTGGTGGCTTTGGCTATTGTGTGTCCGTGTGTGTATGTGGGAATGCTGCAATTCAGCCGCCGGTTCGTCGGATAATGGCACAGTCTTTGAAGCTAACGCATTTGTGCACCGCTGCTGCTATCACGCCAGGCCCGGGCCGGGGGGTGCTGAATGCAAAGATATGGTGACATGATGAATAAGTGACTGAGCGAAGCTTTGAATCAACGCACGCAATAATCCCAAGTGACACCGGCGTTCCTGTAACGCCCTGTAAATAAAACGGCACGGCAAGCAAAAGGAGGAGAAGAACAAGAGGAAAAATAAAAAACGTTCGGCATGATCAATCTGTCATACAGAGTCAGACTAGCGTCGCCTAGCTTCCATTGCACGAAGTGGCTAGGGCTGACTTTCAAGACACGCTGTGACTGCTTATTGTGGTGCACCTCGATGGATGGGTTGACGGACAGGGCGTTGCTGCATTTTGCATTATATGTATGTATGTATATATATATATATATATATATATATATATATATATACAATGCAAAATATGCGTACAGAGTCTTGAGGAGGTCATTGATTTTGCTAAAATAAGCAATTTTTTGTCAGTCAGAAATGGGCAACGATAATGTCTTGTTTAGGAGAGAGTAAAATTACTAATATGTATTATACCGATGTTGCTAGCCGGGCAATACGTCATAAAAGGTGCGATTGCAAGAGAACAAACACCATCAGTGAACTTGTCGGTTCATAAAGCAAACACACTGAAGAAATGCGCATGTAATGGCATTGTGTCTAATAGTGTCAATAACTCATTGTTCTGAATGTGTTTGTTCTCTGAACGTAATTGCAAACTTTAACGTGAACTACGAAGTAAAAAAAAACAATAAATGAGGGATTACAGGATTTCGATTTTCGCTTATTCGGTTGATCTCAGTTCTACTATTCGTTGCTATAGTCTTGCTATCAACGCTAGCCACGTTGATATGTCCAGTTTCTCTATCGAATAACTCATTCCATTGCAACTGGACGTCTTGTGAAGTAATCTCTGAGCAACCACCTTAGTATAACAAAAATTATAATTGCAATTTTCAACAGTCACTACTAAACAAGACATGCCCATTGGATAAAGTTATATGATCCCCTCAAGCCTGGCCAAACTAAGTTTAAACGCTCTTTTGCTAGATGTTGCATGAGAGCACGAGCTAACCCAATCAGCTGTTTGTTTAACACTGAAACGTTGATACTGGTGGTGGTGGTGGTGGCGGTGATGGTTTTACCTATAAATTCTATCTGAGAAATAATAATAATAATGTCATTACGCTTCTGGTGCTGGGTATCGTTGTAGGGCGTGGCAAGGCTATTTATGCTATGTTTCGCACGAGCGTTACTGATGTTTCGAACGTTTCAGTAGTGATTGCTGGGTGTAGGAGATATACATGTATGTCTGACTCTGTGTTTTGTTGCGAATACGACCAGCATTGGATTGTTTTGGATTTAGACATATTTGGATTGTTGTTTTCATTGCTAGTTAGGTTGTTGTTTTTACTCTAGTTATTGTCGATGTAGTAGATACAACGCACTATGCCTCTAGTCAGAAGGACATGGACGCTATTTACAGTCGAGTATGTTCGAGGACGAGCTGAATTTTCTCACACATTCTTCGATTGATGTTGCACCATCGCCTGGGCACAATTAATACAATCAAAATCGTAGATATCCACACACATAAATCATTGGTAACAATAGTGTGTGATAATACGTATATAGTAACTGAATACTTTTGCTTAACTCAAGTTTTACTGAACTCTTACAAATGGTACGTATGAACGCATAGAGCAGATGTTCTTCCTTGCCAGTTAATTAAGAGATTAATTTAAGTTAATTTGAGGACAAGCATTGGTTATTCCTCTTTAAGTAGTATACTGATCTATTTATCAACATTAAGTACAGTTTTACAGCGCTAATTTACATTAGTTTGCCAGTAGTTAGCACGATAATTTTATCATAATTAATATATTAATTATTTATAGTTAATATTGCTTTATTGGCATTCGTCTTTACTGTCACGCCAACTGACTTTTGATATGATTCGAATGACAATGTGACATTGGTAGGTTCGTCTAGCATCTGTTTCCGGGTATTTAAAGAGGGTATACTAGTGCAATAGTTGAGATGTGCAGCCTTGCTTAGAGTCTTCAACGATGTGCCCAGTACTACGAACCCAGTGAATTTCAGCCTGTGCCTTCCATTTGACCAGTATGAAGCTAGGTAAAAGTGTGGACACAGTAGCCGCAATACATATACGCATAGATAAAAAAAACAGTATTTTACATCTATTGCGCGCTTCTAATTTGATGCTGACGTTGACGCTGAGGACATGCAGCGTCATTCAAAGGCTCACCCGCATCGCACGCACCTCACTTTGCCTTACCTCACCTCAACCTAGCGAACCTCACGATGCTCGATAGCACCTCACGAAAGCCAACTGCACCCACGAAAGCCAGCTGCGCCTCACGATACTAAACTGCACCTCACGATACCAAACTGTACCTCACGATATCAAACTGCACCTCACGATACCAAACTGCACCTCACGATATCAAACTGCACCTTACGACACTCACCTGCACCTCATCTCTGTGCGCTACCTTAACTGCACGCAACACAGTACACCAACAGCGGTTGTCCCACTGCGCTGTGTCAGGCTGGCTTCCACATATAGTGGCCACGTGAAGACAAAAATTCTGCCAAGGGACAACGTTGCAAATTGCTCTGTTTAGATGCTCTGCGATCGTTGATCATGCATGCGTGTACATGCACGCGCGCACCTATTTATATGCACGCATTTGCACCTATCTCGACCGACCCCATCAAGGTCAATCCGACAAAGGTGATGAGGTAGGTCGCTTTGGTAAGGTTGATCGATGGACATCTCTCTGTCGTTGTTATTGTTGCTAACTCTTTGCTACTGTCTGTATTCCATGATACGTGGTTTTCCGTAACTTCAATGGATCGGTGTTTGGCGCATGCGGATCATCATCGCTCGATTTCATCTTCATGTGGGCAATCGTGTCGCGGATCGGACTCGGGTAAACTCCTATACGCCCTCAACACCTGTATTGACGAATTGACAACAACAACAGCTCGTCGAAACGCTTCGGCGGATCGTCGATAGGACGGGATCTCTCGGCCGCGTCGGTCGCCAACGCTTCGCTCAACAGCGCGTTATCTAGAAGGTAATTTAATTTTCGATTGAAACAGCGAGCTCGACTTCAAGGGCGCGCGGTTCTTCGTGTACGTCCTTAATAATTGGACCAGATAACCGCTAGCAAGGGACTAAGCACCCGCTTTCCCGTTCGACCTTTGGCTTTCTTTCTTATGCAGTTTCATTTTTATGATCAGCTAATGGTTAAATGTGAACAATAAAATGCATTGTTGCAATGAAATAGGTGCCAATGTGAACGCGCAGAAAAGATAGTAAATCAATTGGCGTAGATTATTATTATTGTAGTAGTAGTAGTAGTAGTAGTAATAATGATATTATTTGTAAGATTATTATCGTTCCATGATGTGTGACGACAACCAGCAAATTACCATGGCCATTACATTAATTAACTGGCTACGGACAACGTATATGCATGCATGGACGTGTCTTACATTTCAACTATTATCTTTGCGTTAGGTCTTCGTTTTCGTTTGAAGTAAACAACAACAATGACTTGGACTCCTTTGCGGACCAGCAGATCGTGGATGATCTCACAGAAAAGGTAAGCTGTATTAGAAACTACTTTTTTTTGCATTGCTTCAATCAAATCGTCAAATGTTGGAAAAATATGCTTTTCAAATGAACGTATAGAATCTTACAACATTTGTCTGTCACCTACCCTTCGGGTAGTCATTGGCATCCTGTTTGCTGTTGCCGGATCGAGGCAGAGTAGAGGACAATGAATTTTGCCACTTTGTCTGGAATTTGCTTTGTAGTTGATTTTATTTTCCTTTAGGTTATCGACGACCTGATCCGAGCTAGACTTGGTGCCGCCTCTATCGTCTTGGTAGCGGCGGCGAAGCCGTAATACATATACGCAAAGACAAATGAAAGGAATAGACCAAATAAAAGTAGATAACTGATATTAACAGTAATAAGCTCAACTCAAGATCTAGGAAGATCTGTCGACTGAAAGCCGGAAAGTCGTAAGTTCATTGACGTTTTGTGAGCGAAAGAGGGCGAACAGGCGCGAACAAAAACTACAGCCACGTTGCCCATAAGGACTGACAAGGCAGTCGCCCGCCCTCCGGACAGAATGTGCAATAATAACTACATGCAATCTGCCGCCTCCCGGTCATTGGGAAACTGTTTGTCCTTGGGCTCAGTCAATCGGCCGACGATAATAAAGTAAAGCGGCATTGAATGACCCACTGATCTATAGAAGGCCTAAGTTGTTACATGACTTTCAACCATCTCTTTGGATAGCAAGCGCTGACCTGCCATGGAGACCTTCAGTAGCACCAGCAGCAGCAACAACAACAACACCAATAACAACAAGACAACAGCGGCTTATTGGCGTTGTTGTTGTTGTTTTTTTGCGTTCGGTGGTTGGCTGCTATTGTTGCTGCTTCTGATCTCGTTGTTAGCATCCTATTACTGTACTATCGATACTTCTTACGTTCTTCTTAAACAGCAAATTTGTCAGTTATCACGAACAATTGGCCCCAATTTAGCGCGTAAGCTTCTCCTCGGAGGGTCGCTGCTATGTGGTCATAAGCGTGCTCCTCGGCAAGGTCGGGCGGCCTTTCGAGAACCGCTGCGGCACTGCCTCTTTGTGTGTGGAGAGACAGATTCGGCTTCAAAAAGGACCCGTCGCTTCTAGAGATATAGAATCCGTTATCGAATAGTTTCATTAGTCTTCATAGTCGTTAGGCGATGAAATACAGTTTTTTTTCAGTGGCTTTACTGATCAAATACAGTTTTTTTCAGGTGGCTTTACTTTCGGTGGCAAGTTAGTCGAACGAAAAATCGTCTGCTTTTTGATATCGTTGTGTCTGCCCGCTTTTTGCTGAGCGTCGCGTGCTACCATCGGATAGTTACATATAAATATATCCCCACAAAACACTATCGTCGCGTATGCAGCAGCGGTTGATCGATATCGAACGAACTATTATTTTTTCGCACAGTTCTAAATAGCGTGGGCCAACAACGGCGCCATGTGATGATCTCAAGTCAATCATAGCCCAATCAAGAGGCCAAATGACTTGTCACGCACCCAGTGGACGGTAGTCACGCGGACCGCCCATTGCCGCCGCCGCCTGGCTTGTGCGCGCATAGGCATAAACATACACCACACGAACATAGAATAGTGCAATCCTGAATCGCGACACGCTGCAATTCAATTTGGCATTTCCCTGACGATGCAGGCGATGCGGGACGTTTGACCGGCCCGTGACTTTGATCACCAGTCTCAGTAATAGTGTAGTTCCGGGTATCATTCGTTTAGCCTCTGCCTGACAAGAAATGTATGCGCGCTTTGTCTAAAATGAGTGCAGCTGATTCATGAATTGATATTCCTCCCTCCATCCATTCCTTGCTCTCTCCCTGTTTGTTTGTTTGTTGTATTGGACATTGGTTGAGTGACCGAATGAGGCTAAAGTTTTGCTCGATCTGGTGATGTAATGAAGGCATACTAAACGTCACATTTTTTAGTATAGTAGGAAGTATCCCCATCCGTAACTTGGCGTGTATGCACGCACTCTAAAACAGTTTTTTTAGAAGTCTGCTGTTTTAGCTTTTTTTTGCTGTTTTAGCTTGCCGCTTATACTGCCGCTATAGGCACCACTGATACAAACGGGCGACATGTGTACTTAGATATAAATGTCAAGCAAAAAGGTACATACATCCATCCAGCTAGAGGTATTTTTAAGAGAGATACAGCTACAACCCAAGTCGGTATGGAACTTACTATTTTATCTCTCTCAAAATATATATATATATGACATGGCTATTGAAGACTGATAGCAATCGCTTAGATTTTTTAAGCATTACATAAACCTTCCTGTAAAAACAATTCCTGTAGAAAATCATGTTTTGTATACTGAATATATGTCTAGATATAATTTACCCAACCTGGGTGTTAATAAACCAAATCAATAATAATATATGTCTAGAAATGCATATACTGAATATGCGTGTTTTGTTTGCGGTGACCCTCAGGTACAAGAAATGGAGATGCAGATGTCAGCGATGAGCGATAACTTGTCTGTGAATCAAGATCTCTATCAGCGCGTCAAACAGGAGAACTCAGGACTCAACCAGAGGTAGTTACCCTCTTAGTATCTTTCTCTATACCAACCAACCACTCATGCGTTCGTGATCTCTGTATATATATATATATATATATATATATATATATATATATGTAGAGAGAGATAGATAGATAGACGTATGTACTTATTTCAAGATTTGGCAGAAAACCATTTTCCCAATGGAAGCAGGGGGCGGAAACGTCTTGTTTAGGACTGAGGATAATGTGATGAGGAAAAGTGGATATTCCGTTCTTTTTTTCTCCTACATAGTTTACAAAATCTACGTTTGCGGGAGAACCAGTCAGCGCATAAAGGAACCGATCGTACCAGGGTGTTCGACGGAAAATGTTTGCTAGCAAAAGGCGCAAAATATTACAGTTGTGAATGTGAAGGCTTCAGCGTAAAATATATTACACTTGTGGCTGTCGAAAAAGCTTAGTTACTTGGCAACTACGTAACGCAGTAGCATCACTTTGGTACGAAAATGATGGGCATTTCATTTGCTATTGCCTAAAAGTCGCTTTGGGCTTACATTTTTGTGTCGTAATGGCAACATTTTACGACACTGCACGTGAAAGCTTCAGTGTAAGAGATAACAACATCAAACTTGCGTCGGGTGTCATTCAGATTGTGCAGCATTTTCTGCCGAACACGCTGGTATGATTGCGTCTTTCATGCAATGGTAGAGTTTGCACAACTATGTAGGAAAAACAGAATTTCATCCTCACTCCTAAACAAGACGTTTGCGCTCCTTCCTTCTCCGGGGGAAAAATATTTTCTTGCCGAGTTTTACCAAACTTAGAAGACATTTCCGCCCCTCGTTCCATTGGAAAAATAATTTTTTGCCGAGTTGTACTAGGCCTCAACGTTTGTTGGTAGAATTCTGGAACACCCTGTATATAGACAGTCTGCGAAAAAAAGATACAGCCACCCATGTTTGCCACATTACACGCATTTAATATAACCAATCGTGTTAAAGACTACAGTGATGCATGCTAAAAGGATAACAGTGGAGACTTCCATCGACACATGGGGTCTCGGATTACTTTGAAACACGAGATCTCCACATTTGACACAGCTACACTGCGGACAATTGGTACAGGCACTAGCAAGATGCATGTCTTAACGAGTGAATTGAGCAAAATAACGACGTTTTGGCTCATTTTACTTCTTGACGGAAGAAACAAGGGCAGACACATCGAGTGCACCCAGTAACTATACTTAATGCTCAGTGAACTTCCCGTTAAGTCGAAGCGGTTTGGTTTAGTGTTGAACAAGTTTCGAATGACGTCATGCGAGAGCTCGCACCAAGCCTTCACAATTGCTTCTTTTAGTTCTACCTGGTTCGAAAATTGTTTTTCGTCGGCGTAAGCTATTCGGGCGAGCCAGCCCCACGTACTCGATAAATATTAAGACCAGGTGAGACTGCAGGCCAGCGTAGGACCTCAATGTGATGTCGTTCGAACCAACTTCCGATCAGCCTGGCGGTGCGAATCGGGGCGTTATTGTGTTGAAAAACAAAGTCGGGCCCTTCTATCAGCTCGAAATGCGCCGTATTGCTTGTTTAGTAGATCCATATAGAGCGCCGAACTAGCACAACCGTCTAACACGCAATCTACGACATTGTATGATACCCGACAGCGGCCCAGATCATTACCGAACCGGCATCTGAGTGCCATCCTTCACAAAATTCGTTTGTCCTTGCGCACATCGTGGAAATAAGTTAAATTCATTCGTCCATCAAAGTTGCTTTTTTCGTCTTAATAGAGCACTCGGTGCCACTCAGTGATCCAGAACATCGTATCCTGGGCGAAGTCGAGACGAGCTTTCTGATGCTCAGCGGTCAATCGTGGTTTTCTCTGGTGTTTTTTTCTCACGTTTGTTCGCGCACCGGCCGCCGCCGCATTTGCCCTTGCCAGAAGCGCAGAGTCCGACGCTTTTTTTAGAATTGCACGCTTGCCTCGTTCATTTCGGACATTTCGACATATGGCATTTAAACACCCGGATGAAAGTCTCCGCTGTTACTGAAGTTTTTAACACGATTGGTTATATTAAATGCGTGTAATGAAGCAAACATGGGTGACTGTATCTTTTTCGCAGAATATACGCAATACATACTATATATATATATATATATATATATATATATATACGCAATACAGACGCCTATGCGTATGTGTACAAGTATATATAGTCGTAGTTGTCATGGCTGTGCAACGGATAAGGTATTGATGCCCAGCCAGTATGTAAACATTTTTACCCACAATTCATTAGAAAAACTGCATATGTATTTATAGAAGGAGAGACGGATTTTGCGTTATAAATTGTATTACCTTTTTTGAATGATGCTTACTGAAAATAGATAATAAGCCATCGCAAGCTCTGAGAGTCACTGACTATGCTACCAAGAGAGCTGTTGGGTAAACCCTAGTTTCCCAACATGTCCGCTCATTATAACGCCTTAAGCTCCCCCTGATATGAAAGGGTGACGTGTGTATTTAGGTGTACTCTTAGGATTACAGGTCAAGCGAGCAGTAAATTAGTCAATTTATCGACACTTTTACTGTTACCACAATTATCCATATGTAGGGTATCTTTGGTATATGTGCTTAAACGAGATTGCTTGAAGTGTATACCCCTCAAGTGCGGATTAGAGCATACTTGTTAATCGCTCCAGTGTTTGTTTGCATCGACCAAATCACCGTAGTAACAATATCATTAAAAGGTATGCTGTAATTATCGCATATCTGCTATTTATAAAATTTGCTACATCGCGTATCTGCTATTCGGATGCATCGCATATTTTCTATCCTGGACGTATTCGATTTGCGTCGTTATAAGTTTTACTTTTTAGCAATTTAAATAAAATTAAAAGTATTTCTTTTAATGGTTACATCCATTTCTGCTCTAGCTATATATGACGTGTTTATTCGTTTTTTTATTTATCCTATTTAATTATAATATACTATGGTGATGTATTGCTTGTATTTTAAAGGTTAGAGAAACATTTTTATTTTACACAGTTAATCTACTAGTGTATAGGCGTAGTGCGACTTATTCTCAATCCCAAGGGATTTTTAGGATAAACTGTGCCTATTTAATAGCTCGGAGTCCAACACAATGATTATATATTGAACGTATTTATATTTTGCAGTGTTTTTACTCAATCAGATTTGTGTATTATGTAGGGCTACCCTAGACTGAAAGTGGTTATCACTGTAAAGATCACAAACGGTTAAATAAATTCAAGCCACAAGCCGTCATCACGCTTCCCTGCACGATGTATAACAATATGTGTTATTGTTATTTTGGGTTCTAGACCGTGCATTTAATACACAACATTATTTACCTCCTACATACGACTAAAGACTACTTGTCCACTTTCGTCTACAGCCATCCTTCTCGACAGTATGCCTATAGGTCTAATGCTCTTGAAATATTATATATCATTTGGCGGCCTCAAACAACTTGTCTACGGAATCTATACATTCCTTGTTGGCTTTTAATTGCAAGTTGCACTCTCCAGAATCTCTCCAATTGAGAGTTTACTCCCTCCTATATATTGGGGCACCTTTACGTTTTGGCAAATTTACTACCTTAATCGCATTGCGTGCAGCCACCTGCTCGCTCCTGTTTCCCTTCTGTGCATTTTATTTTGGCTCCTGGCTAGGTTGTGTTAAGATGGCCCAATATAGTATATTGGCAATCGAATACAATACTCTTATGGGTTTCGTTGCTTGTAGTAGGTGGAGGTTCCTTCCTATTGAAAATGACATTCTTTACGATGTAGTGGACTGACTGTGTGTCTGTGTGTCGTTATTGTCACGCCCTGTTTAGGATTCACGTACTTGAGGAGAATATCCGCGAGCTGGAAGTTCGGTCAGAACAACGACTTCGCGAAGAACGAAAACAGTTTCAACAATATGATGGAACGCAAAGACCGCGAACGTGCGATTGAAAACTGAGCAGCACGTGTCGAAGATTCTGGAGCTACAGGTAAAAGCCAGATTTTGTTGCTGCCTATTTCGTTCCGTTGTTTTGTATCCAGCAATTAGCTTCATCAATTAGCGCATTCATTGGCGGCAGCAATAATTGTGTCCAGAAATTTCCGCTTGCCATCTCTACCCCCGTACTTGTTCAGACGTCGAGATGAGTCGCGACGCTCACGCTGAGGTGGTCGTCCTAGCTCATGCAACAATTGCTATAAAACATCGAGAGCAAAAATCATTCAAGGTACATATACATATCTACATACACGCGTAACCAAAGAGCCGCGCACTTCGTGTGCACTTGATTTTTGCGTATGTTCAACAGAAAGAGCACATGACGACGAAGGAGGAAGCCATCAAACTTCGAGCGCAGAACGACCAACTTCGACAGGAGCGGAGTCGGTTCTCCGATCAGTATGCCGAGGCATCCCAGGAGCTGGAAGCATGTAAACAAGATTTTCGAGCCTCGCAGGAGGTACGCAAGCCTTCTCGTTTTTTGCGTATATATATATATATATATATATATATATATATATATATATATATATAGGCACTAACTATATATATATATATATATAGGCACTAACCGTTAAAATGCATACCGGGCGTCGTTGTTCGAGCCATGGTAGTTTGGGGCTCACAAATGAACTAAGACCAAGTGGATTCCTTTGCCCCATGTACGGCAGTTCTGTCTTCTTAAGCTTTCTTCATCTGGCCACTTTAACTTGCTATTAAGTCTACTCGACCTGTGGTTATTTTCGTCTCCGAAATAAAATTTGCTAATCTTAGCATAGGCAGGACTCACGGTCCTGAAGAAGTGTCCCTCACAAGAGCTTAGCGTGTCAGGGCGCTTCTCAGTCTTAGGTTCCGAAAGAGTAGCTATCGCTCAGAGCTGAAAATGGCACAGCATTCGTATCAGACGGGTCTCATATGGGGGGCTCGTGTAAACTTTTAGGTTTAATCCAGGGAATGTATTTAATGAGAACTTGTATGTTGAACTTGTATAAGCTGTCGGACTTAATTACTAACTACGTTGACATATGTTTAGGATACATCCAGTGGTGACAGTGAATTACTTTGATGGATCTATTTGGCCATGAAACCGCCAATGTGATAAAATAGGCGATCTATATGGCAGAGTTGCTCCACCAGACCGTTTTGCTGACATCAACAGCGATTGAGCCATGCTGAAATGAATGTGAAGATGAGTCTCTTTAATATGGATGTTTGATTTGTTGTGTTCGGCAGGCGGCACGGCGAGAGAGGGAAGAATTTCATAAGGAGAAGCAGTTACTTCAGCAGATTATCCAGGACCTCACCCAACGCCTGGACGAAGTTCAACTGTTGCTACAGCAAAACGTTGACTCCCAGGTTAGTTCGTCGGGTCTCATTTTGCGAACGCTTTATGCAAGATGGGTAGCACAGACACTGACGCCGCATTGGTGCTTTCACTTCCACCACGGATTGATAGTTTTCGCTGCCGCTCACGTTTGAGTCTAATACACAACTAATAACTATCCCGTGACTATGTTCGGCGACACCATTTACGTTCTGTGTCGATAGTACATTACCTAAAATGTCAATTTCGGAAAAAAATCTAGTGTAATTAAAGGGCCTTTAGGAGTAAGTTGTAAATCACCAGTTTTTGTTATACCGATGTAGCTAGCCGGGCGTCACTTCATAAAATGTGGAGTTGCGAAACAACGAGTTGTTCTATCACGGAAACTGATACCGGCATACTCGAAAGAAAATTATGTTTCTCTGAATGACTCGCCGGCGATCAATCAATGGCTTTTCGATTCAACATACGATTATTGCAGGTCGTTTTTTTTCGGCCGACGTTGGATTTTTAGAGCGTCATGTGTTATCAGACGGGAGACAGAGGGAAATGCTTACCGATTGGTACACGGCCTAGATCTGGCGGTGTTTCATGTTGTGAACAAAAAATCGCGGTTAGAACTAGGTGGCAGTATGTACGCACTGTACGCTCTCACTCGATTTAGCATCGGCCAATCCATCATATATCAAAGGTCGCGTCAAGATGAGTCCATACCGTAGCGTCGTTGTATGCTGGTGCTTAATCATAATGGATTCACATAATCGAGCGAATAGTTTCTGGAACTTCTACGAGTAGTTTTGTGAAGGCGCTGCTCAAAAACATGGGTGGGGAAAACTTTTTTTTAAGTTAATGGGGGGTTAGATGGTAATGCGCCATCTTTTGTTATTGAGACGTCTGTGCTCCCCGTGTATGTTTGCGATCATGGTCGACTTTTAGTGCACTCCGGCATTCACCTTGCTTAAATTGGGAACCATGAAAACCAATTTAGAACTGGCCGGTCTGGGTCTCGAACCCAGGCCGTTCCCGAATGCAAGGCAAAGGCTTCTGCCACTAAGCCATCTTGCTCGGTTAGAACTCAGCCTGGGTTATTTTCTTGCAAAAACGATTGACAATATTTTACAAGCGCCTGGTCATTCCTGTGCCGCATGATCTCACTAAAACCAATGCAGATGTGGGGTTTTGTTGGTTCTTAGATACAAATAAACCCAAACTGAGAATCTGCACTTGAGCTCATTACAGGTAAGGTTGTATATATATATATATATGTTAATAAAAATGAGTTTACTAACTTGCAGGGCGGCGAAAGCACACACCGCGAGAGGTCCACGTCGTTCGCGCAAAACCTACCGCTACATTGCGAGACAATGGAGAAGGAAATTGAGCGGTTACGGATGGAAAACCGCCGCCTGAAAGAGCATAACGAGGAACTCGACGAGGAGATCATTGGCCTAAAGGTAAGAAGAAATACATACTTCAGGTCTCTCGTCTACTCCTGTTGATGCTAATCGCTACCTCTTTGCTTCACACATGCTTTCTTAGGGTCTAGTTTACATCCTTTCCTATAGGTAGATCCTTTCCTGTATATATATATATATATATATATATATATATATAACGTGTAGTACTATTTAGACGTGTTCTTGTCGTCACTGTCGTCGTGAATTTCGTACCGTATATAACATGCATCATTATTGATTATCTCTGGGGACCAGGTCGCTCGAGGGCAGCATCTGCTAAGCAACCGTGATACCTCAACGCATGACAACAACTGGGCAGCGGAAACCGACGATCCGAGCATGCTATCAAAAGAAGAACTCGTACTTCAACTACGAAGTCAGCAGGAGACCAACGAGAATCTCCGTGATTATATCGGCAAAGTTATTTCCAACATAATGCTGACTCATCCGCACGTACTTGAGAGAAAAAATTAATCTATATGTGCTCGTGTCGATATGTTCTTGTTCCTGAAAAACATATATATATATAGACGGAGGTAGAGAGAAACAGCGAAAGAGAGAGAATGGGAAAGACGGTGAAAACGATACATGTCTCTTGGCCATAAGAGACAACGCCGTTGAAGACGGGAGAGTACTGAGAGAGCGGAAGACAGAGTCTATATCAATATCAACAGTGCCTAGGTTAGATGAAGCCAAGCCAAGCCAACAGAGGGACATCGGAACGCTTTTTTCCAGCCCGAATCGATGTTGTCATGTACAGACAAACAGTACATCTGCTATTCATTAATTATACCAAGCGGTGGCGATGTACCATTCTGTGGAAGTTTGTACTATATATATATACTATTACTACTACTACTACTTGGTTGTGTGTGATTCGAAGTCGAGAGCGCCTAAAGATGCACATATGTACATATATATATAAATGAAGTGAAAAATGTTATAAAAAAACAGCAAGCTTTAGCTGAGCACCGAACAACATGATCTGATCTTCTGCGCCGAGATGATGAGATAAAGCAACATAACCTCCTTCCCGGAGGTCTTCGTAATAGATTTTTGAAAAAAATCGCTGCATGTGTAACAAATTATAGATATATTTGTAAGTCCATAGTGACCAACGGCTCTCCTGCGGGTGGCCAGAGTACGCGCAGCTTACGGGAAGACGCTTGAGACTGTATGGGGTGATAGCAGTTTTGGTTTGTCGGCTGTGCCCGTATATATATATATATATATATATATATAAGAGTGGGACGTGCTGTCCCAAAACAAACTCGACAGAAATTATACAAGACCTGCCGAGGGCTCTCAGTGATGAAGCGGATACCATTTATGTCGCTGCCCCTTTGCTGCCAAGCGACTTATTGAACTTGCACGGTTTGCTTAGCTGTGCCGGTGTATTTTGATACGTATATTAGTAGTAGTAGGAATAGTATGGATAATTAATAATAGTAAATGTAATAACGATAAGAATGATGTACTTAATGGGTAGTGTGTGTGTGTGTAATTTCCATCTTACATGGGAAAAGGGCTGTACGATATGGGAGATTGGGACGCTTATGAGGGAACGACGCGTTTATTGCGTTACTAGTTCTATTTTAATTATTTTTCCTATCAGTGTTTGTCGGACCTTTTGTTTATCGTCATATATATATATATATATATATATATATATATAGATACAGTGATCTGTATACGTGCACAGACATCACATGTGTATGCGCTGTGATAAACAAATATGTGCTGGCCCTATGTTGGCCGACACAATGGCAACTCGAAGGTCCGCAACACCTGTTTTTCAGCGTCAATCACAGAGCAAGGCAAAAAGTGCTATGTGACGAAGTAATGTAACACCAATTATAGTCACTCTCTGTCTCTGTAGAACAACGAAGAACATAATTAACAGCGATAGTCGAAACGTAATTAAATAGAGTAAATATGAACCATCATTTCGAGAAATATGTGCTGCTGTATCTAGTTTTAGCCGAAGATAAGTGCGGAGTAAAATGTAAGTTGCCAACGCTACGGCAGTTATGACGAGAATCAAACAACGAGTGTCAGGGCCTAGCCTATGCATGAACAGATTTTGAGCGATCGTGTGTATGTGAATGCATTTACTTGAACAGTAAGGCAAAAAAAACGACCAGCAAGATGAGGGGGAGCTGAAATGAGGGTTCTTGATATCGATGGGTCGGTCTGCATATGTGTATCTGTGAGTATGGAGTGACGATGACGACAACATTACCCAGCAGCCATGTCATGTGTCCGCTGTGTACGCTTGGCGTACTTCCTAGAATTTGTCTTTTTCTTTCTTTATTCACCTCCTTTTAGTCAAGCTTATAGAAAACAAATCAAATGCATTTGTTTCGACGATAGGCCGCTGAACGTCTAATGCACAAAACTGACAAGACGGAAATGCCGACACGTGCAAGCGTGCAAAACTGTGAATCCGGATACGAGCTGCGCCTTTTGTCTGTGCATGGCGTGAAGGCAGAGTGTAGCTAAAAAATACAGATGACGCAACTACTACATAACTCGTCGAACTAAAGCTCTTAGTTTTTGGCTTGCTATCTGTTGAGCAGGGCGCGCTGTTTCCTAGCTGTGGGAGTGTACATGATTAAGAACACAGCAACAATACAATAGTAATATTAATAATTATGATAACAGTGATAATAATTTCTAGTGGTGGACTGAGGTACATTCTTTTCTCTTTCTCTAAAAACTATATGAACAACCAAACTATGCCAGCAATGGAGGTGCTAGGATTGCCAATGGCAAAACGCCGTTGCATTGCCTTCAGCCAGGAAGGGCGCAAAAATACATTCCAAGTTCGGTTCCGGTTGAGGTACCATGCTTTCGAAGGATACTGGTGTATATTTAGCCTGAAGTAGAATAAAGTTCAGGAGTGTCCCTATTTAGCAACGTGGTATTTTCTCGCATGTTAGCTTGCAGGTATTAACTCTTTCTTAATACATCATGCGCAGCGGCGCTATTATCAGAACGCGGGATCCCCGCATCAGGAAGTAACAGTTTGTTTTTAAAATTGTGAATGATAATCGTAAATGTGGGTCTTCATACACGTAATTATGTTGCATCTACCATTGTTATAAAAAATTGTTCTAAAGTTGTTAATTAGGGATCGACCCTTTTCCTTTCGACTTTCTAACAAAGATCTTAGAATTAAAATAAGTTGAAATTTAATGTTCACCTTTGTACTCTCTGGCCTTACTACGACACTAAGCCACTTGAAGTGACTAAGACCTACTGCAGGAAATTTACCTCTGTGAGGCCCAGTCGTCGAATGAAATATAATGTTCGGGCAAATGACCCGGCTTCCTATAGTGATAACTGGATAAGGACGGCGTGCTTTAAAGCCTTCCTGCAAAATTTTAATTAAGCTTGGATCTACGAAACTCGAAATCTACGAAATAGGCGACCGGCAGACACGTTTACCTACACACTGCATCCACAACGTCCAATTTGCAATGCTTAAAAACCTTCATCGTGAACATGTTTAGTTGTAGAACAAAACTTGCAGGGACATCGTAGCCGAAGTTTTGAACATCAGCCCAAAAACGAAGCACTGAAAAAGAGAATCTCTCCATTAAGCGAAAGTGGCTTCAAAGCACTTGAAAGACCATCACGATCATGTTTGATCCCTATCAAATCAAACAATGCCTCAATGAGCTTAGCATCCGTAAGATTAACAAAATAAATTCAAAAGTGTAAAATACGCTAGGACAGGTTCTAGACGTCTTGACTTTCCAATGAGGTAGCGCTTTATTCTTAACTGCGCCAACTACTTGTAGTGAAGGGAGAGTTAACGTATGTCTCTCAGCTTAATTCAGTAACGGTAGCATGTAGGACAGCGTCTTTATACCTGCATCACAGCCGAATTAAGCCAGATTGGGCGGCGGACCAGGTCGAAGCAGAGAAATTACGTTAATACACCAGGCTCTGACAAATAATGTCTGTTACTATGGATAAATTGGGCCGAATCAGTAAGGGGAATGAAACGTTCTTGAAGGATTTGGCAAGGCGTACGCATATTTACCATTTTTCCAAAAATTGATATTATATTATCGGAAATCTATATTATTATCGATTGATTGAAATGAAACCGGCGGAAAAATACAGCTTACTAAGCAGACTAGGTGAAAAACAAGTCATACAACTACTAACTATAAGCTAATAAGCTCCACTCACTGGAAAATATATCAATAATAATAAACAATTTGCCTGCGTTTAACAATTAGGTGTCAGGCTCGCTACACATTATATGCACGTCGAAGCAAGTCACATTGTAACACGTTGAATAAAACGGAACGAAGGTTCTAAACTGCTCATTTCACCCGTGCCGATATATATATATATATATATATATATATATACAGGGTCATTCATATCGTCATGTACTTATTTCGAGGTTTGGTAAAACTCGGCAAGAAAATATTTTTTTCCCAATGGAAGGAGGACGCGGAAACATCTTGTTTAGGAGAGAGAGTAAAATTTGTAAAGTAGTTAATCTGCTTTTTCTTCTCCTACATAAAAAAACATTATATATATATATACATCTGTGGTTGGTTAGTCAGAAAGTTTTGTTGATTTGAGAGCTCCTATTCTGTTTCGCGGTAGCGACGCCGCAAGAAAAGAGCAAAAGAGCCATCTCACCTACGAAGGCCCATGTACGGGAAATTGTGATATTTATTTACTACAGCGAAGGACCGGCTAAAACTGCCTCGGCGGCTGTTTGCGGCAAAGGTTTGTGCTGTAGATGCGACTGGGGATTTCGATATGACCGATCCACCACGGAAGAGTCGGCCTTCCACAGTGGAACATACGGAACTGCCCTCGGAGAGCGTAATGGACATTCGACACTCGAAGAGAGAGCACATGTGGTAAACGCATTGCGTGGATCAACTTTTGTGTAGGAGGATGAATCGTGATTATTCGTGCGTAACTAGCCGTAGGAAGGTCAAAGCCGAAGCAAGGCACCAAGCCCAATGCCACTGCAAAAGCTGGCCCTCAAGCGCTGCGCTATACAATTCTTTAAAGCAACGAAAAAATAAATAGCGAATTTTTTCAAAGCAAAAGCAACGAAGCAATGAATAGTAAATTTTTGCACAGCAACGAAAAACTGAATAGTGAACTTCTGCAAAGCAACGCAACAATGACTAGTGATGAACTGTTGCATTGAATGTTCGGCCGTTGGAAGCAAACCGTAGTCGAAAATCGCCCGGACTGTGCAATTGTGTGACGACTATAAGGTGGATGAGGTCAAACGTACCAGGCTAACTCCCGCAAGCTGAGACAGGTGCATGTTGGCGGGCGTTGCGGTGTACCGTCGTACGCCTCTACAATTGCACAGTTCGGACGATTTTTCACTGAATGAACGAGTCTATGGTATTATGCGCGCGAGTTTTGTTAGAGGTTTTGCTCTCTATAACGCCGCACATATAGAAATCCACCAGAGAATCTGCGTCACTGTTTGGCTTTATTGAATTGACTTATCTTCTCACTGCCCTTAAGATGGGCACAGGAGCTGGATTTGTTCTGTCCCACAATAGGGACACACCTTCGGAGATGGTGTGTCCCTATTGTGGGACAGAACTCACACACAGCCTGAGGGAACCTATGGGCGCCCGACATCGAGCAAAGCTGTTTGCTTTATCGGCTCCCGAGAGTGTCTGTCTTACTTTTCGAGAGACGACTCAACATCGAAGTACAAGGAATCGTTCAAACATCGAAGTACGAAGATTTTTCTAAATGCACTTTGCAGTGCCTTACGCTTAGTTCCTAACGCATTGCACTCTATCGTAAATATTCCGCTCTGCTGCGTAAGCTTTGCTTCTCCTACAGCCGCATGTTGAGCCACAATCGTGTAAACAGAGACAACGAAACAACTTTAAACAGGCTCTCTCACTGGATACCAGACGTGAGGTAAAAACGCATACTACGACATATATTTAGACCGCCCGCCAACGTTTGACCTGGGTTAGCCGCCAAGATATATACACCTGCAAAGTCCTATACGTCACTATTTCAATACCGTACGCCCTAGTCCACACAATTTTTGGAACGGTAGCTGCTAGACTGCACTCCGTTTTGTCGCACTTCGTTTAAAGAGTAGAGATATGGGAGAGGGCTGGATTGTCATGCATCGTCTCTTTTTATTGAGACATCTGTGGTCCGCGTTTTTTTCCGATCATGGCCGATTATAATCCACTAAGCCACCTTGCTCGGTGTGGTTACTTATACGACGTTACATGATTACTTATATATATATACTACAGGGTTACTTATACTTATAATAACTTATCAAATTTTTATCCGCCACCTCGGTACATCAAACTCATGTATGGTAATTGTAGTGTCCACCACCCCCATGGCTGGGCGGCGACCGTTACGAGTTCACCATTCTCTCGCTCAAGCAACACACGTCCTCGGCCTGGCTCGCACCAACAACTACTGACTCATTTTTTTTTGAATGACCAGGTTTATTTATTTAGATTCTTTAGATGCACATACAATTCTTGACGCCGACTTGGTTCGGCTATGGCAGAAAAGGGAGTCCCTTGCCCGTGGGCAATGAACCGATTATGGACGCGGCGTTTCCGCGTTGAATTTCAACTGATATTCTTTGTAGCAAAAACTGCCATGACCTTCTATCACCGGTTGATGCAGCAACTCTAGATCCCAGCTCCGCCAGAAAGCTCCTTGTGATTTTTCCCATTGGGCCTAATGTCTCGAAGGCAATTGGTTGAACGATAAAGTTTGGTTCCAGTTCACGATATTTTGCCAACTTACGATCTTCGGCAAGGCGAGCGGCTGCTCCGACCTCCCTGCTGGTATGGCGAGCATAAGAAGCGGCCAACGTGCAAGACACGGTGACGTCGTACACAAGGCAGCGACCTTCACTCCATGGAACTAGAGTCAGACCGTCTGGACGCAGTTGGCTGTTGGCTGACAGTCCGACCGGCTTCTCGACTGCCGGTATGTGGGCAGACTGCATTGCTCGGTGTATTACGTCGATTAAAGCTGAATGTCTTGAGAACCTACCGGCGCTCCTCGAAGCGCCAAGCGAGAGCATGCTCACCCGTAGAAGACACCGGTAGGTCACATCTTGCACAGTTATGTGCGAAGCAGACTGATTCCCCCAGGCGCAGGCCGGACTGACTCATTTATTCTCGTGCCTCCTTATATACCACCGATTTCCCCGCGCATTTAGTAACTTCCCGCGTCTTCGCTACTGGTGTGGCGGCATCTTCTATTTGGCGCTATGTATTGAGCTTGTTTCGGCAATGCCGCCAACCGACGCTGTCTATGCCCACGCTACTTAACGGACGCTGATATCCTACAGTAATGTTATAGTTACTTAGGTTTGTCGGAACTTGTTGGCCTTGGGTGGGTGCAAATCCCACACTAGCTGCTGCTCGCTGCCAGTAGCGCTTGTGCATTATGCATTTTCGAAACCTTCCCAAGAAAAAGGTTTGTTGGAACGGCATGCTATTTAATTAGCTTAAAGTTCAATAGGCTATGCCATATTATATTGCCGCTTTACGCTTAAGACGGTTGTTTGATAGCTGCATGGCGTGTTCGTGTGCACGATGACGGCTAGTTACGTAGATATTGACTGCCAGGTATCCGTCGTATTGTCTAAATATGTCACGGAAGAACTCTATCAACCTGTAGTAGTCAAACTGAACGCTAAACGACAGCGCGGTAAGAGCGGGCTTGGATCAGTCGAAGATCGCGCAACTGGTGCCCATAGTGACGCAGTCACTAGAACCGCGAGGTTGGCGACGGCTCATAAGACCTGACTAACTGCACAGGAGTTTCGAACTGTTAGTAGAAAGTACGATGTACAGTTTTCCTCATTCACCTAGATTATCTGGCAATTCTTATCTCCGAGCTGCTCGTATTTAAGTATTGAGTCGGCTACGGTCTTGAGTGCAGATCGCTCAATGCTGGAGTACTGTTGTGTGCTGTATTTGTATAAATTCTTGAATGGAAAGCATACACATTATCTTTTATTAGAACATCTATCTTTGTACTTTTTTTCTGTTAATTCGCTTTCAGGTTGCCGTCTTGCAAACAGTGTATGTGATTTCTAACAGACAAACAGCCGTGTGTGTCTAATTAGACACCTATGTCTGTCTAATCAGACGCATACATCTGCTTGTCTCTTATCTAGTAAATATTCATATCTGCTTCTAAGATATGTCAGTACAAGTCCAATCAGCCGTCTACAGTCGAACGAGTACCAAGGGACAAATCGACATAGTTCCAAGTTTCTATATCACCTACACCAGCGTTTATTATAGGGCCCGAAGAACAATTTTTTATCACTTGCACACTCGGTTTGTGGTAGTCGGTTTGCGTGAAAAGAGTAAGCGCTAACGAATAGGATCGTCAAGGATATGTGTTCTTTGAATTGGACCGGCGCAACGTCACACCATAGAGGGAAGACGGCCGTACAACTCCTCTAGGAACACAAATCGGAAACTCTGAAGGAAACATGTCTATTCTACCGGCAAAGGATCATCGGCACCTCCAGGGTACTCCGCCGTTAACTAGCTTGAATAGCTTTGAGTGTCAAAAGAGACAACTAAGAAACTTCGTTCTTCGTGGAACAACAGGTATTTGATTTTACATGCTATGACTGTTGCTACGCATCCACACACTGCATGGCTATAGATATTTAAAGGCTTCGTTTGCATATGCATATATATATACATATCGCATCTATGCATGTTCGTGGAGACTAAGGAAAGCCTTCAAATTTTTCCGCATAGTAAAGAGTGAGTTAAGAATGTATTCCATTGGCAAACAGCGTCATTTTGCTAATGTTTAGGTAGAACATTCAAATCAATTCCCCCAGAGACAGCGGTGTGAAATAACGTAAGCACGCCGTGCCCAAAATTAGGCTGCGTATTTTTTGGTACATTTTTAGCGGTGATTAAGTGAAAAAGTGCACAGAGGTGTTTTAAAGAGCTTCTTTACCCATTGGGGATGAAGCTCCACTTCTGGAGAATATGCATGGATGGGACAACAGAATTCGAACTTGGACAGTTCAGTCCGTACGACAAACCCCGCGAAGGGCGTCCAAAAGAAGCACTAGATAACAAAAATGTGAATCGTGTAAGGGCTGCGACGAAAACTCAAACCTAGCGTGTGCCTCGCTTGAGGAGACTTTGGGCTTGTGTGCCAAACCCTTCTACAAAGTCCTGCACGATCACCTCAGAGTCTCCTCGGTGGGTGTTTCGGACTCTAGAATTTCTGATAAAATTCGACGAAAGCTTGTCCTCTTTATTTTTCGAGACTTGTCAGAGGCGATGAGTCTCAAAAACAAAGACTATGAGTTTTGAGGGCACATTTTTAGGAGCCTCAAGTAAACTCCAGAGTCTACGGTGGCCAGGCGCCGAAGCGCATCTACACACAAAAGTGAACTGAGAGCACTGAGGCTGTTCTCGCCGTATTTATATATATATATATATATATATATATATATATATATATATATATATATATATATATATATATATATATATATATATATATATATAGGGTTTAAACGGGATCATTTACGTAGGTGACTCAAAAGTGAGATCAACACTCTTCGCCCTGGTCTACGCAATGTTCGTTTTGACCATAGTTCTTCTCACCGGCTGCGTCATTCACGACTACCTTGGGTAAGCTAAACAGCTTCCGCTCATCTTTTAAATATATACGCGTACCATACAGAATTTGATTTACTAGAAATATGCGCAACTACATACAAACATCCAATAATTTGTCATGTGGGCATATGCATATATATATATATATATATATATATATTGCAATGGCTGCTCAACAAAATTAGACGCAGAACTAATGCTGCTAGCAAAAGAGAAAAGTCCCTCCTTTGCAGCACTTTAATGTAGTGGTATGTCTTCTCTGACGGTTTTAAGGCTACACTAAACACAATTCCAGACAGATATTCATTGAAAATTATTAAAATTAGCCATCACATGAAAAAAACGTACACGGGCATTAGCCTTATAGAAAATTAAAAAAAAACAAAATTGTAATTATATATATATTCAAAAACAGCAGATTGTTCTATATTCGTATGTGAACGCGCACGGATGTTTGCAGTTATAAAACGTTAGTCACCGTGGACGTGCGAGAGAGAGTAGACCCGACGATTCCATCTGTAACGATTTGCCCATTGCGCTTCCTGAACAAGGCAACCTTTTGCAAATTGGCGGATTTCCGAGATAGCTACGCTTGCCGGGCACGGCGGCAGGTACGCATAAATCGTCTCTGAATCTGCAATCGAAGGCTATTTGGCCGTTCGGATATCGACACACAATGACCCTTCCTCCTCAACCGACTGCCCACGTTAACAGTCGTTACACATATAGGCTGGGTCGGTTAGAGTATCAACAAGAACTATATATATATATATATTACAGCGGCATAAGAAGCTGAAAATTCGTGCTGGTTGTTTAACTTTAAGGAAGAGGAAGTGCAAGCGACTTTTGGAGGCGAATATACATATACATTGGGTTCTATTTAATATATAGGTTTTATTGTTTTCATGGGACATTTTCATTTATACAGAGGTTCGCCGCTCCTTAACGGCATCGTAGGCTGGTATGGAATATTTATATTGCATGTCTTCTTTTCATTTTGTATATTGTCATTATGATTACTAGCGTGTTTGGATGATATTAGAATAAGGTGCCTAAGTAGTATTGTTCGGCAATTAGTTTGAATATTGTTAAAAACAAGCTGCGCGTACATCTGGAGGGAGTTTGATCCAATATGTGGAGCCGAGGTTTGATATTGAGAAACGATATTGGATACATGAAGCTGCAGACAAGATAAGAAGTTGTGTGCCTGATCCCCTTCTGTTCATGGTTGATGTCGAATAAGAGAGATTTTGGGAAGGTTCGCATGAGTTCCCATTAAGATTCGTTTGATCTCAATAACAATGGACGTCTCTATTTGCAGAGGGTAGGGCATAATTGACATTCCTAGTTATTTATAGCGCAGGGAATCTTATGGTGGTATCCTAGTATTACTTGCAAGGTTATTTTTTGCAGGCGGGGTAACGGACATAAAATACGCATATAAGTTATTCCAAATATCTTAACTGCGTAGGTCGGATAGTTATGGACGTAGGTGTAGTACGTGGTAAAGAGACAATAACGAAGCAAAAAAAAAGTATTTTATATTGAAAGACAACTTTCTTGCAAGCATGATCTGTATGAGCTTCAACTGATAATCTGGACTCCAAAACAAAACCTGATAATATTGTCTCATTAATCACGTCAAACGTACATTTTCTGCCTTAAAATGTCTTACTTATTATTATAGTATTAACTTGGGATAAATATTTATTTTTTTTTATTTGGGAAGGTTCGGAAATGCTAATGCAAATGCGTCACGAGCAGCTAACGTGACTGGTGTACACTCGCACCCACTAAAACCGTGTTTCTCGGCATTGCGTTTCCTCTGCTCTCTCCTCTCTTTCCGCACCATCATGTGGTTAGTCCGAATAGGCGAGAGCAATACCAAATTTAACCGGCTTGAGTGGGCGCGTCGAGTTCCCGGGGGTCCGGCTGCTCCCCCCCTTCTTTCCGCCCTTCCCCTGGGCACCTCGTCTCGACCATTGTATCGCTCGAACCTATCCCTCCTGGCTTTTTCCAGGGTCCCCTTGAGTTTCAAAATGGCGTCGAACCAGTTCGTTGCCTGTTTCCACGCCTCCGCCGACGTCATGTGGTCGACAACCTCTCTGATCGCAGAGACGCCCCTCACAGCTGTACAACCTGCGTCCCGTGCTGCCCTGGAAGCCTCGCAGCGCAAAATGGTGTGTTCCACGTCGTGCGGCTCACCAGGGCAGCACGTCACACGGATGTCACCATTCGCCTTGTTGATCCTCATCATGTAGCTTTGGAACGGACCGTGTCCGGTCAGCACCTGCGTCGTACAGTAGGATAGCTCGCCATGTTGGCAGTCATACCACACTCCGAGGTCCCGTATCAGACTTTTGGTCCAGCTTCCCTTGGTCACCCCGGGTCTTACCTTTGCCCATTCCTTCTGCCAGGTCTCAATGGTGGCACTCCCGGCCGTGATCAGATCCAAATCTCCGTCGAGAAGGCGCTTGCTTCTCTCCCCCGCAAGCAGGTCCCATGGCAGCATCTTGGGTAGGACCAGAAGGGCTTCGGTCGAAACCATCCGGTATGCGCGGCTTACCCTGATCGCCAGCGTCCGTTGGGCTGACCTTAGTGCGCCTCTATTTTTTTCGGTACGCATCGCCATGTTCGCCCAGACCGGGGCCGCGTACAGCGACTTTGATTCGGCCACTGTCGCTAATACTTTCCTTTTGGCTTCTGACACTCCACCGACCGTCTGCGGAATACGCGGTCCGTTCAGGAAGACCCTTTTGACTTAATCAGTCACATATTTCACATGCGTCGATTTCGAAAGTCTTGTATCGAGGATGACCCCGAGGTACTTTGCCTCCTCTCTGATTTCTATCGAGTGGCCCCCCATCACAAGTCTTACCCCCTTTGTCCTATTTTGGCCTGTTAGGTACATCGCCTCCGTCTTGTCGGGTGCTTAAGATGATGACTTTCCACTTACTCGTTCACACGGGTCAAGGCTTCGTTGCCGGCGCTATCTAGAACTGACTCGGTCCTAACCGTAACCATGAGTGCGAGATCGTCGGCGTACGCCAGCGTTTCTACCCTATTCGGCAGATTATCTATCTGAGGCACCCCATCGAAAGCCAGATTCTAAAGCACGGGCCCCAAAATCGAGCCCTGTGCGACTCCAGCCGTAACCTCGCCTTTTGAAATCATGTTCTGCAGACAGATACTACACATAGTAGAACCGTACACACCTTTCGAACCCTATCGGACATACAACGGCGGTTTTTGCAATGGTGTTAGGACCATTGGTGACTATAAAGGTGCTTCGCCTCGACAATAACCTTGCGTCGTAAATTTTGGAAAAACAATGTTTATATATTAAAAATTAGAATAAATTGTATTTAATAAAAAAATATTTATTAGTTTAATTTAACATAAATAAAAAAGCACTATTTATACATAGTGTTTAAGTACAAATGAAAGGTGCTTCGTCTCGACAATAATCTTGCGTCGTAAATTTAAATAAAAAAAATAATGTTTAGAGATAAAAAAAGGAAAATAAATATATTTAATAGTTTTTTTTTTAACATAAATGAGAAACAAAAATATTTGCTAAACAATATTGGAATACGCATAACATAGTATAGATTTATTAATGATGCCAATGGAGCAACAATTGTCTCCCGAGAACGTGTGCGCCGTAAATGTTACTCAATCTCGTAAAGAGTGGGCTGAGACCACATTAGCAGTGTGCCCCGGACGGACGCAGCATTCCCGCGTTGAACGTCGAGATCGAGACGTTGTCTCAAGAAACCTGCAGATCGCTTATCACCAGTTGCCAGGTTTAACTGCTCACCGACTCTGTGGAGTAGTTTGCGGGTGATGTTGCCTGGGCCGCCCAGGGTTTCAAATGCTAGCGGCTGAAACTCATGTGGGTACCCGATGGAAGCGTATTTGGCAAGCTTCCTTGTCTCGGCTAGACTGCCAGCGTAGCCTGCCGAGACCGCCCCGCCACCGACCATTGAAGGTGCTAATGAGTCGGTGACTGTGGCGTCCCAAACAAGCATCCTTCCCCTACTGAAAGGGGTAAGGGTCATCCCATCTGGGCGCTTACCATCTACGGCGGAGAGACCTTGGGGCTCTAGAATGCAGGGGTATCCGCATGATCGAAGCGCTCGGCTGAAGGTGTCGTTAATACCGGCATGTCTGGCCCGCCGTCCGGCGCTTATGATGCACGATAAACCGTGATGCGCTAATTTGTCTACAGGTTGACCGCATCTGCATTGATGAGGAGTGACGAGGTCACAGCCAAGACGAAGACCTGTCGCAATTCTTGTTGTTTCATTGTCCAGGAGAGTGCCCAGTGGGGCGCTGGGAACTGCATGCAACCAAGCTCCGGATCCCTTGGCAGCGACCGCTTGGAGGCGAGCCTTCGTGGAGTTGTCGGCAGCCCCTGCGAGTAAGCTGCAATACGCTTCGTCGTATAAGAACGCGCTCCAGTCCCGCTGGCTCAAAGGGTTATCCGGAACGCCCCTACATACTGTCTTAAGTTCTTCATGTAAGCGTCCCTTGAGTTCGTTGTACTGAACAATACCGGCCTCGTCTAATAGTGCGGTGGCGTTGCTCTCTGACCGGAAGAGGGAAGAGACTATCGCTGGCCCAGCCGAGACGAGCAGATCCGGAATCCCCAGGCCCCCCTTCGAGATTGGTAGTTGAGCCTGCTTTCGAGCGGAAGGTGCCAGCGATAGATTGAGAAGAGACTCGAGGCTGTTCACAGTCAACTCGTTCAATGCACGCAGATCATCTACTTGTTCTGTTAGGTTCGCTCCGCGGAGAAGATGGGTGACCCTGGTAGCTGAAAACGAAGATCGGAGTAAGAAAAGGGCGCGGTGGGCACCAAGCGGGGCGAGGTTGTCGGCGACGTCCTTTAGCTTGTTTTGCCACTTTGCCAGTGCGCGCGTGAGCCCTTGCGGTCGAAGCGGGACTCCCAGCAGCTCCAGGTCGCAGTCAAGTGTTACCTTACATCCCGGCAATAAGGTCTGTAGAGTGTCAAGGTCAGGAGTATGTGTGCTGCTGCCTGTCACATAAATCTCGCATTTCTCTGGGTTTAGTTCTAAACCCGAGCTTGCACGAAAATCAAGCACGCGCCGAACGTCGTCAGCAACTATGTCCGCATCGCCTCCTAGCCATCATCAAGGTACCAAACATTCAGCGGGCTGTTGAGGGAGTCGACTAGGTCTTTAATGCTTAGGCAAAATAAAAGGGGAGCCAAAGGATCACCCTGTTGCAGCCCCGTAGCCGAAGCTATGTCATCATCTGGGAGAACCAAGCAGGAGGCGTTACGGTACGCCTGGTTGAAGTAATGCGATAACTGGGGACAATGCTTTAAGACCGCCTTTAAGAGATAGTCCCGTCTTACAGAGTTAAAAGCGTTTTTAAAATCCAGTTTTACAAGGACCCCAGGGAGCGTGCGTGAATCAATAAAAGCTCGGGTGGCGTGAATAGCGGCCTCAGCCCCTGCTGGTGTGGCAAACCCAAGCTGATGTAAGCCCATCGCCTCGCGAATCGTCTCCCTGGTTCGATTACAGGCAATTTTTGCAGCCAGCCTGCGCAAGGTAGAGGAGCATGCAATCGGCCTTACCGACCCGTCTTTCTTCTGTAAGGCGAAAAGCCTTGCCCCAAAGATTATGGGCAGTAGTTGAGGTGGGGGGGCGCCCCACAAAAGTAAGTCAACAACTTTGGCCAGTGCACTCGCCAGTCGGCTTGCTGTGTCTCCCAGGGTTGGAGAAAGTAGGTCCATGAGCAATCTGGGCCGGATAAAATCCAGTCCCCCGGCGGCACTTCGTGAAAAACTTTTGACTGCGGCTATTACTTCTTCTCCAGACGTGGTACAAGGGAGTGGAAGGCCGGGGGAGGCTGGCCAATCTAAGTTTGGCGGGGCCGGGGGGTGTTTATCGCGGAGAGCTGTCAAGTGATCTGTGCTAGGAGCCAGCGCGTCTGATGATCCGATCAGTCTCGCGGCCCCTGACACGTCACCCTCCGATAGCTTGAGAATGCTCTGGCGGACACGATCATTTGTAAACGTACGGGTTCTCGCGGCGGCCGGGGGTAAAATCTCGGCTAGGCGCAGCCCATTGGAGAATTCACGTAGATTGTGACGGATAATAACGGAGAGCGATTGTGCGTCGTTGCGAGTCGTAGGAAGGCGGAAAATCACTGGCACGAAGGAGAGGAGCGCACCCCATGCAATGACGTTATTGTCGGCTGAAACTCCTAATAGGACCTTTGTTAGAGCTTCCGCTACCTGTTTCCGTACCGCTTTCGGGACGATCCTTAAGAGTCTCAACCTCTTCGCTGCACCCTGAATATTTTCGATGATACGGGCGGGCTGCTGTGTGTTATTATCGATCGGCATGGGCGAAAGTAGAGGTAAATTAGTAGAACTTGATGGGTGTTTGGCTGTTATGTGTCGAGTCCTCTTCTTGTGTATAACCCGTTGCAGAAGGGACAGGCTATTCGCTCTGACTGTGTCGACAACCCTGACCCGCCACTGGCTATATTATTTGAGATATGTTCCGCCATTATTGCATTATGTGTTTAAGACTTTCCAACACTGGTAGTAGCTGCAGAAGGGTTCTAAAACCACCACTAGGGCTCTAAGTTGACCTAACAGGTCAGAACCGCCCCCTGACACGACTTGCGACAAACGGGTTACAGCGTCGGCCGTGGTCAGGTTTGACCGCGCGAATTTGGGTGTTCGACGCGCCGGGGTGCGTGTTAATCGCCGCCTTGGAGCGAGCACTCCTTTGTTGGCGTAGGGTCTCCCCGTGCGCTTTTTAAGCTTCTTGGCGGGAAGTGGCCTGGGTGCAGGTAGTAGCAACTGGGGGTGAGGGTCTTCGGGCGACGTGCGTGCGTGCGACGTGGCGTCTAATCCAGATGTGGGGGTTATTCGACTGCTGGTGATCTCCGCAGTTGGATGTGTTACCCGAACCTGCTGCAGGGTTCTGGCTTCAAGGAACAATCTGTTTCTTTCTCTGAGATAGGCCAGACGGGGGCAGGACGGCGAGCCAGACGGGTGAGCACCCCGACAGTTGATACACTGTGTCTGGTTGGTGCAGCTTGCGGCAAGGTGGCCTTGACTGCCGCACTTTCTGCAGACTTGCTGTTGTATGCAACATTCCGCGAAATGTCCGGGCCGTAGGCATTTGTAACAAAGCCTAGGCTGGTCGGGTTCAAGCACGACCTGGTGTGACTGGAATCCCAAGAATATTGAAGTGGGCGGTTGTCGGGTAAACAACAGAATTACTTTGCCCAATGGGATCCTAGCCCCAGAGTGAAGCCGCGTAAGTCGTTTTACATGGACGACACCCAGCGGTGTTAGCTCCTTCAAAACTTCTTCCTCTGTAAGGCAAGTTGGAACTCCTTGAATTGTCGCCCTGAATGTCGATAATGATGGGCAGTGAGCTGACACCAAGAAGTCTCCGAGTTTAGTTACCGGTAGCAGCTTCTGAGTAGATTCTATATCAGGAAGCCATACTATGATCGACTTTCTGTCCCCGGATATCTTGGACTTGGACGACAAGGCATAGATGTGCTTATATATAGTTAGTAATGAACCTTCGGGAAATTCTGCTTCATTGCACTCCGGCGTCTCTTTCCGTCTAATGACTACTTTGAACGCACCCACCGAACCCGTTGATAAATCTTCCTTAAGTTTCTCTAAGTTTCGTTGTTCTCTTGAGAGGGTTTTTTTCTCCCTTCTTGATGTGACGGTCACAAATCCATCATTTGGTGAATTCTCCTGAGCTTCGGCCTCGCTTTCTGGCGGCGAAGCTGGCTTCTTTCGCTTGGCGCCAACGCTTGGTTGGTATGCTGAACTCGTTTCACATGGTGTACCCGTGTCCGTCGTCGCAGTAGGTCCGATGTTTGCAGTCGTTCTCGTTGTTGGTTGTTCGTTGGGCACGGGAGACGCACACTGTCGTAGGCGAGCTATGTCCAGGGTTGGCGGAGGCGGCTGCTTTTCCGAGTCGTCGGGTGGCATTTTGATGGCTCTTTGTTGCAAGTTCTCGTAGTAGCCGACTTGATAGTTGGCCGAATTATATTTAAGCACTGTGATACGCTCCCACTAAAAAAACAAAACGTTAACTGCGGGTTTCGAACTGAGACCGTTGGGCTGGCAGCTCGTTGCCCTACCGCCTCGGCCATGTGCTCTGTTGCCACCAACGCACACCTTAGCGTGTGGCTCGCACGCACGATCGTTGCCACATGTAAACAAAGATGATCTGCACTTCTGTCAATAGAACGAACACGAATAGCCCGGCGCGCTAATGGATATTATCACTCCTAGGCACGACCTGGGCTATAGAAACACTTCAGGGCCTACAATGCACAGCGCTCAGAACTCTGCAGCTCCGACAATTACTGTGCTAAGAATCACTGTAGATGAGACACTCAAACTTGTTAAATTCGACCAATTTTGAAGAGCGATTTGGAAGCACGTCCGCTCTCGACAAATCAAACGCGAGAAAAAAAAAAATACGCATATATATATATATATATACGCATTGGAATACGCATATATATATATATATATATATATTTTTTTTTTTTTTTTTCTTTAAATTTATAATTATATATAGCTTTGTAAAGTGCATTACAATACACGTATCACTTGCAGAAAAATAACACTGTAAACATTAAGTAAATGGTAGAATTGGGTATATTAAAAGCAATTAAGTTCTACATGTGTAATTGATTTTGAAAATTAAGAGCTAAGATTGAAAATGTACTTGCTTCTATTTGTTCTTTTTAACAATGGTAATATGTGTAAAATTGATTTATATCACTCTGCTATGTTAGCTCTTGGAAGTGAATAAGTGTCTCCGCGCGAACGTGTGGTCACGGGTTCACTAACACTTAATAATGCTATTTGGTTTGTCCTAAACGTATTTGGTACGCGCTTTGTTGGCCACTACCGCCAGTGAAATGGTCTCTGAGAAGTCTTGTTCTGGAGTGAGAGTAATATTACTAAAATACATGATACTGGTATTGTTGCTCGACATAGGAGCACAAAATGTGCATTTGCGGGAGAACAACCTATACAGATGCTAAGCACATCGTCGTGTTCGTGAGAAACGTCGTGCTCTGAAGAACAAATTAAGCTCGCCAGAAGATGCGCCATGGTCGTTTAGAAGAGAATTCGCAGAATGAAGTTCTTTATTAGCCTTCATGCCAAATACCTCAAAATGATAGCCCTACGACCATTTACAGCTCATTCAGGGATTGCACACGATCATTTTGGTATCAAATCGTTGGTAATGCGAGCCGTGATTGCGAAGTAATTAAGATTATTCGGCGAGCATGTCGAGACTGCATAAATGACTTAGAGTGATTAATCTGATGGAGTAGGTCATAAATGACCCCGAGTGATTTATCTGACGAAAAAAGCAAAAGAAACACGACGATGTGCCTAGTTTCTTTGTAGGAGGACTAGTTGTCTCGCAATGGCACATTCTTTCACTCCAAAACAAGACTGTTCAGAGACCATGCTTCATTGGCAAAAATATTTACTTTAACGAGCTCTACAAATCCATATATCGTTTTTCAAATATATCTAGGGAACACTATATATATATATATATATATATATATATATATATATATATTTATATCTTGCTGTTTTCAGAGTCGGCAGGACCTCCTAAGAACAATTTTGGAGGTGTTTTTTCTAGAAAAAAATGCAACAGCCAAGTCCAAGTCAGCCCCTCACATTCAAAACGCGCAGGTATGTCACAGGTTTCTGCCACAAATCTTCATTAATTCCTGTGGCATTGTTGCCTAGGCAATTAGAGTGCATTGTTTTCCTGACTTCTGGTGTGTTCGTTCACAGACCATTTTATCTTGTTCGGGCATTCAAGACTGTCTACGTAACCCATTGAAGAAAATAATGACGCACTTCAATAGCACTCTTAGGCTCTGTGTCTGCTTATCTTACGCGGCCACCAGGTGTCAATGAAGTTAGTGAACCCCACCCAAAGAGCTATAATTCCCAATAAAGCCGAAAAAGTTCCCCAAAGGGCTAGAACATTGATGAAACACGTCGGATCTCAGAACAACTGGCGTGGAAGCTCTTTATAGGCAAAATAGGGATATCGCTGTCCGATGATGAGCCAATGGATATGAATTTAATCTATAGATGGTATAAAGAAGTGCATGATAGCACCAGTGGATGAATAGGCAAAACAATAATAATCAAATACATATTAAGATTTTGGGCCATCCGCCATTCAAACACGTTGCTTGCTATCTTCTAGGTCTCATAAAGAAGTACGTTATCTTAGGCACAAGTTCATGGCTATCGGAAGAGACTCTCTGAATATTTACCTGACTTTAGCGACTCCTGACCCGCAGCGCTAATATACTGTCAGATGATCATAAATTCCTACCAAGCTTTTAATTAGGTCCAGCTAAGGCAGTCATTGGGTTTACAAATGCCGACCTATTTGCTAGACACTTTTTGTCAGTATACTGTGTTTTCAGCACGCAACAGCTGTGCCGTATCATTCCAACTGTAAAGTATGGCAAAAGATTGGACGCTGCCCATAATTCTAGACTATCCTCCGTCCCCTAGGGGCTTGGAACTTAACCTGAGGTATCTCTTCAATACACCGAGGGCCGGACATGTTAAGATATCTAGGGTTTTCCCAACAGTCCTTGTAGCAGCTTGGCCGCTGACTCTCAGCGGTATGGTTGATCATCTATTCTCAATGAGCATCGCTCAAAGAAAATTCGATCAACAACAGGGATCGAATCGGCGACACCCCGGAAGATGACAACTATGACTAGCGCACTAGTCCTCTAGACCACGCTACCACTGGACGCTGCTCATACGTGCTTAGAAAGTCTCACTACCTTTTCATCTAACCAAGAGAACTCGTTTAAACGTTTGATTGCCCTTTCCTGCATTTAAACATGGAAAGTTTGGATGTACACCACTGTACATTACGTGGCCGTAAACCACACTTAGCCAGCCACCAGTTGCATGAACGCATAAACGCAATAGTGACAGCAACAGCCAATTACAACTACCGCTCATGCACAACGAGAAAAGAAAACAAGTCAGAGAGCTAGATGAATACATAAAGCAAGCGAGAGCCGAAAAACTGTTCACTAACCATTAGGCATGAAAACCGCAACATAGCAATAATGCTTAAACCCGCGGTAGCACTGCTAGCTCACTAGAGATAACACCAACAACACCGGTAGAACGTGTTTTTGGTGTTGTTTATTTACTTAATTCAGCAATATGCCTTCTTGTTTGATATTAAAGATGTTACGGACGTATAATTTGAAGTTGCCTTCATAACTGCATGAGCACCCATATAGTGTATCTGCCTCAGCACCGTATTTATGGTACTTTGACCTGATAGGTAAAGACGCCGCCAAAATGTTCCTTTTATTTATGGTCATGGCTACCTTTGCGGCTATTTATTGTCCAAGTAGATTTATCTTCTTGAGGGGCGGTGAGATTATTATAATTATTATTATTGCCCTACGATTGTGGGACTCAAACGTGTACCGCATTTTAGGATCGCGTTGATGTCTGCGTGTCTAGGAGTCCTACCAGGGCTTTTTATGCAGCTCAAAGGGTCAAAGGGTCTTGATCCACTGTTTTTCCACACGCCCTACACTCGTTTGGCTCTTATACCCTCTTACTCCCTAGTTGTTGTCATTTCAGTGAGCCGACGATACATGCAGCATTTTCTTTGCGCACCGCAAGCGAGAATGGCTGCCGTAGGAACTCGCCTTGTACTCGATTGCTCGTGTTGTCTCTTACCCGAGCACCGAAGTCGCCGATGAATCTCCTTGTTGCCTTGCTCACCGGGTTCAGCTACGTTGTGTCTCGTGTCCAGTTCAATCTTGATGCTAATGCTGCTTCTTTTACTTTGCTGCATGCTCAGCGACCCATTCCCTTTGAGACCCTAGATGCAAAGGGGCTACTATCGCATCCCCAGTGTTCTTACTATTATTGTTAGTAGATTTACTGTTTTGAGGTTCGGTGCTCTGCATCGGCTTAAGCAACATAGCGACAAACAAGCCGTAATTTGTTTTTCTTAATTTTTTATTTTGCCATTCTTATTCCATGGCGCTAGCTACGCACTCGGGATTGAACACATTTCAAGACATAATAGTTGCCTTAAATATTCCCTTTGCACTCCTGTGATGATGACGTCTATCCAGATTATTTAAATATGAGAGCTAGCCCAGCACACCAATCGGTTACGTGCGTTAACGGGTCGCTTGTTAAGTTGCTAATTAATGTAGACTGTGTCCTATGTCCGACCAGGTTCCGAAAGGTGGCACCAATTATAATGCTGATAATAAAGCCGAGGATGGAAGTTCCGTTGCTACTCCCGCTGCTGGCGATGGTGATGTCGGGTTGCGTCGGAATGCATCGACATACCGAATGAGAGCGTTAACACTTGCTGCGTTCCTCATCAAGCACCGCCACCCATGGCAAAGCCTCATTGTTTGGTGCAGCGTAAACGGATTCGACTGCCGAAGGTACAAATCTTAGCATTATTACGACGGTCAATATTAGATCAATAACAACTGCAACAACAACAACAACTCGTTCTTTTACATTTGCCCCCTCCTCCCCTATGCTGGCTCCCGTATTCGCACCAGATTCATACCACGGTTTTTGAGAACGCATGATTCTGAATTGAGGATGTAGTCAATTCGATTTACACTTTTTCTTCAGGGGTTTTATGTGTGCGTGTGTGGTATGTTGTATGCATAATAATAATAATAATAATAATAATAATAATAATAATAATAATAATAATAATAATAATAATAATGCATAGTAATAAAGTGAAGGGAAGTCGCTTGTACTAATTGTGAACTGCGATGTTTAATATCGTGAGTATTTATTATCACCCTCTTACTCATACGCTAGATTACGGCTTCAGATCTGAGGGGTGTGGGAGATGACGACGACATGACAGTGACCCTGCAAACGATTGTCAAGGACAAATGTCCTTCTTCTACTTTTCACCGTATGTATGACATCCACCTACCTACCCAACGATTCCAGTGATACAGATTATGTTAGCTATAGATCATCTTGTATCATGTCTTTTTCGGTCACGTTTTGAGACTATGTGTGTAGAGAAGGAGAATACGACACATCTGGTCCGGATTTCGACATTTGTTTCTCCCTAACAAGTTGTAAAATAATTTTATTTTTGAGACGTCTCCTTACTGTACATTCTCGGTTTCCCCTATGCGTCTGGAAGAAGGGCCGCAGCCCTGTCTTCTTTAGATGTCCCCACCTTGCGACTTTAACTTGGCATTGGCTATTCAACTTAGAGTTTGGATTAGTCTGGCAATTCCGTTCGTTTCCGAGATCAATTCTGCGATATGTCTCACCAGAGAATTGGGCCTACGGTCCTTGAGGAGGGCCTTGACGAGAGTTTTACAAGTCAACGCACAAGTTCTCCGTTTCGAGTGAGTGGTTTTTGCTCGGCGATTACTTTGTCAACCCCCCTCTCTCTCTATATGTATATATATATAGAAGGAGAGAGAGAGAGAATATATTTTCAATTCCAATAGCGTGTGATTGAAGATTTTTGATAACTTTGCTGTATAAAGATGTGCATTACCAAAATAAATAATTCGGTTACAATTAGATTCATATATCAATTTTATCGATCGTAAATTAATAAAGGCGTCTAATCACTGGCATTCTTGTGTGCTGCGTCACAGAGAAGAATTTTTAGATGTTGGGTTTACACTGAACGCGGAGTATGGAGCATGCGTAGCTATGTTTGGAGGAAAAGACTGGCTAAATCCAGAATTCGAGGACGCCCACATGGTTAAGAGACCAACCCAGGTGAGAATAAGTATATAATATACAACTGTAGAACTGTAAATCCAAAAAGTAGAGCAAAATAAAACTAAAGTTACGTGCAGAGTGCGGAATCGGCTAAACTATCCGTCCAAACAGACGCCTTTGACTTGCTTTGCTCGGCATTGATTTACGCATATGGTTGTCTAGAGGGATGCAACTCTGGATTCAATCCCTACGCCAATAAAAGTATATATATATATATATATATATATATGGGGGAGAGCCACCTTTCGGGGGGTAAGTATATTCTTGGGTGTAACGCGAAATCGCGAGGTGATCGCGTTTGATCGTCGGGCAGGAGTAGTGTGGCACCCCCTTCTGAACCTCGATTGGCTGGAGGGAGGGGGATCTGCGGCCTGTCAATTCGGGCCGGCGGCGCTCCTACCATATGCCAACGCGCAACCTCCGTTTGCGGCGGGAGTGCAAGTATCTCTTTTGATATATATATATATACTGATGCACTATATATATATATATATATATATATATATAGTGCATCAGTGGTGTCTTAGGAACGCATTGTTCGAAGCGGGGCGTTGCCATGGCAACCATGACCACCAAGTTCAAACCTCGGCTTTGCTGATTGTATTTGTTGGACGTGGTTGTCATTGCCCTGCTGCTATACCGCTTTCAACTTCCGACCACCGCCTCACTGCGAGAGTTCCGTAGGCACTTCGAGCAGAAAATGAGGGAAGTGCCAGAAGCCTTCTACAAAACACCGGCAATGTTGGACAATACATGGATGGAACCGCTCTTCGAGCAACGACACGTTCTCACCCGCTACTCCGTCCATGGGTTCCATCACAAACTGTGCCACCGCAGTGGGTTCCATAACCCTTCTGATGAGTGTTGCTGCAAATTTTGCGGCCTTGTATGCACCAAATATCATCATGAAACATGTCGGTCTGCGCCAGCTATCTGGGCGTTAGGTCGCTGACATCTTCTTGAGATGCTTGATTAATGAATATGTGTAATGTAATATAATCAACAATACCGAAAGGTGATGTAATAATAAATAATTAAGTAATTGCCCTGCTGCTATATACCTCTGCTGAAGAAAGCCTATATAAATCCAGTGACGAGAACACAATGACGATAGATGCATTTTGACGATATCGTGCCAAGGGCAACTTAGCCCATTAAGAGCGTTTAAAATGTGTTGTCAGAGCGTGCATATGCCTTTTGGCACGCTCTTTTCAATAGGCTGTATAAGTCGTCCGCCGTTTCCGCCATTCCGTTGCTCTCAAGCAGCCCTTCAAATGCTTTCTTTAATGCGTCGTTACCCTTTATCCGCCATACATGTCGCCTGGCTTGAGGTGGTATCGTTTCTCTGTATCCAGCTTCCTTCACCATGAACTCGATACAGTGGTGATCGCTGAGATTCTTCTCTTCTTTTAGCACTTGCCACCCAATAATCATGTGTGCGTGCGATGCCTTGCCGATTGTAAGGTCAATCCAGGATTCTCTTCCTCTTGAGGAGCAATATGTAGCCTCACCGGTGTTCATAGTCACCATGTCTTCTCTCGCCATCCATTCCATAACAGCCTGCCCCCTGCTATTGGCTTCCTTCGAACCCCACACGGGCGACGCAGCGTTGAAGTCCCCGGTAAAGATAACCAGCGGCTCCAAACTGGCCCGCGCCGATATAGTAATGTCGTCAAGTAGATCTTGCAGGTCTGCTAGTGACCCGTTAGGGCTACTATAACATGAATAAATACGACCAAGGAAAATCCTTTGCCGCTTCCTTTGTTAACAACTTTTTATTTTAGACTTATTCTGTTTTCCACGATGCAGCTACTTCTTTCATCGTCAACCGTCCATATGTGTGCATTGCGCTTGGCAAGAGTGACGTTAGGTTCGCTCAGAAGACATAAGTTTGCCTTGCGGCGTCTAACAATCGTCTCGAGCATACTATGGCCAGCTTTACTACGGTTGCAGTTTAACTGCAAAATGCTGACGCAGTCCTGTCAACTAGCCACCATTTTTCCGTGGTTTTGACGTCCGGCATTGCGCATCGGGAGAGCTATGGGTACGCTTTAGGCACCCGCGCTTGTCGCGCAGAATTTGCGTAAAACCTTCGCCGTGAGTGGTGGTGCTCGCTCCAGTATCCGGTGTTTCTTTTTGCTCCGCTGCTCCAGCGCCTGTCAGCGACTCCTGCGCACGCGCTTGCACAGCCTCTTCAGCTATAGTCGCCGGTGAAGCCACCTGCTTAAGGGGGAACGAAGTCCTGCGCCCGTAGAGGATCCACTCCCTGTAGACGGGGCACATGATAGACCTTGCTCCGTGTCCCTTCACTTCGCACGTATAACGAGCCTCCGCGTTTCACAGTTTTTCGCAATGTGTCCTACCGGCCCGCATTTGTGGCACACCTAGCCATTTACTGGTGGATTTTTGCATTCCAGGCCGCGATGGCCAATACGCTGACATCGCGGGCAGCACGGAACCGATCGCCACTCAACAATGGGGCAGGTGGACCACTTCATTACAAGTTTACCAGCGTTCAATAGACGCTTAGTTGCGCCCAACGATGCCGTTAGTGTAGTTGCCAATTTCCCTCCGCCGCATGTGCGCGGCTTGTCCATCTTAAAGGAGCCGTTGGTACCCACCAACGAAGCAAGAGCTTTCGAAATGTCTTCCTCGGTTGTCTGCGGGGGAAGCTGCTTAATCAGCAGCCTTCTTCCTCCCAGACTAACCTTATCAAGAACGGTCTCTTTTGTGAGGGCGTCTACAAAGGTCCTTGTACCGCCGACAGCCCTCTCCGATACCACAAGTTTGACGTATCCGCTTGCCAACTTTAACCACTGCTTCACCTCCACCCCATGCTTCCTGATATCGAGCTTCTGCTGAAGCTCCAGAACATCTGCGTAGGAGGCGGTCTCACCCTTCTTCAGGACGATTGAGGTAGTGCTCTTGTCCTCCTTACCCCACCTCCTCCTCCTCTTAGTGTCAGTGCCGTCTTGGCCTTCGTCACCGGTCCCTTTGCGTCCGTTCTTGCTAGTAGTCAGCCCGAGGCGGACCCCGAGATGCCGGGCAAGGCATTTCAGTAGCTTCCTGTTCGCTGGTCAGCTAACAAGGAATCGGGCCTTTACTCTGTTCGATCCCAGTTAAAGTCGCAACCTCATTGGCCTTCTGTAGAAGTCTCTCAAGGAGAGCTTTCTCCTTAGCTAGGCTGCGCTCCTTGGGAAAGCGTAGAGCAACTACTGCTTTTGTAGTTACTTCAACCTCATCACCCCTCTCTGTGACGTAACGAGTCACGATCTCACCGACCTTCTGAGCCGTCTTGGACCTGAGGCCACCGAACAGCACGGACATATTATCCCACGTCACGGCATCATCCTTCGAGTCCTCGCGAGCTACGAGTAGTCGCATCGGACTCCCGTTAATGATACTGGACTTCTGCAGCTTGGTGTGCATGTACACCTGCTCGGGCCAGTCTGTCTTCACGAGTGCAGACAAGTCCTCCTCCGAAGTACAGTTGAGAATCATTTTATTGATCTCATCGACTGGGTCTTTCGGAGTCGGCACCAATACGACCGGGTCCGTCTCGCAGGCCGCATCTACCATGTCCAGGCGTTTTTTTTTCGCAAGTGCACTTGTTGAGAATACCCGGCGGGGTAGGAGTCCCGTTGGCTTTCTCTTTCTGCAGCTCCCTTTCTTTTCCGTCGTCCTCCTCTTTTCTCATGGCAGCCTTTATTTCTGCCAGCAGAAGGATCATCTTCTCCTTAATAGCCAAGTGTACATTCTTAGTGCTAATGACCTCCCTATACGCGGCCTCAAACACCATTACAAGCTGTTTAAGCGGTCCGTTGTATTCGGCGTCAATTACGGTGCCTTGAGGCAGCATCGTAATAAGCTGACTGTTCTCCTCCTTTTTCTTTCCCCTTTTGGGCTTCGCGGCCACTTTGTCCTCGTTGCCTTTCTCTGCGGTCTTTCCTTTATCCGTCGGCTTTACGTTATCCGCGGCCTCCTCTTCCGTCACGACGGCGTCCACATTGACTTCTATCGAGATCTCTTCTTCCTCTTCTGCTCCTATTCCCTTGTCCGGCGGCTCCCGATACGTCGACATAATTCTCCTTTATTTGATCCTTCTACCGTCTATAGCCTATCTCAGCCAAATTGGGTGCCGAGAAGCGCGACAGAAGTACAGGTCAGTGATTACTGGAGAAGTCTTGCGTTCGGATCAGCTCGCCGGAACTAGTCCGCGCTGCCTACTTGGCGGACTGCCTAAGCGGTCTGCACTGAGTGTGCGGTTAGTACTCGCCTGTCTGCACTGTCCGCCGGACTTGGCAGCCGGCACGTCTACTCTCACACACAGCGCTCAGCTGGGGCGAGAAGCCACTGCCTAAGCCACGCTGTTAGGTATGGCGAAACCAAGATGGCGGCGCGCACGCTGCACTGCTCTATGGTAGGTGCAAAAGTGTCTCGAGAACACTACAGAGATATCAAAAACACAGTAACTCACCCACTCCCGGAACGCCGAGAAAGAAATGGGACGGATACTTAGCGGTGTCGCTTCCGTAGTTTCCTAACGATGGCACTGCACATGCGACTAAGCTGGACCCAAGTTATCCTCGTAGCGAGCCTTTCGGAAGTCAGAGATCCACGAATATTTACCCTGAGTTCACCTTTTATGCAGCAAGGACTGCTAGTCACCAAGTGTATCGGCTCCGCACAGAGAAACGAACGAAAGGGTCTTCCGTACTGGTATCTGACGATATTTTCCGGGAGCGATTCCACATGCGTCCGCAACTTTGCCTCCGCTTCGTTGTCTGGGAGAAGGGGGCTGACCGGCAGGTGGTGCACGAGGGCACAGCCAAATAATGACCCATTTTTACGGGTAAACCTGAATAGGTGTCGAGCGGCCCACGACCTTCTTTAACGTCTGTTCCCGTACTTAGCGCGTAGAACTGTGCCACCTTACAGAGCCGAACGTCGCCCATGCCGGGCGTACGCCGAATCTGTACATGGACAACGCAGCCGCTGCCGCGATCAGGTGCATGGTTTCAAAACTGCTCTCGCAAGTACGGGTTACGGCTCAGGCTCTGCTTAAGTGGGGTTGCCAGGGTTTTCGCTTAATAAGCCATTAGTGGAGTTTGAAGGGTTCTTGGCCTCAACCACCGTTTTGATACGGGCCCACCCCCTAGGTCCGTGGTGGTGACAAAGGACTTGAACACCTCAAGCGTAGCCTCGAGGGGCGGGGGGTACACAGAGAGAGATAGCTGAATATTTATCCCACGCCAACACCGCCAATGAGCCCACCTTTGTGCAGTGGCCCCAGCGGTCGTTCCTGGATCTCACTCCGGCAGATGACGTTTCGCTCTCGGCCATTCAGTGTTGGACGGTCCAGGTAAAAAAAAGTCGTAGAGCGACAACCGCTACACCATCTTCATGTTGACCCCTAGAAGCCCCTCTACCCTTTACTACCTCGCCGCACTTGGCAAATGAGGCATTTCCATAAGGGAATCTTCATTGCCACATTTGCGGCTTGGAAGATTGGGGACGGCACAAGATACGAGCGTCAACACGGGAAAACTATTCACCATCTTACAAGCGCCCTGCCGGGCAGCGGGTGGTCCCCCTCGTGGTCCCTCCGGCCGTTGTCCGCCTAAGCCGAGGTGGTCCCCTACCTTAGAAGAGACCCGGAGAAACTGCATCAGGGCTAACAGGATCCTGACGCGACCGGGCCATAGATTGCAAGACGATGCCGGCGACCAGATGACAACCCCTCCCTGTTTCTAGCCCAGCGATGGGCGGATAAATTACAGATCAACTACAGGAACTGTCGACAGACAGACTAAAAACCGTCATTGCTTGAGCAAAAACGGCAGCGTGGCGGGAGCTTTTAGCAGATAATATATATTATTAAATATTATATTAAAGCACTAGTTTTATTTAATATGTAAACGTACAAAACTATGCACAAAGCTAGATAAATCACTTACAGTTGGTGATTGAAATTCAATCACAAACAGCACATCAAAGAAGATAAAGTTTGAGAACTCTTATCTCTCTCATTCTAATTGCTAACGGCATAGTGCTCATGAGATGAATAAAACAAACTATTTCGTCCTTTCCAAAATATGGGGTTGCATTTACTAATTAGAGGGCTTAAACGGAGCCATTGAAATACATACAATGAGCTATAAAGCCATTAACTAAAGTCGCCATGTAAATTCCTCCGTCTAGCGGCATCGAGTTTATTTTACGTGTGTCCGCTTCTCTAACACACTTTTTAGAGTATACCCTTGCTTGCAGATTAAAAATACATTGCACACTAGCTTTAATGTCGTCCGTTTTGCTTAAATACCTTTCTTTTAATTATTACATGTTTCTCTATATAAATAAGTAAATTCATATTATCTAAGACAGTTCATTTACATTGCAGACAGGCGAAGATTGCACTGGGGCAACTGTAACGACAGTGGCCAACAAATGTCAAATCCGATTCATATAATATATATATATATATAATGTTTTCCATACAGATGAACTACGCACTGCGTTTGCTGCTAGATACAAAGTTGGAGACTATCTTCCGCTACGGCACCAGCAGGGTTGTGCTTGTCGTTCACGGAGCGCATAATATTCCTGATATTACCGAGCAGGGCATCTACATACCTACCGGCCGAGCTACCTACATCAACATAAGAAAGGTACTCGACAAGGCTAAACGTGTTCATTGGCAGAAAATTGTGCCATATCAGATAACCTTTTAACTCGGACTACATCCCAATCCCACAGTAAATCTCAATCCCACAGTATCCGTTCAAATTATTCACACTGAAGACGATGGTGAATAGAGTAAAAGTATCTTGTACAAGTACCATCGTTTAGCAGGGCCAATACAAGCGACTACATGCGTAATTAGTTCTAGGCTTTTCTTTTACGACATAAAAAAGGGTCGTTATTAAAGATACTAAATTCAGATTCTTCACCACAGCGAACAAGATACGAGATACTATGGCAGATCCGCTGAGCTATGCCATTGTTCTAAAATGATTCGGTCGGAAGAATCGGTATTTATTTAGCCGGATATGCATACTTGTCTGAGTATTGGCAAGTTTGACGGTTCAAAGAGTTTGACCTTTAATGGACGGCGTAGATATTTAGGTATTTAATTACATACCTATCTCGACAAACCATTTTTTTACTTTCAAAGACAGCACGAACGTTATAGCTTCGACATAAAAAAAAACAGAGCAAAACTGCAACAAATTTTTAGCGCTGTACGGTGTCATTTACTCTTTGTGGCCGTAGAAATAATGACTAACACGGTTACGAATATAAATAGTAGTTATGCCTTGATTTCAACAGCTCAGACTTGGATACGTTTTCGAACGAGCGCGGTGACTGGAGCACTCCTTCGAGAGTCTGAAGACATCTGCCAGACTTTGTTCCTTCAGCATTTAACTTTTTGGAAAAGGGGTCCCTGACGAAATAGAAAGGAGAATCCCCCACGTTGTGAAGTTAATGAAGGCTACTAATACGACTATGACGCCACGAAAACTAATAAACCATACGTCATTTACGAACTACGCTTCGAATTCCGGACCAATGTATTAGCCCATTTTTTGGTTTGAAAGCGGGCCGCCTTGAATTTAATTTAAAATTGATGCAGCAAAAAGCGCTTGGCCCATCGCAAGTTCTAGTGGACCCCATGCTCAATGAGATAGTCACCCTTACGAGGTAGGTACATGCATGACTGTTCGCGTCGAATGGTAGAACGTAAATAAATAAATGGGCCATAAGGCCCACATAACTCGTCTGATGCTAACCGCCGTGGATCCTCTGCAGTCCACCTTCTGTTTTTACGCAAGCTCCTTAGATTTAGATTTAGATTAGCAGGCGCCCAATATAATTTGATTTATTGCCGTTGCTTCCACATAGTTTGATGCTGAACATGGTCGCCAAAGGTCGCCCGCATTTGGGCAAGCTCACCCAAAGACGTTATTAAGACGTTTTCACGCCAAGTTTATCTGCGGTTATTCTACTGGCTGCAGGGAACATTAAGTTTATTGGAGCCCCCGTACGATACAATGTGCCGCGCTTCGACAAAGTGGCCCGAAAATTTTCTCAATCGAAACGTGTCTTCAGATGATCTCTTCCGCACATACAACTATTCATTGCTGGTGAGTGCAATGGACGTCTACGAGTGTCTAGTGCAACCTCCCAACATTTAATATTGTTACGTTCGCGTCTATCGATTTGAGATTTTGTGGAGCTATCCTACGTAGAGAGATCGCTCAGTATATAACCGTTGCTGTACTGAAGCAATGTGTATGTGATTTAAGTTTGGTCTATGCAAAGATCAGCAAGATCATTGTGCGTGTATGCCAATTGGTATCTTGCCTTGACTTTAAAATGGTCGTATTGTTTATTTTTTGTTGCATTAATGTACGAATGATTTCTTTAAAATTAAATAGACTCCAAACGGGTATTTCTGTGAAGATTAAACAGATACAAGGCGTGCAGAGGTAGTTCGGTAGGGCTCCATAATTAAGGGCTCAGAAATGACACAATATCACATTTTTTACAGTACTTAAATACAATAATTTTAGTAGTGTGTTGTTTTATTTTGACTTGACAAGGTCGTCTTGTGTCTGCTAGTAACCCAAGGCGTGCGTCGTACCGTTATTATTATTATTATTATTATTAGTACTGGTAAAGCGCTAAGGAAGTGACAAATACGCGCGCACCTCTCTTGTTTGAACAGCTCTGCAAAAAACTGTGTTATGTCATCAAATTGGCGACCGCCTGCGGCTGCGTCTATTACGGTGGCTTCGATATAAGCCTTGTTTGCTTCGAACCAGGTCGGCTCTACATGCACAAAAGTGCACAATTTGCATGGCCAGATTAAATTCAATTCAAATCAAACGCACCTTTATCTTGTCAAAAGCGGACATTATCCACAGTGCTTATATTGCACAAACTGTTACCTAGATTCATACATAGTATGCACTACACGTATATATATATATATTATTTTTTTTCTTTCTGAGAATAGATGTCAGATTGATTATCACACATGTTGTGTAGTAAATATGTGTAGAAAAAATGCGGTCATTAGTATATATATATATATATATATATTACTAATGACGGCGTAGATATGTGACCGCTTGAAAATAAAAAAAAATAAAACATAGAAACATTAGAAAAATAAATCCATCCAAGCATGACCAAACACCCTAAAACATTGCCCAGAGTGTGAGACAATTATGATGCGATCTGCCTTTTTTTCAGATAAGGCTGACTGCAAATATAAATTCTTGAAGAATCAACTGAGCGGAGCTGTAGATCTACACAAATGCGGGTGTCCATCGGACTGCTTGTAAGCTCTTTCTTTCAGAGTACTAGTTTATTTTTTATTGTTTTTACACAACTTGTGATACGGCAAGTTTATTTAAAAACCAGCGGAAATGTTTTGCACTTTACTTTGTGGTTTTTGTGTAGGTTGCAGTTATTGTAGTTGTAATTATCTATACTATCAGCAACCCCCCCCCTCTCTCTCTCTCTTCCTCTGTTTCCTTTCGTACTCTAGGTCTACTTTCTTCTGCATGATCTTCTCTATCATTTGTGCTCCCTGTGACCACCTCTTTTTTTTTTGTTCTGGGAGGTTTCGGGAATGCATGATGCACATGCGCCACTAGCAGCCTGCGTGACTAGTGTGAGACTCGCAAACCCACTAAACCCGGACTCCTCCCCACCCCCCCAGGCTCGGTATTACTTTGGCATTACATCGAAGCCGTGGGAGAGGCGTCTCTGTCCGTTCTCTTCAATCAGCTCTATCCCTGACTATCATCCCGCATGTCTACCTGCGGTTGGATAGGGGGATGCCATTTTGTAATCCGTCCTGTGAGGGTGCGTCGAGACCATGAGGGCCTGGCTGCTCCCCACCCCCCCCCTCCCTCGGCTCCTCGTCTCGACCACTCTTCCGAGAGACCCGCTCAAACCTCTCCCGCCTGGCCGTTTCCTTGGCTGTCTTGAGTGTCAAAACGGCGTCGAACAAGTTCGTCGCCTCCCTCCATGCCTCCGCCGAAGTCATCATATGGGAGACCACCTCCTTGATGGGTCGGCCTCTCACAGCGGTTGTGACCATCTCTGCTCATCCTCATACATCCCTGCTATCAGCTCGTCCACTGATCGAGTCTCGTTCTGGAAGCCGTTTACCGATGTTCGCTGTTCTTCAAGAGCTGGGGAAAAGCAGACGGTGTGAGTCACTTCGTCCACCTTGCCCATTTCGCATGTCACACATCTTGGGTCCGGGATGAGGTTTCTGGTCCACGCTCCCGGAGCATTATCTGGCATGCTGCTCCACTCCTGCTACTATTTTCGGAGAGTTTTTTGGCGGCTTTCTTGCCTTCCCCGGGTGGGATCTTTTCTTCATCTTACTCTGTACTCTTAATAGTTTTACATTATTACGTTTTTTGTCGCGAGTGGCTCCCAGACTGGCGTAGCCTAGAGAAAGAACTATGGGCTCTGCCACTGTGGCGAGAAGCCGTCGCGTGCCCTTAGACGCACCTCTATCTCTTGGCAGAATTTTGGCTGGGTTGTTTACAACTATAGCTGCCTTCGCCGTCACCTTCTCGATGTGGGCGTTTCCCGTGAGGGCACGATCAATTGAACCCCCAGGTACTTTGCTGTCTCGTTGACCGCGACATCCACCCCATTCAAAGTAAATTCGGCCTGGCGTGGGCTTTATTTCACATAAGCATCACCGCCTCGCTTTTTTCTGGTGCTAACCCTATCCCGCATCCACCTTTTGACTTGGGTTAGCGCTTGTTGGGCCTCCCACTGCATGAGACACGGGTCCCGAGCTGTGGCCGTAATGGCTATATCGTCAACATATGCGATCGTCTGTATGCCTTTCATCTGGACTACTTCCAGCACCCCGTTGATTGCCATGTTCCATTGAGGGGGGCCCAGAATTGACCCCTGGGGAACCCCAGCGGACATAGACTCCTTGTCTCCGTAGATTACCGCTCTGCCTTTTAAGTATGAAGCAACTAGTCTTCGAATGTATTTAGAGATCTGAATGTTCTTTATGACGTCTATGATGACTTGCCACGGCAGTAAGTTGAAGGCGTTCTGTACGTTAGTAAGACGACAAGACATAACTATCTTGACCACTGGTTTTCCTCTTTGTATTCCTAGGCCTCCTGTTGAACTCTTTCAACCGCCATTTCTGTTGATCTCCCTTTTCGAAAGCCGTACTGTGAATCTTCTAAAGCCCCCTTATCATCAAGCTCCGCTGCCAGCCTCGTAGTAACCGTTATCTTAAAAGCCTTGCCTATCGTGTCCAGGAGACATATTGGTCAGTATCCTCCTGGGTTCGTGGGGGGCTTTTCTGGTTTTCTAATGAGGGCCAAGATTGCTTTCTTCCACTCAGGCAAAGACTGTGCCTCGCTTCAAATCTTGTCTGCCATTCTTTTAAAGACCTCCGGTTTCTTCTGCAGAATAATTTTAATGGCTTCTGCAGGGATTTTGTCTGGCTCGGGCGCTTTTCCTTTCGGAAGGTGCTTGATCACTACTTTAATTTCCCAGGGTGAGGTTAGGGGAATGACCTCCCCATTCCCGGTTCCTACCGGGCAACTGGGTTTATCATGAGTCGGGAGGAGCCTCCTCACTGACGCCTTAATCAGGTCTTTTGGCAGCTCTAGCGTAGGCTTCCTTAGCTTGTCCATGACAATCTTGTAGGGTTGCTCTTATATATCAGCTTTCACCTTTTTGCAGAGTTTTTTCTAGGCGTCGCTCTTGCTTTTATTAATTGTCCTTCTAAGGTTCTTTCTCGCATTTTTAAGTCTCTCCCACGCCTCTTCGGTGTTTCTTTCTCTTGTCCTTGCTCTTGTAAGTGCTCGTCTGACCTTGCTACACGATCTCCTGATGGTCGACATTTCTGTTTTCCACCAGTATTTCGGAGGACTCTTTTGTGGTATCCGCCCTTTCCTGGTAGACGCTGGATGGATTTCCTTATTTAGAAGCTGTGTGCTTCTTGCTCTTACTTTTCCGTAGCCTCTGTAGATTCAGCTTAGTCGCATACTACGCTGCTTGTCGAATGGTTCCTTCCTTCTGGTCACGTTCATCCTCGTACTCAACCCCTATGTACGCATGGTCACTTAGGGTATCTTCATTCAGAACTCTCCAGTTTCGAAGCTTTTCCACCGTGTGCTCGGTCTTGAAGCTAAGGTCTATAAAGGAGGCCTGGACCCCTCGGACGAATGTTGGTTCTAGAGGACCGTGCTACGTTCTGCTAGCCACTTCATCATCCATCTCCCTCTTGGGTTTGTCTCTCTGCTGCTCTATTCTCGTGTCGCCGCGTTGAAGTCTCCTCCCATCAAGAAAGCTGTTTTTCGCCTTCTTTGTTTATCAATCTCCCCCCCCCCCAAGCTATCCAGGAATCCCGTGAAAGCTTGCCTGCCTTAGTTCAGGGATATACACGCGCCAAAATTTGAATTCTGAAAAGCTCATTTTAAGAACCTGGTAAACTACCTGTATAGCAGCTGAAAGCTACGGGTCCCTCTTCGAGTTTAATCTAGACATATACCTCTCCTGATTTATCTGCCTTCACGGTAAGTCCCAGCCTAACCCAGAGAGCAGTGTCACCTTTTTGTCGATAAAGCAGTCACTTCCACTCCTACGAGCAAGCCTGCTTTTATTCGGCTCACTGGGAAGCAGGATTTTCGCTTTTTCTCGCTTTTTGTCAACTCGAGTACGTCTTGACCCCTTTACGATCGCGCCACGTTGATTTGTATAACCTTAATCTTTTTAGTATTTCTGGTTTTATTTTCTCCATTGCGGATCCTGGCGGCCCCTCTCCTTCCTTAGGGTCTCCATCCTTCTCTGTCGGCTACCCCGGTTGAGCCTCCTGGTTTAGGTTGAGTCTCCTTGTCGGTGCCTTTTGGGTTTTTGCTTGGGGTGATCGTCAGCTCACTTGAGGGTGCGATCGGGGCTTTCGGCCTCCCCTTTTGGGTCGGCTTCGCCTGCGTCCCTACTTCCTCGACCCCTTTCCTGAACGCCGGGTATGCCATCGAGTTTTCTGAGTGCCTCTTCTCTTGGGATGCGTAGCAATGCCTTTTGACCTCTCTACAGTCATTCGCAATGTGCCCGGCTTGCCCCCACTTGTGGCAAATTATTTCCCCAAATTTAGGGTTTTTACAGTCTGCTGCTTTATGTCCGATTTTCTGACAGTTAAAGTAGCAAGCTACGTCAAGCCATTCGGATACTCTGCATTGCATCCAGTCGACCTTCAACCTACCCCTTTCAGCGAGTGATCCAGCGGCCGTGATCGAGTTGCTGTCTTTCAGATCCAACGCGTCTTTCACCGCCTTCCGAACCTCCTGAACGGTCGTGATTTCGTCGAAGTCCTTAACTATTAATTTCATACTTCGTGTCTTCAGCTGTACTTCCGGGCTTGTCTTGTCTTTTATATTTGCTAGGAATGCATATCGGCCTCCCTCTGTCTTTTCTTTCATTTCAAGTTGGAGACTTTCATTTTCTAATGCGTACATTTTCTTTATTCCAACTCTCTAGGTTGACTGTTTCTTTAAGCTCTTTGAGGGTCTCCGCATAGGATTTTCCTGGCGTTTTGCCACTATCACTCTGCTTATTTCAGCCGTAATTTTCTTCCGTTTCTTGCTTTTTACTTTATTATTCTGCTTTAGCATGGCTCGCCCAAAGATATCTGCCTGAATGGCGCTATTTACCAGTTGGCATTTCACTACTTTTCTAGCTCTCCGTGTTAGCGGACTCTTCTGGGAATCGGAAGGCGATCTTCCTTATGCATCTCCCAATTTTTACCCGCTCTGCTTGTTGAAGCATGCCACACAGTCGTGCAGTAGCTTCAATTAGGTCCTCTGCGCGGTCAGTTTCCTTTATCATATCTATCGCGAGTATCTTTGGGTCGAGATCACTCGCCCCTGGTTCTACTAACTCATCTGCATTCAGTATTTCCTTGCCCCAATCACCAAACATGCCGTTTTTACTGCATTGAGTTATTTGGGTACCCGAGTATCAGGGAACTGTGCCGCCAACCTCTCCATTAGTGCCAGGTCTTTTTGGCAGCTTTCTCTCACCAATATCGCTTTAACGTCCTTGCTAACCATGATACTTTCGGTGCCCTTTTGGCTTTTAGAGTATGCTTTCTAGGGCCACTTCTCCTGGACACCAGCTTTACCTTCCCATCCATCGTAAATGCCACGCTCACTCGTTTTTAATGCTACTAGCGATTCTTTCACCTTCGATCTCTACTAGGTCACTAGTTTGTGTGCCCGCTTCGTTGCCTTTCCTTTTCGCACACTTTTCACATGTGGACAAGGCGGCCGGGCATAGAGTACCAGTTTCCTATACATATGTAAAAGCATAATTCGTATTAATGCGAATATGAATACAAATTATGATTTTATATATGTATAGAAAACTAGTACTCTACGCCCGGCCGCCTTGTCCACATGTGAGAAGCGTGCAAAAGGGAAAAGGTACTTGTTTCTTATACATCTATGAAATCATAATTCGTATTTATGGGTGCCATCACTGCGAACCTCTGTTTCCTTGCGATGATCTAACTGGAAAATATTGTTGTATTTGTTGTTTGTCAGTGAGCAGTATTACGAGTCAACTGTGACTTACTCGGCGTGGGCAAGTGAAATGGTAGGTGAGCGGCACATCTAACGGGGGCATGCAGAGCACCAATGTGCATAGGCGACACGTTCATATCATATATATTACATCTAGAGTCGTTACGATATCTGGGCAGGTATACATATAATATATATATATATATATATATATATATATATATATATATATATATATATATATACAGTCTCCCAGAATGTGTCCAACAAACTGTGGGATCTACTGCAGCTCAACAAAAAAATATTTTTTTTCAATAGAACAAGGGGACAAACATGTGGTCTAAAAAATAGGTAATTGGGCGTGAAAGCCAAAACATAAAAATTGCAAAGAAATTTAGTTACTGAGAATTATCATTAATACAAAGTTTGTTTCTGCTTTGAGCTGGGGGAACCCATTATTAAAAACAATTACATCGGTCTTTATGCCAGCATTTACAGCCATTCTATCAAGTCTTTAGAAAAGTTTAGGAATATAGCTGCCTCCAGTGCGGTAACGCAAGTAAGCATGCCAAATGCTAACAACTATATAATATATAGGAAACTTAGTCTTCCTTCTATTCTATTTTCCTTCCTAGAAACGATGCATTTGGTTTTATTATTCAGGTAACCTTTTTGGATAGCCGACATAATTGTTATATGAATTGTGGTCATTGTGTTGCAAATAAAAGGCCGTTATGCCTACGATGTGAAGCAAAATTGCACATTGCGCATTTGTGCCTTGTTTGCGCTGTTTTATTGTGTATATATATACTTATACATATAATGTTTGGTCAGTAACTACAACATGCGATATAGAGTTCCGTAAATAAATCATGTTGATAAAAAAAATCTTATAGGTAAGGCCAGGCTTTTATGCACTCAACGGAAGCAGGACGGTCAATAATTCCAACGTTGGCAGAAACCGTAAAATATACGCGAAGAGGTAAAGAAAGACTCCACTACAGAGTTTGCATATACGATTTTGACGATGATTTGACGATATATATATATATATATATGAGATCATCAATCGATTGGGATAAACGCTTAATGGTATACATGATAGCTCTCGGGAACCACGCATTTTAAGGTCTCTCTCTTTCTCCCCCCCCCTCTCTCTATATATATATATTATTCGCTTGGCATGTATATCTAAATGCACATGTCACCCGTTTAGATCAGGGGCGTTTAGGGCGGCAGCAAGGTAACAGAAACTTGTTTAACACTATAAATACACTAATCAATAGTAGTGTAACAGAAAAAGATAGTCGAATAAGACTAGGAAGCAACTTGAGTGATACCATCAACATAGAAGAGATCCGCATAAAAAGAAACAAGAAATTTACCTACATATCCATATAATCAATGTATCCTCCAATAGCTACTGAGTTTTTGCCGTCTATTAGGACAACATTCTCTTTGTGATATCGACCTGGTCCCTTCTATCATTTGGTCCTAAAGCTAGCGCCTCCGACAGGTCTATATCTCTGCTCCCCCCAAGGCTGTACATTATTTTACAATCTGGTCGTTTGACTCATTCCCCAGCTCACAAGGTCGACATTCTGTATTATGCCTCTCCCTATATTTAGCTCGTTGTATTCATGCACTCAACATCCCTACCCTGGCATTTGCCACTAGCGCACTTGCTCTTGAATTATCGTATACCCATTTTACCCCGTCCCTTTCCCGCGATATATATATATATATATATATATATATATATATATATATATATATACAGGGTATTACAGGAATATTTGATCAACGATATATGGAATTGTAGAGCTCGTTAAGGCAAATATTTTTTCCAATGGAACATGGTCTCTAAGAGGCCCTGTTTCGGAATGAGAGTTAAATTACTACAATTTGTGACATTGGTGTTTTTGCCCGACATAGGAGCATAGAATGTGCTGTTGCGAGACAACCAGGTTTCCTAGACAGAAGCTAAACACACCGCCGTGTTCGTGAGAAAATTCTGCTTCTTTCGAAGAACTCATAAGGCCGGTCAGAAGATGCTACATGGTCGCTTCGAAGAGAATTCGCCAAAATGAAGTTATTTTATTAACCTTCACGCCCAATACCTCAAAATCATTACCTTACGACCACTTACAGCGCTCTAAACTAACATATTCAGGCAAATGCGCATTTCATGACGATCATTTTGGTACCAAACTTATGGCAAGGCGAGCTGTGGTTGTGGAGTAATTACGATTTTTTGGTGGGATGTCCAGATTAAGTGCATGTAAAATGACGCGCTGCGGCTGTCGCGCGACACGTCGGCGGTAGTGAACGTCGCCACACAGTCATTTTACATGCACTTAATCTGGACATCCCACCAAAAAATCGTAATTACTCCGCAACCACAGCTCGCATTGCCATAAGTTTGGTACCAAAATGATCGTCATGAAATGCGCATTTGCCTGAATATGTTAGTTTAGAGCGCTGTAAGTGGTCGTAAGGTAATGATTTTGAGGTACTGGGCGTGAAGGTTAATAAAATAACTTCATTTTGGGGAATTCTCTTCTAAGCGACCATGTAGCATCTTCTGACGGGCCTTATGAGTTCTTCGAAAGAAGCAAATTTTCTCTCTTACGAACACGGCGGTGTGTTTAGCTTCTGTCTAGGAAACCTGGTTGTCTCGCAACAGCACATTGTATGCTCCTATGTCGGGCAAAAACACCAATGTCACAAATTGTAGTAATTTAACTCTCATTCCGAAACAGGGCCTCTTAGAGACCATGTTCCATTGGAAAAAATATTTGCCTTAACGAGCTCTACAATTCCATATGTCGTTGATCAAATATTCCTGTAATACCCTGTATATACATATATATATATATGTATATATATATATATATACATATATAGTATATATTATATATATATATATATATAGAAACAGCATTTGTAATCTCGTTATGTTATAGGTCATTTCTATTTTATAGGTTCCCGACCTGTACACAAAATTAGAAAGGCAACTCGTACAAAAAGACGATAGTGCTTGTTGTTGTTTTTGTCGTCTATCGTCGGGCGCTGGTCCAGCCGAGGTCAGTCTGACGCGTACTGTACTCTGAATTCCAACTTCAGGTACGCCGAAGTTCTTCTTTACTTAAGCGAACTGACTGAGGAGAACCTTCAGGTGCTGCCCTCGATGCCGGTGAGTTTTCAGATCGCAGCATCAGTGCAGACATACAGTATAGACAGATAGCGCGAGTGAGATGGAAAAAGGGCAGAACTTTAGGAGCTCAAAACATTTTTTAACGAAAAACAACAACAACCACGTACAAACACACACGTTTTATGAGACACGATGTCACATATTATGGATGGTGTTCGTACTCCTGGCAAAGAGTCACACTATCTATATATTTATTTATATAATTATATATATATATATATATATATATATATATATATATATATATACATACATACATACATATGCGAATGCTTGTATTTCTGTAATTTCGACGTCAGGACTTGTGTGCTTATTTTGAACTTCCATGCAACCCACTCATTGGGCCCGGGTCGCCGTGGATTCCCATCCGTTCGTATCGCAACCACAGTGGAGTTACATGCTCAGTCAGATCGGTGGATTTCTGGGCTCGTTTGTCGGTCTTGCGGTTCTCAACGTGTTCGAGTTGGCTGAACTTTCTATCATGCTATTCATACACTTCTGTAGAAGAAATCACGCACCTGCTCCTTAATGATAATAATAATATCGTTAATAATAATAGTAAATGTAATAACGATAAGAATGTTGTACTTAATGGGTAGTGTGTGTGTGTGGTTTCCATTTTACATGGGAAAAGGGCTGTACGGTGTGGGAGATTGGGACCCTTATGTGGGAAAAGACGATTTTGATTATTTTTCCTATCAGTGCTTGTCGGACCTTTTGTGTATCGTCATATATAGTAACAGTAGTATGTAATCGTGCACAGCGATCACATGTGTATGCGCTGTGATAAACAAATATGTGCTGGCCCATGTTGGCCGACGTAATGGCAACTTGAAGGTCCGCAACACCTGTTTTTCAGCGTCAATCACAGAGCAAGGCAAAACGTACTATGTGACGAAGTAATGTAACACCAATTATAGTCACTCTCTTTCTCTGTAGAACAACGAAGAACATAATTAACAGCGATAGTCCAAACGTAATTAAATAGAGTGAATATGAACCATCATTTCATGGAGAAATACGCTGCTGCTGTATCTAGTTTTAGTCGAAGAAATGCGGAGTAAAATGTAAGCTGCCAACGCTACGGCAGTTATGACGAAAATCAAACAACGAGTGTCAGGGCCTAGCCTATGTGTGAACAGATTTTAAGCGATAGTGCGTATGTATGCATTTACTTGAACAGTAAGGCAAAAAAACGACCGCCAACGACGGTGAGGGGGAGCTGAAATGAGGGTTCTTGATATCGATGGGTCGGTCTGCATATGTATATCTGTGAGTATGGAGTGACGATGACGACAACATTATCCAGCAGCTATGTCATGTGTTCGCTGTGTACGCTTGGCGTACTTCATAGAATTTGTCTTTTTCTTTCTTTATTCACCTCTTAAGCTTATAGAAAACAAATCAAATGCATTTGTTTTGACGATAGGCACGCAAACTGAGATGAAACCCGAGTAAGCAAAATACGAGAATCGGCCGTTAGAGGATAACTAAGTATTGCCGGAGTATTGCCATCTAATGCAAATGGTATCGATAAAATGACTCCATTTTGATGAAATCCTGATATATAAATGACTACACTTTGTGATTTGCTTGATGAGCTCTTGCAAGTAGACTTTCCGGTCATTCTGACGGGAAATTTTAACCAACCTGATATTAATGGGAGATGTATTGACTTGCCCTCAAGTGAAACCACTAAAGAGTAAATTTTTTGCTTTTTGCTGCCTTAGTGGTTTATCACAACTTGTGAACGTACCAACTAGACCACGCAGCGGTACCATTTTAGACCTTTTATTTACTGGCAACGAAGATATTATAGCAGAGCTTTTAGTAGACGAGCCACCCGTAAAGTCATTTCACCTTGTTGTGTATTTTAAAATACTTATTGACACACCTCAAAAGTCCGCTAGCCCTTCCCTAGATTACTTCCATTCGGACTATGACGCAATTGCGGCTAAATTGCAGCTACCAACTGGCGTTCGTTTTTATCTCATTGTAACTCCATCGAATCACAGTATACGTCATTTGCGAATGCCATTATACTTCTCATGGAAATATTTACTCCGTTAAGAAAGCCTAAACCATCTACCTTGCAGATGTTCATCGAGGACGCATCTAGGCGCCTACATAGTCTGACGCCATCGTCCCGTGCACACTCGCGCTTATCCACTCAATTGGCACGAGCCGCAACCCGCAAGAGGCGGCTAGAGCAGGCCAACTTAAACATTCGTAATACCAAAGACTTTTTTAGATATGCTGGTCGCCGTTTAACACTGCAGTCTGGAGTGGCTCCACTTATAGTTGGCAAACACACAATCACAGAAAACTCCGACAAAGCGGCAGCTATGAAAGATTACTTTGAGAGCGTATATGTTCAGCCGTCTGGAATTCCCAACACCATTAATCAGATCCCGAGCGTTCTTATAAATGGCATTGTTTTTAAAAAGGAGAAGGTAATAGTGCACCTCAACAGCCTTAAGAGAAAATGCTCGCGGACTCCCGACATACTTCCTCCAATTTTATTTAAAGAGCGTTCTGTCAGCTTGGCTGAACCATTATCATTGATATTTACTCGCTCCTTCGAAGACGGTGAAGTACCGAGTTTCTTTCGGCAGTCCATTATCACCCCGACGCACAAAAAGGGTTCTCGTGCAGCGCCAGAAAATTACAGACCTGTGTCTCAATGTTCAATACCTTGTTTGCTAATGGAGAAAATAATTGTGGCTGAGCTTTACACATTTCTTGATTCTAAAGACCTGTTGGACTCCTCACAACATGGTTTTACAAAGGGTCGATCAACGAGTACCCAGTTACTGGAAGTAGCTCACGATTGGGCGCTGGCCCGAAATCGCAACATCCCTCTGCATGTCGTTTACTTTGATTTTTCGCGTGCATTCGACCGCGTTGACCATCATCTGCTTCTGACAAAGATGTCAGCGTTAGGGATCGGCCCCAGAATCATAAACTGGTGCAGAGCATACCTGAGAGACCGTACATTTGTCGTCAAAGTTGAGAATAGCTATTCCGCGGTCGGCAGGTGTCTATCTGGTGTCCCGCAGGGCTCATGCTTAGGCCCCCTAATGTACACTATATTTGTACAGGATCTCGGAGTAATGCTTCGAGATATTGGTGTTACATATAAGCTGTACGCGGACGATCTTAAAATCTATGTTGAGGCAAAAAACGACAGCAACATAGCTATTCTACAGAAAGCGATTGATACCGTATCCCTATGGGCAGAGGAAAACCGCATGCAAATATCTACTTCCAAATCTGCTGTTCTCAAGACAATGCTAGATACTACTCAGTATATGCTAAACAGCCAACCCATTCCTGAAGTCTCACGCTACAAAGACCTCGGGGTAATCTTCGACCGCCAAATGAAGTTTAGACCTCACATGGCTGAGGTTGTCAAGGCCGCGTCTCGAATATGTAACCTCATAATGCGGTCTTTTATTATACAGGGCCACAATGTGTACCTAAAGCTGTATCAAACCTTAGTGGTACCAAAGTGGATTTATTGCTGTCACGTATAGATGCCATTCTATAAAAGAGATGTTGACTTTTTGCAGAGCGTGCAGGATAAGTTTGTGAAACGAGTTGCTCGTCGGTGTTGTCTACCACGCGAGCGTATCACATTCCCTAGTGTTAGTGAATACCAGTCCCATGCCGATTACCGCATGTTTAAACAACTAGCGCGTCAGAAACTTATTACTAGGTATTTTGTTCTAAGACCAAATAATCTCCGGAGCGGCGTTTCCATCCACCCCTACGAGATTGCTCGGGTGGACGTTGTGAACAACTCATTTGCCTGGAGGATTGCACGTCGTTCACAGATTCGAAACGACTTTGCTTCTATTGTAATACCCCTTTCTCAATAAAGGTGATATGATATGATATGATATGCGACGTTATGGCCGACGATATGCTTACAATTTGCAGGTCGCTCGATAGTGCTGGAAGATGAACGTCTAATGCACAAAACTGACAAGACGGAAATGCCGACACGTGCAAGCGTGCAAAACTGTGAATCCGGATACGAGCCTTTTGTCTGTGCATGGCGTGAAGGAAGAGCGAAAAAATATACGTAGAGAAAAATACAGATGATGCAACTAGAACATAACTCGTCGAACTAAAGCTCTTAGTTTTGGACTTGCCAGCTGTCGAACAGGGCGGTCTGTTTCCTAGCTGTGGGAGTGTACTGATTAAGAACACAGCAACAATACAATAGTAATATTGATAATTATGATAATAATTTCTAGTGGTGGACTGAAGTACATTTTTGTTCTCTTTTTCTAAAAGCTATATGAACAACCAAACTATGCCAGCAATGGAGGTGCTAGGATTGCCAATGGCAAAACACCGTTACATTGTGGAAGGGCACAAAAATACACTCCGAACACAAAGTTCGGTTCGGGTCGAGCTACCATGCTTTCGAAGGATACTGGTGTATATTTAGCCTGAAGTAAAATAAAGTTCAGGGGTGTCTCTATTTAGCAACATGGTATTTTCTCGCATGTTAGCTTGCAGGTATCAACTTATTCTTAATACACCATGCGTAACGGCGCTATCATCAGAACGCACCGCTAGGATCCTCGCATAAGGAAGTAATAGTTTGTTTTTGAAATTGTGAATGATAGTCTTAAAGGTCAGCCTTCGTACACGTAATCGTGTTGCATCCACCATTGTTATAAGTAATCGTTCTAAAGTTGTCCATTAGGATCGACCCCTTCTGACTTTCCCCCTTTTGACTTTTCTACAAAGAAGAGCTTTGAATTAGATTGAAATTTAATGTTCACCTTCTAACTCTCTGGGCTTTCTGCGACACTGAGTCACTTGAAGTGACTAAGACCTACTGCAGGATATTTACCTTCTGTGAGGCCCAGTCGTCAAATGAAATATAAAGTTTGGGCAAATTACCCGGCTTTCTATAGGCATAAATGGATAGGGACGGCGTGCTTTAAACCCTTTCTGCAATTTTTAACGGATTTAATTAGGCTTGAATCTACGAAATTTGAAATCTACGAAACAAGAGGTCCGACAAACATCAGGTCCATCCTAACGTTCACCTACACACTGCGAGCAACGTCCACTTTGCAGTGTTTAAAAACTTCATTGTGATCATGTTTAGTTGTAGAACAAAACTTGCAGGAACATCGTAGCCGAAGTTTTGAACATCAGCCCGAACACGAAGCACTGAAAAAGATAATCTCTTCTTAAGCGAAAGTGGCTTCAAAGCACTTAAAGGCAATCACGATCATGTTTGATCCTGTCAAATCAAACAATGCCTCAATGAGCATAATATCCGTAACATTAACAAAGGGATCCAGAACTATAAAATACCCCGGGCAGGTTCTAGACGTTTTGGCGTCCCATTGAGGTAGAAGGCTATATTCTTAACTGCCCCAACTACTTGTAGTGAAGGGAGATTTAAGGTCTGTCCCTCAGCTTAACTCACTGACGGTAGCATGTAGGACAGCGTCCTTATACCTGCGTCGCATTCGAATTAATCCAGATTAAGCGGCGGACCAGGTCGAAGCAGCGAAATGACGCTAATACACCAGGCTCTGACACAAATGGTGTCTGTTACTTTGGAGAAATTGGGTCAAATCAGTAAGGGGAATGCAACGTTCTTGATAGATTTGGCAAGGCGAACGTATATTTAACATTTCACCGAAAATTGATATTATATTATCGGAAATATATATTACCACCGATTGATTGGAATGAAACCGGCGGTAAAATACAGCTTACTAAGCAGATTATGTGAAAAACAAGTCCTACAACTACTAAATATACGCCAATGAGCTCCACTCACTGAAAATTATATCAATATTAAATAAACAATCTGCCTGCGTTTAACGAGTTGATGTCAGACTCGCTACATATTACTTGCACGCCGAAGCAAGTCACATTGTAAAACGTTGACTATAACGCAACGGAGGTTCCAGACTGCTCCTTTCACCCGTGCCGATATATATATATATATATATATATATATATATATATGCAGATAAATAAAGAAAATAAGACGATACATATACATCGTGCATGGGAGTACGTGAGTACGTAATTACCATCATCATTTATTTGTTGCATTCAAATAAGGCCTATTTGCCAGGATCGTTTACATTACAATATAATATGAGTGCTCTTTCCTATCGCAGCAAGTTACTGTTCTCTGCCATCTTAGCGAGATTGAAGGTGTGACGATCTCCTCCAAAACGCCGTACACTTGGCTTCGTGGTACTAAGTCTAGCTTATATTAACAAACAGCCTCCTTAGAAAATGTTTAATTCTAGTATAGCTTATATGTTCAGGTGCCGGCGTAACTCAGGATCTCAGATTTCGTCTCCAATCCGAGTTGTGATTACACTTGACAAATGCAGGTGATCCAACTATAGGTATTTTTAATGAAATATGACTTTGACATAAATTGTGACAGATTGCCTGTAGAAGAACATGTCAATAAAACAACCTGATGATGATGATGAGTCTGTGTCTGTCTTTGTAATAGTTTATTATCGTTTTCGCATGATATGAATGGCAATAGCCAGAATATTGAGATAGCTAGTAGGCGAGTTATTATAGCCATTTCAGGCGCCTACCAGATAGCAAAGTCTTTCCAACGGACTTGCAAATAAATTCCGTCAAAGGCAATGCCATGTTGTGCACACGTCCATACCTTAAATTATAAAATTCAGTAAAATGCAAATAAAATTAGCGTATTAATATTAAAAAAAAAAATATATATATATATATATATATATATATATATATATATATATATATAAATCATTCAAAAAGTTATGTTGATTAGTGAGCTCTTAAACAATAATACGTTTACTCACAAACAACAGCGACGGTGCTGTTGTTATAAATGTGAGTAAAAAGCAAAGGTCTCACCTACGAAGGCCCATTCACGGAAAATTATGTTCTTATTCACGGAAAATTATGTTTACTTATTCACTACAACAAAAGACCGGACGAAACTGTCTCGGCGGCGTAGATTTGTGCTGTAGATGCGTCTGGGGATTTCGATGTGCCCGACACATCACAGAAGAGTCGACCTTCCACGAGGACTAGAAGACTGCCCTCGGTAAGCGTAATGGACATTCGACACTCGAGGAGATCGTACAGAAGGTAAACGCATTGCGTATATCAGTTCATTTGCGTTTAACTAGTCGTAAGTAGGCCAAGGCCGAGGCTGAGGCAAGGTACCAGGTCCAATGCCACTGCAAAGGCAAACGTTCTCAAGCGACGAAAATCATGGTGCGTGTCTGATGCGATGAGACTGCGTGATGTACTTTGCACTTCTGCAAAGCAACGCAACAATAATTAGAGATGTACTGCAAAGCAACGAAACAATGAATAGTAATGTGGTGCATCTAATGTTCGACCGTCGGAAGCAAACCGTTGTCGAAGATAGCCCAAACTGTGCAATTGGATGACTATAAGATGGATGCTGTAAAGCATCTCATGCAAAATCTCGCAAGCTTGGACGGATGTACGCAAGTATGCGTTACGGTGTACCGTCGTCTCTACAATTACACAACTCTAGCGATTTTTAACTGAATGAACGAGTCTATGTTGCCAACCGTGCAAGTTTTGTTAGCTGCTCGCTCAATAACGCCGCACATATAGTAATCCAGAGAATCTGTGCCACTGTTTGGCCTTTTTTGGCCGCAAACTCCTCCACAGGGTCACTAGGCAGTTGAACCTCGTAACCGGAGACAAGAGATCTGCGGGTTTCTTGAGACAACGCCTCGATCTCGACGCGGGAACGCGGCGTCCGTTCGGGGCACGCTGCTGACGTGGCCTCAGCCCACCCCATTGAGTAATATTCACAGTGCACACGTTTTTGGGAGACAATTGTCGCTTCACTTGCATCCTTAATAAGAAATAAACTATCGTATCACAGCGTTTAAGATGTGCAGATAAGCTGGATTTGTTCCGTTCCACAATAGGGACACCTTTTGGGTCGTGGGCAAGCCAACGGTCATTTTGCCGGCCGATCTCTGCGTCTACGATGAATATCTTCTTACTAACAAAGTAGCAAACATACAGGCTGAGAGAATCTATGAGCGTCCAACATCGAGCAAAGATGCTTGCTTTATCGGCCCCCGAGAGTGATTGTCTGACTTTTAAGGTGGACGACTCAAACCGAACATAGAAATACGAGGATTCTTCAAAATGCACTTTGCAGAGCCTGCCTTAGTTCCTAGCACATTGTACCCTATTGTGAACCTTCCACTCTGTTGTGTAGGTTTTGTTTCTTCTTCAGTAGCATGTTTAGCTACATTCTCGTAAACTAAGAAACGAAACATTCTGAAACAGGTTCCCATTGGTTATCAGATCCGGCATAGAGTCATACTACAAGAACGTTTGGACCACATGCCACAGTTTGACCAATAAATATATATATATATATATATATATATATATATATATATATTTATATATATCAGCACATACCTGCAACTCAATAATTCCATACATCACTCTATTTTAATACCTTACGCCCGGGTCGACACTACTTTTGGCATGGTAGCTGCTAGACTATGCTCTGTTTTGTCGCATTTCGTTTAGAAAGTGATATGGGGGCTGGATGGTAATGCACTATCTAGTTTTACTGAGACATCTGTGCTTCCCGTTGTTTCCGATTATGGCCGATTATAATCCACTCCGACATTCACCCTGTCTAAATTGGAATCTATGAAAACCAATGTAAGTGTGGCCGTTCCAGGCCTCAAACCCACGGCATGCAATTTAATTTGCTTGAAGTTAAATAAACTATGCCATATTTATTGCCGCTATACGCTTAAGACGGCTTGATAGCTGCATAGCGTGTTCGTGTCTCGACGATGGCTAGCTGGGTAGAGATTGACTGCAAGGTATCCGTCGTATTGTTTATATGTCACGGAAGAACTCTATCAACCTTTAGTAGTCGAATGCTGAGCAACAGCGGTAGGAGGGCTTGGATCAGTCGAAGACCTTCACAGTGGCGTGTTAGGTTAGCGTGCAAAACGCAACTGTTGCCCACAGTGACAAAGTAACTAAAACAGCGAGGTTGGCGACGGTTCATAAGCCTTGAAACTGCGTAGGCGCTTCGAACCGTTAGTAAAAATTACAATGTTTTTCCTTGTTTAATTTCTATCTTATCTGGCAATTCTCATCTGCGAGCTGTCCGTATTTAATTACAGCGTCTGCTAAAAGTTAACGTAAGCTACGGTCTTCAGTATAGATCACCCATTGATGGAATACTGTATTTCTGTAAATCATTTAATGAAAATCATTTGCATCATCTTTAATTGAGGACATTCACCTTTGTAGTTTTTAATTGGCTCGTTTTCAGGTTGCCGTCTTGCAAGCAATTTATGTGATTTCTAACAGAGAGCCTGTCTGTCTAAATAGGCACCTAAGTCTATCTGATCAGACGCCTACATTAGCCTGTCTATTTATTAGTAAATTTCCATATCTGCTTCTAAGGTATGTCAGTACAAGTCCAATCAGCCGTCCACAGTCAAACGAGTACTAAAGAACAAATCGACAAATTTCCAAATTTCCGTATTACCTTCACCAGCGTTCATTAGAGGCCCGAAAAAAAGTTTTTCTCATTTGCACACTCGGTTCGTGGTAGTCGGTATCCGTGAGCACAGTGAAAGCGGATGAATAGATTCGTCAAGGATAAATGGAAAAAATATCGTGTTACCCCGTGTTCTTTGAATTAGAACGACCGAACGCCACATCATTAAGGCAAGTCGGCCGTACATCTCGTCTAGAAACGCAACTCTTGAAAAATGTCGGCTCTACCGGTTATGGATCGGCACCTTCAGCAAACTTCGGCAGGCCACGAACATGTTTTGCCGTTAACTAGCTTGAATAGCTTCGACAGTCAAAAGAAACAACTACAAAAATTCTTTCTTCGAGCAACAACAGGTATTTGATTTTACACGCTAAGACTGCTAGGCCATAGGTATTTAAAGGGTTCGTGTGCATATATGTATATATATATATCAGTGCATAACGCATCTATGCATGTCCGTGGGGACCTGGGAACGCCTTTAAAATTTCACGCATATCAAAAAGTGAGTTAGGAAGTGAATCCACTGGCAAATAGCCCCATCTTTGTTAATGTTTGGGTGGAACATTCAAATTGATTCTCTTAGAAACAGGAGTGTAAGAAACGCAAGCATGCCCTGCCCAAAATTAGGCTGCGTAACTTTTTGTACAACTTTTAGCCGTGAAGCCCCACCTTTGGAGACTGTGCATGGATAGGACCAAAATAATTTGAACTGGGCAATTTAATCTGTACGGCAAACCTCGCGAAGGACGTCCAAACGAAGCAATGAACAACACAATTGTGGATCGTGTGAATACTGTTAAGTCCCTCTACAAAATCCTGCACGATTACCTCAGAGTCACCAAAAAATCTGCTTGATGAAACGAAAAAAGGCGCAGGTGTTTCTGGCTCTAGAATTTCTGAAAAAAATCGACGAAGGCTCGTCTTTTTATTTTTCGACACATGTGATATATATAAACATAGGTAACGAGCCTCAAAAACAAAGAATATGAGTTTTTAGGGTACATTTTTAGAAGCCTCTACTCAAGTTCCACAGCTCACACAGTGGCCTAGGCGCCGAAACGCCTCCACGCACAAAATAAAGGCCCCAATGATCGGCGGGCAAGATGACAATGGTCGCAATTTTTTATAGGAGTAAAATTGTGACGATGTTCGAATGTGCAGAATTTGGCAAACGTTTTGAGTTTGTGTGCCAAAAAGAGCTCTATAGCGTACATTAGACGATCGTTCCTTCATCACGACAACACGCCAGCGCACCAGACTGAGAGCACTGAGGCTTTTCTCGCTGTATCTGAAGTCGCGCTGCTAAAACACCCAGCATTACTCATTTGTCCCCGATATAGCGGTGTTTCAACTTTTTGACGCCTTCAAAACATATGAAGTTGTTTGCGGTTTTGCGGATTCCAAAATTCGTGCAAGTTTTGGCACTGCGACTGAGAAGGTGTAACCCGAAGTGTTGTCATGGTGAAAGATCACCATTATTCTTTTGTTTCATCTGCAGTTGTTTGTGCAAAGGGATTCAGAAGTGTGGCATAATACGAGATAGATTGATTAGAGCGAAGAAGTCAATGAAGATAGTGCTTTGGGGGTCTGAAAACAGTAGTAATTTGCTTCCCGGCCGACAAAACAATCAATGCCATTAGAAATGGAAAAGGTGCGGAACACGCACTTTTTCTATTTTTAATGGCACCCCACACACCGAGATTCCCACAATTTTAGATATTCCACACGCACTTTCAATCGGCGTATATATATATATATATATATATATATATATATATATATATATATATTTATATATACATTTCTTGGGTTTAAACGGGTCCATTTACACAGGTGACTCAAAAGTGAGGTCAACACTCTTCGTCCTGGTCTACTCGATGTTTGTTTTGGCTGTATTTCTTCTCACCGGCTGCGTCATTCACGACTATCTTAGGTAAGCCAATCAGCTTCAGCTGGCCTCTTAAATATCTACGCGTGAATTACTAAAAAATATGTGCCATGCCATGATTTACTAAAAATATGTGCAACTGCATACAAACCTTCATAAATATGGTATGTGGGCATATGCATATATATTTTTATATATAGATTAACTGATTAAGTGCATGATGCATGCATTGCGTCATTGTTAGCCACGTTAGTGTGGGACTCATAAACCACCTTAAAAAGGGGAGGGTGGCTGCGGTAAGTTTCTCAAGGTTGTTCTACCTGGCCACTTTCACTTACTATTGAGACTAGTAGACTGTGTGTTTTTCGGTTATTTTCGCTACCGGGGATAAGCCCAGCAAAGTTTCGATTCCGCCGACTCGTTCTAATCTGATTTCGTTTTAAAGTCCTATTTTACAATTCCCGGGAGCCGCCTTCAGTAAGACTTCACTCTTAACACAAAGCGCTCTATCACTATCCCAGACTGAGTCAGTCGCTACCTGTTGCAAAGAAGCGATTACCTTATCTAGTCTGCGTTACGTCGCTGCGACCAAATGATCTGCTACTACGTCCACGCTAATTTCTCGTATCTTTGGTCTAACAAAAAGACCCAACCAAGTTCCTTTTTAGGAGATACTCTCGCGGATAAAGCCCCTCTGGACCTCGTTGAAGGGAAAACATCTACTTTTTGTCTAGAATCGTTTCCAAGCAAGGCAACACCGCAGCCCCTCAGCGCTCCACAGCACTAATTAAACGTCCGCGCTCCCATTTTGTCTCCAGTCTTAATACGATTATGATGACTACGCTGGCTCTCACCCGTAATCGAATCTAGTAACTGTTGCGCGGTGGGGCAATTTGGAATATGATCCACACAAATCATGCTAGCTAGCCTTTGGTTTGTTGTGGAAGAAAGCGTGGTCAGAATAGAAGCAAATCAGACTAGATCGACCTACGTATTTATTTGTTCTGACGCTTTCAAGTCAAAATTTGTTGAATTTTTCGAAAAATATATGTAGATTAGTAAAAAGCCTATGTCAAAATCTCTGCGATGGACAAAACTCTGTACAAACTTAAAGTAACATCTACCTGAATCAAATATATATATATATATATATATATATATATATTGATTTATTGTTCGCTTGGCATGTATACCTAAATACACATGTCACTCTTTTATATCAGGGGCTATATCTCTATATATATATATATATTCGCTATGTCGCCGGCAATTTTTCTAGATGATTTTCAAATTCCACAAAAGTCACTAAAAGGAAAAATTAAGCTGAATTGTGAAATCGTAAAAGCTTTCGGCATCTAAACTCTGAATCGAACACAGCTATTCAAATGGTTAGGTTAGTTTTGTACAGAAGAAAGAGTAACGGCAACCCTTATTCAGTCCGGCCGTTAACACTCGTAAAAACAGAATGAATGAATGAAGAAAACTCTGGCGTACCAATGGATACGATACCTTATTAGATAGAAGAAAAATTAGTTGTGATAACCTTAAAGGGAGCTTTCTCAATTAAAACGCATGTCTGTAACGTTATTCAGATGGATAACTGTCAGGAATTCGGTGTTGTGTAGCCGTCGAGCCGTCAGAGAAGGCATAACACCACATTAAAGTGCAGCAAAGACGGGATATATTCTCTATATAGCAGCACTAGTTCTATATTTTTTGAGCAGCCATTGTATATATATATATATATATATACATATGGGAAGAAGAGCTGGTTGTTTTATATTTATCGTATGTGAACGCGCCCGGATGTTTGCAGTTATGAAACCCTAGTCACCGTGGACGTGCAAGAGAGAGTAGACCCGAAGATTCCATCGGTGACGATCTGCCCGCTCAACTTCCTGAACAAGGCCACCGTTTGCCAATTGGCAGATTTCCAAGATGGCTACGTTTGTCGAGCACGGCACCAGGTACGCATAAAGCGTCTCTCTGAGTCTGCGATCGAAGGCTATTCGGATATCGACGCACAATGACCCTTCCTCCTCACCCAGCTGCCCACGTTAACAGCCGTAGCACATATGGGCTGGGTCGGTTAGGGTGTCACTAAGAACTATAATAGTAATTTATTCGTCATCGATCCAGAGCCTCCAACAACGTCTGTATGCAGACGTAAATATATACCATATATATATATATATTATATTATATTATATATATATATATTATATATAATATATATACGCACGGGTTCTTCAACTTTAAGCAGTATAATGCACAAGCGACTTTTAGAGGCAAATATACATAGTCATTGGGTTCTATTAGATAGATAGCTTTTTTTATTCTCATGGGACGTTACATTTATGCAGAGGTTCGCTGTTCTCAACGGCATTAGAGGTAGTATGAAATGTTGAAATTGCATGTCGTCTTAATATTTTATATACTGTCATTATGCTTATTAGCGTGTTCGGATGACATCCGAGTAAGATACCGGAATAGTCTTGCTCGGCATTTTATTGAATATTGTCAAAGGACAAGTTGCGTGCACATTTGAAAGAAGTTGTTCCAATATGTGGAGCCGAGATTAATATTGAGAAACGGGATTAGTTACATGAAGCTGCAGACAAGGCAAGGAGCCTCTGTGTTTGACCGATTGTAGTCTCACCGTCACCATAATAACTCCTTTTCTAAGCTGCAGCATGCCTTTTTCCGGTATGCCACCCAGAACACGTCTAACGGCGCTTCAGAGATTTCTACATCTAGTCTATTCTGTATATCCTCCCGCTCCAGTTTCTCATTTCCAAATTCAAGTGAACACTATTTCTAGAAACAGCAGCTACCTTATTCTTTGACTCCCTTTAGATAGGCTTTGTCTTTCAGCATCAACTGGATTAGCTTTAGACTCTTTGAATACCGCATTTTTTAAATTTATTAATGCTATACGAAAGCCAAAGAAAGGCTTTCCCAGGCGCCCCGAGATTCTGTTCGATTATTAGCTCTTGTTTGTTACTGTTATCAGACGCCATTTCACGGACAATGTCATCTACAGCGTATAGATCAGACCAGTTGAGGGTCGCATTATCTGGTCATAGTTATATTTCGATTTCCGTGTGGTGCTGGAGACACATCGAGTGGTCAGGTATTGAGATGAACGTGGCCTGGTGGTCGGAGATTGCTGTTGTAATTGAGTCGCTTTGAACGAAAACGTCGGGATTAACATTGTGGTCGATACGATTGGCGCCGTAAATATATCTCCACTGCGGCAACTCGCGTCGAACCGTTACACCGTCGAACTCGTTAAATGAACACAGCACTGTCTAGAGATCACGAGCATTTCTGCCAGTACAAATAACGTCGATTTTACCTTAATCTTCAAGAAGAAGCATCGTTTGGCCGGTAATCTTCGAAAGCTTGTTTCTTAAGCCTATTCATGAAATCGGCGGTTTTGTAGACGGCCGGCGATAGAATGCACCACCTACCTCGGTAACTATACTCTAGCAGAAAAAGGTCGCTAAAGTTACGAAAGCCAGCTCCTTTATTGTTTTAACGTCATAGTTACAACGTATATACAAAGCTACTCCTACCAACAATTCCAATATTGGATACTGGTGCATACGCTATTGTTAAGGTCTTTTTCTCAAGATCACAGCAAAGTCTTCATGCTGACGTGTCTATTTTGGAAATTGAGAATTAAGATTGAAAATGTACTGATTTCTATTAGATTTTTTTATAACAACCGTAATATGTGTAAATTTATTTAAATCACTTTGCTATGTTAGCTTTTTAAAGTTAATAATTGTCTCCGCGCGAACGTGTGCTCACAGGTTCTCTGACCCCTAATAATGCTATTTGATTGTGCTTTACTTTAAAAAAATATTTACTTTTAACGAGCTCTACAATTCCCTATATCGATTTTCATATATAGAAAACAATAAACATATATATATATATATATATATATATATATATATATAATCTTGATGTTTTCAGAATCGGCAGGACCTCTTCCGAGAAATTTTGAAGGTGTTGTTTCTATCGGATAATGAAACAGCCAAGTCCGAGTCAGCCCCTCACATACAAAACGCGCAGGTATGTCTCTGTCACAAATTGTCTTCCTTAGTCCCTGTGGCGGCGTTGCCTAGGTAATTAGTGTGCATTGCGTTATTGACTTCTGGCGCGCTCGTTCACAAGCCCTTTTGTCTTGTTCAGACATTCAGGAGTGTCTACGTAACGCATTCAAGAAAATAATGACGCACTTCAATAGCGCTCTTAGGTGTCTCCCTGTGTCTGGTTATTTCACGCGGCCACAAGGTGTCAGTGAGCTTAGAGAACTCCATCCAAAAAGCAAGGAGTCTGAATAGGGTCGAACAAGTTGTCAAAAGGGCTGGAACATCAATGAAACACATCGGATCCCAGTATAACTAGCGTGGAAGTTCTTTCAAGGACAAAATCGGGAAATCGCTGTCCGGTGATAATCCAGTGGATATGGATCAAATCAAGACATGGTATCAAGAAATGCATAGTAGCACTAGTGGATAAACAGGCAATACATTAGTCATCAAATTCTGAACAAAAGGTTGAATTCGCACGAGCCTATTTGGCCACCCGCTATTCAAACAAGTTGCTTGATATGCTCTGTGCGATCTATCTTTAAGGTCTCATAAAGAAGTACGTTATCTTAGCACACGCTCATGGCTATCGGAAGAGACTTTCTGAATATTCACTTTCTTTAGCGACTTCTGATCCGCTGCGCCAATATACCGTTAGATGACCATAAATTCACCTACCAACCTTCAAACTAGGTCTCGCTAAGGCAGCCATTGGGCTTACAAATGCCTATACCTATTTGCTAGACACTTTCTGTCGGCATACTGTATTTCCAGTACGCTGTCTTTCCTGTAATCAACAGAACTCGTTCAAAAGAGTTGAAAATCCTTTTCCTGCTTGTAAAAATGCAAAGTTTGGGTGTACACACCACTGTACATTACTTGGCCGGCTTAAACCACACTAAGACAGTCGTCACCAGATAGATGAACGCATAAACGCTATTGTGACAACAACAGCAATGACGACAGCAACAGCCAACGACGACAACGACCGCTTATGCACAACGGGAAAGGAGAGAAGGTCACAAGGATAAATGGATACATAGAGCAAGAGAGAGCCGAGAAATTGTCCACTACCCATTAGGCACGAAAGCACCGACATCGCAATAATGCCGAAGCCCGTGGCAGCACTGCTAGCTCACTAGAGATAACACCGGTAGAACGTGTTGTTGGTGTTGTTTCTTTACTTATTTCAGTACTATGCCTTCTTGTTCGATGTTGGCTATGTTACGGACGTATAATTTAAAGTTGCTTCCATGACTGCATGAGCACCCATGTGCTGTAGCCTCCGCACCGCGTTTAAGGTACTTTGACCTAATAGGTGAAGACGTCGCCAAGGTATTCCTGTTATTTATAGTCATGGTTATCCCTGCGGCCGTTCCTCGTGAGGTCACTACGCAGGCTATTGTCCGAATAGAACTATCGTTCTTCTTGAGGGACGGTGAGGGAGATTAATAATAATAATAATAATAATAATTATTATTATTATTATTATTGGGAAGACGCAATTGTGATAGTATATACCCTCTTACTCCCTAGCTGTTGTCATTCCAGTGACCCGACAATACACGCGGCATTTTCTCTGCGCACCGCGAGCGAGAATGGCTGCCGTAAGAAGCCGTAGGTTCGGCTACGTTGTGTCTCGTCTCCGGTTCAATCTTGGTCCTAATGGTTCTTTTACTTTGCTGCACGCTCAACGACCCGTTACCTTCGAGGACGTGGATGCAAAGGGGCCACTATCGAGTCTCCAGTGTTATTCTTAGTGTTATTATTGTTAGTAGGTTTACAGCTGTAAGGTTCGATGTTGTATCGGCTTAAGCGACATAGTAACAAGCAAGCAGTAATTGTTCTCCTCATTTCATGGCGTTAGCTTCGCACTCGGTATTGCCTTAACACATTTCAAGAGATAACAGTTGCTTTAAATAGTCCCTTTGGACCCCTGTGTCTATTATATGTACATGTCCAGCTACTTTACATCTGACAGCTAGCCTAGCACAACGATCGGTTACTTGCGTTAACGGATCGCCTAAGTTGCTAATTAATGTCAGACTGTGTTCTTATGGTCCGACCAGGTTCCGAACGATGCACCGATTATGGTGTTGATAATAAGGCAGTTCCGAGAATGGAGGTTCCGTGCTTACTCCCGCTGCTGGCGATGGTGATGTCCGGGGTGCGTCGAATGCATCGACATACCATCGAACACTGTGCGTCTCACAAGCACCCACTGCAAAGCTCATGTTTTGTGCATGTAACATTGACTGCCGATGTAACTCTTGCATTATGGCGGCCAAGATCATACACAACAGCACAACAACACCACAACACGCCTATGTACATGTCTCCCCCCCCCCTACCTTTACCTATTGTATCCGTCGATTTACCAAGTTTTGTACACCATTACATGCAATCAATTATTACACTTTCTAGGCGAAGTTGTTGGCAAAAGGTCTAATAGCATAAATGAAGGAATCGCTGCTAATGTGGATTACAATATTATATCGTGGGATCATAACAACAACAGCAACAATGTGCGATTTGTTGACTGGCCAAGTACTTTGAAATCTCCAGAATGCGCTTACGTGCTCAATCATACGCTCGACTACATTTTTGGATTTGGAGGGGATATTTGGGGACCACGATATAACAGTGTCTTCTTTTTTTTATATTTTGTTTAGCGTTCACCTACCCAACGATTCCAGTGATACAGATGAAGTTAGTTATAGATGATCATGTCTTTTTGGTCATGTTCTGAGGCTATATTTATATAGAAGGGGGATACAACACATCTGGTGTGGAGTTCGACGTTTGCGTCTTTTAACAAGTTGTATAGCAACTTCGTTTGATACGTCCTTTGACTATATATTCTTCGTGTCCCCTGTCTAAGGGGGCCGCAGCCTACTCTTCTTTATATGCCCCCACCTTGCGCCTTAGTCTGTCGATTCCGTTTGCTTTCGAGATCAATTCTGCGACATTTCTCACCAGAAACCTGGACCTACGGTCCTTACGGAGAGCCTTGACGTGAGTTTTAGAAGTCAGCGTACAAGTTCTCGATTTCAAGTGATTGGCTCTCGCTCGGTGCTGAAAATGTAGCCCTCCCTCTCTCTCCTCTCTCTCTCTCTCTATATATATATATATATATATATATATATAATCATTCTTTAGAATCCTATTAGCGTGTAATTGAAGATTTCTGATAACTTTGCTGTTTATACATGTGCAGTACCAAAATAAATATTGCCTTTGCAAGTTGAATACATATGGATTTTATCAATTGCAAAGTATTTAGAATAGAATAGAAAGCGCCTTTATTTGCCGAATAAAGGGTGGAAAAGGAGACTAGGTAGGCATTGACGCCTACGAAGCCGCCTTGTTGTGCGATTCTCTGGCTACACGCCAGGCGAACATATTATTGATAGTTTCGAGTCTTGCAATACATTTTGGTAAAAACATTACTTGACTTCTACGATTGTTCATTGTCACACTGAAGAAACGGTCGATAAGATCAGCACTTGCAAGTTGCGCTAGCGCACGGCGTGTCGTTTTTCTTCAACAATATCGACAGCGACGGAAGGTTAACAGCATTCGGCTCTTCTACAGAGCTTTTTTAGAAATCTTCTCATTAAATTTACAAAGTCTAATCACTGGCATTCTTGTCTGCTGCGTTACAGCGAAGACTTTTTAGATGTTGAATTGACACTAAATGCGGAGTATGGAGCATGTGTAAATATCTTTGGAAGAAAAGACTCGTTAAATCCAGGATTCGAGGCAGTCTACACGGTCAAGAGAGAACGCCAGGTGAGAATAACCATGTAGCATACAACTGTAAAACTTTAAAGACCAGAAAAGTAAAACAAAACCAAACTAAAGTTATGTAGAGTGCGAAATCGGCTAAACTATTCGCCAAATAGACGCCGTTGACTTGCTTAGCTCGGCGTTGATTTAAACAGATTGTTGCCTATTGGGATGCACCTCTGGATTTAATCCCTAAGGCAACACAAATAATCACGCTCAGTAGTGAAAAGGTTGAATCAATATATATCTAAATATATACGGACGGACAGTAAGGACAACTTTATGCGCATGCCACGCCTCTGAGAAGTCCACTGTATTTACAAGGCAGATATCTATGTGAGCGCAAATACTCGCTCGGGGTGTGTCACACAATCATCGTCACCTGCCTTCGCCCCCATGGTTTCGTGTCAAACTCAAACCAATGGGTAACTCGCAAATTAAGCGAGCACAACAATCTGAAGCGTCTAGCAAATTGCTCTTCTTGGCTTGTCAGACACTACGGGCGTTCGTTGTTGAATCGAATTACTCATCGTATTTATTTCACTCATATTGAGTATGCATATAACATAATTATACAGATTATATCAGCTGCTCGCGGCATGTTATTCGAGAGAGGCAGTGCAGTGATCTCTATCGCAAGGGCCAGACGCATGAAACTTCGTACACACCTGAGAGCACAGTCGACAGACGCACTCTGTGTACTCTTCGTGGAAGCTCGTATTCGAACAAACCAGGTGATGATAGCCATGAACTATATATCTGGTATAGACGTGGCGATTGTGGCCCTGAAAATATCCAGGTCTCCGACCTCTCGTCGGACTTGTTCAACTTTATTTTCCCATTCCGAGATGAAGCTCTCGAATGGTACTGTACGCGGCGTCTTCAACCTCAATCGAATTATCTCAACAACTGGTGCACAGCCTGACATTAGGTACACGAAGCGGCTCCTTGTTCGCATTGGCAGGCAAAGTACTCGCTTCATGTACATTGTAAAACACCTTTCAAGCAAACCAAAGTTTGCCCGAGTGAGGTGTTCCCATACTCTGTCAAGACCATACATCAGCGCTGGAACAATCTTGAGGTAGAAAAGCGCCACTGCAGTCGGGACGGACAGTCGTCGGAAATCGCCCACCTCTTCATAGGGAGAAATTAGGGCTGTGCGCGCTGTCTTGACGATGTGAGCAGTGAAGGTCGTTCCAGTATAATGAAGCCGAAGCCCCAGATACCGGAAAGAGTTGACGAACTCCAAGGATTGGCCGCCGCAACGTATAACGTCTTTAGCAGCCAATCGACCTCCTCTTCCGAATTTCATAGCCTTGGTTTTCATGGCGTTTATTTCCAGCCGTTTTGAGACAAGGAACACCTCCGCCTAGAGAAGTGATGCGCTTGATGGCACCCTAGGTCGTGATGAGCGACCACTATGTCATCTGCGTACATCACAACTGTGGCCTTCTGGAACTCTTGACGAATATATTCGACAAAATCGGCAAGCAGAAAAGTGAAGGAGACGCAGCTCAATGGGTCGCCTTGCGGGGTTCCCACATTTTGCCTTACCTGCAACACTTCCTGCTCACCTTGTACCAGTAAGGTGTCCTTATCAAAGAAACTGGAAATTACGCTCAGAAGAGAGCCACCAACCCCTGCGTATCGGAATGACTTTACCAGGAGATCTCGAGGTGCTTTGTCGAAAGCCTTGACGCAGTCTATAAAGACTGCATACAAATGGCCTCCGGGCTTTGCCACAGCTCGCTATATCTCTGACTGAAGCACATGGATTGCATCACGCGTTCCTTGACCTCTTCGAAAGCCAAATTGCTCCGGTGGAAAGGTCTGGTCGACAACGTGCTCGATCCGTTTCATAACCAATTTGCAGAAGATCTTCTTCAGCGTCCTTTCAGACGCTATACTGCGGTATAAGTTTGGGTGTCGTCTGTCATCACCATGCTTGCCCTTAAATAAAAGAGAAAGCCTGGCGATACGCCAGGCTCCTGGCATTTGTCCCCTCTTCATGATCTCATTGAAGAAATCACAAAGATGGTTTGCCAAAAGTGGCTCAGACTGCACCCAGTGCTCATAGTACACTTGGTCTGGCCCCGCACTTTTTCCTCTCGGAAGAGAGTGCAGCACCTGACTTACTTCTTCTACCTCAAAGGGCAGATTCATAGTATCCTGCTCCAATGTGAGCGGGTGCTCAATCATTGGAGCCAGGCGTACCGTCTCGCGGTTATATAGAAGACCGGTCAGTGGACTCGTTACCTGTTCGTCGCTGAGCAGGTGGCTCGCCCCCCTACGAGGCCGTACAACGTAAGCTGAGGGCTTGCGTTCTGCTCTTTCGAGCAGTCGGATTTCCTCCCGCCTAGCGTATTCACGCTTGTGGTCAAGGCATAGCTTTATGTAAGCTTTTCTACTGTTGAAGTAGTCAGCAGCTGTGGTGGTGCCTTTACCCTCGCTTGGCGCAAAAGCTCGAGCACCCCACGGTGGGCGAGATAGCAAGCCTGAGAAAACCACTGTCGTGATCTCCCCTGCCCCGATCTCTTCCACCTGACTGCACTTCTCATGGTTCTTTCTAGCAGCTCACAACAAGTATCTACATCACAGCCCACCTCGAGGCTATCAACCACTAATAGTGAAAGGTCAACACGCCTCGTGGCAACCAAGTGTGGATTGCCTTGCTGCTTAAATCAGATATCTGGAATATTTGCGACTGCTGACACCGGTAGGTGCTTCCTCGCAGCCACCTTGAGAACATCGAAGCTTTCAACTTCGCCATCGACAAGGTTGTGAAACAGTAGGTCAATGGTGCTGCTTCCGTTATGACTTACATACGTGTGGTCTTCGCGTGCATTTGCACATCTCAGACCAAAGTATTCCATCAACTGGAGCAGCACCTCTCCTTTATCGTTAATAGCCCCACCATCAATACGGGCATTGAAGTCGCCACCGACGATGGTTGGCATAGACAGGTCGAAACCTTATATACCAGAACTTACCGTGTCAGCGACCTCTGCCGAGTAAAGATGTTCACCCTCATAGACGAGAGACCCACACAGAAATCGTTCTTCCTCACACATTGCGCCGGTGGTAAACGTTTATGTAGGTAGATTGATAATCCACCCACTGGTCTACCACGGCCTCCAGCAGGTAGAACTGCCAGCTAGTGGAACCCTTGCATATTATTGATATGCAGTTCTTCCCGCTGGAAGGTCTCCGTAAGGAGTGCAATGTCCACCGACGTAAGCATGTCAACTGGCGCTAGGTCTATTGCTCCTCATAGTCCCTCATAGTTCCAAAGAAGCAGCCGTAAAGACCTAGTAGTCTCCACGTTAGCATCTCTAGATATGTTCAGTCACTTGCAAAGAGCCGGACCGCGAGGCGCGATAAAGCTTTCCATAACCATTTTCTCGTAGGGAGCACCACCAGCCCAACGACGAAATAGGATACCTTTAGGCCAGAATTCACTCTTGCTGCACTTTGCGTACTCGCCGTCACCCAGCACTACACAGAACACGGCATCATTTCCCTGCGTCCGCATTTTAAATACTGCCTTTACAGATATGCTCCTGTTAACGAGCCATGTGTGTAGGTTGACAGCTGACGTTTTTGCCGCCAGCCGTGCGACGCTCAGCGCGCTGAACCTGCCTGGCCCAGCATACACTTCAAGATCTCCTACTCCATCAGCTGCACTGCCTTTCTGCATACGATGCTTTGTTGTTTGCCGCTCCTGAATCGAATTACTGTTACCTGTGACAAACAATCGGGCTTCTGCGGCAATGTAAAACGTCCTGACGAAGATCCTGGTGCGTTCCAGGCCCGCCTCCCCCGGAGAACGCCAAAGAGACTAACCCATCGCGCAAGACTGCTCTGTGTTTGGTGGGAGAGACATGGCATCGTCTACCACACATTTCTTCCAAGTGGTCAAACGACAAATATATGCGTATATATAGCTTTGCCGCCCGTACAAAGGAAGAGATACAGTCTTTCTAATTGTAGGGCTTTTACCAAGAAGACGCAAAGCCGCATGTGAGTTTACCTGGCCTCCGCAAGATAGCAAGCTTGGATAGGGAAAGTTGTCGTATGGCTTTCTTCACGAATTAAAGATGCATGCCGCGTATTTTCGATGTCAGCCCTAGCAATCCTACTGGTGGTCCCCCACGGAGCAGGGCGACATAGTGGCAAAGTCATTGCCTTGCATTCAGGAGGTCGTAGGTTAGAGCCCTTGACCGGCCCAGATTTATTGGACAAAGTCAAGATTTTCCTAGAGCTTTTGGAGCCGCTGTTACAACTGCTATCGTTAGTAGACAATCTACGGAGATTTGTTTAACTATTAGGCCTTATGATCGCACAGCCCAGGTTGGAGTAGCAATACCACATGCCGCTCCATTTACTATTAAATGTCCTTTTTGCAATAGTCGATACACGCGACATGGCCTGACAAAGCATGCATCAGTCAAGCACCCCACTGCCACTAGGGCCTCCTCCTCCTCCGTACCCACCACTTCTGAGCTCCCTCGTTTGCAATGGGCGCAAGTATAATGTGCATTCAAGTAATCATAAGGCGGGTCAGGCTGACACAAAATATACCAGAGTCAGTCAGAAGGCAAGTGGCCGAGACTCGAAGCAGTTTTAGCTGTTAGTGACAATGGGGCATTGTATGGCCGTTTGCAATATGCTTCGGTGGCTTTTTGCCGTAGCGATGCCTTATCCCTCTTAGACGTAATGCGCGACAATCTTCTGTCAGACGTGATTGCCAGTTTTCGTTATCGCGTGTCGACTCCCAAGCACTTCAGAAACAATGCAGTGCAATGCGCCAGTCCATTATCAAACTCTCGGAAGAAGATACCCCAACGCGCAACATTGACCGTATAGAGAAATACTTATTAGCTCCCGAGGACCTATAGAACCTAGAATGGCTGACACTGGCCCGAATGCATCTGCCCTTTGTTACATTAAAGAAGACATTCAGGCAGCTATCCAAAAACTTCGCCGCAGGGCTACAATATGAGGCCCCAGCATTTGATAGACCTTCCTTCCCCGTCTCTCAAGGGCGTGACCTAGTTTCTGCGGTGGCAAACGCTGAAGTCATTATTTTTTGGTGCGCCTTTCTCCTTTTCTTTAATCGTCGATACCATGCGCAAGAATTTTGGCTGTTCAGAAAAAGACGGATTGGCGCGTTTTTGTGCGCTGCGCAGGTTCGCCGCGACGATCGGATGCAACCATAACAAAGCCGCCACAAAGGGCGCATCAATCTACGGTTTTCACCGTTCAACTCGCCGCCATTGCATCAATTTTTACATTATTTCCGCTGTAAGTTCTATCAGGAAATGCAGGACTTTTTCAGGGTTGTCGAGTCATGGTCCAACGCGGCGTCAGTTCATTCACTGACGGTATGGACCCGAACGAGAGATTGGCTGGGTCTCGGAAACGCAACCGCCGTGTACAGAAGCCCCTTAGTCTGTCGACCCTAGTGCGAACTGTGTTCGGTGCGCCCTTTCTGATCCAGCGGCGACAATGCCGACTTCTCAATCATCTCTTCGCCTAGGCAATGAAACGCGTCGCCCGGACACGTAGCTGCGGTTACCGACGTGGTACTGTTGCTAAAGGCCGGGCCGTCGGTGGGTTCCGCGGTGCCCTGACTCCGCGGTGCGCGCCTGTGATGCTTTAACTCCGCGGTGCATGACTTTTAACGTGGTTGGCCACAAAGTTGACAGAATGGGATACCCAGTTTACCGGGGCCAGGTGCTGCAGACTCGATGGCACCGTCAGGAGGCAATGGATAAGATGGACGTCGCAACCAAGCAGGCCCTAAACAAGCCATTGCAATCGAGTAAGTCAGCTAGCAAGCCCGGTGGACCCGACGCGCCGACAGAGCGATGGGAGAGGTGGGCTGACTGGCAGGTGGTGGAGAAGGGCACAGCTAAACAATGACCCAATTTCTACGGGTAAACCTAAATAGACGTCGAGTGACTTACGACCTCGTTGACGCCTATTATTATACTCAGAGCGTAGAACTGTGCCTCCTTACAGAGCCAAACGTCCCTTGCCGGGTGCATTGCCAAATCTGTACAGGAACAACACAGCCGCTGCCGCGATCAGATGCATAGTTTCAACACTGGTCTCGCAAGTACGGATTGCGGCTCAGGCCCAGGCTTTGCTTAGGTGGAGTTTCCAGGGTCAGCTTTCATATACAGCTGTTAGTCTTTGCTTAATAAACCTCTAGCGGAAATGACGATGAGCGACAACCGCCACATCATCTTCAAGTTGGCCCCTAGGAGCCCCTCTACCCTTTACTACCTCGCCGCGCATGGCAAATGAGCCATCTCCATAACAGAGGCCTCATTGCCACGTTCGCGGCTTAGAAGATTGGGAATGACACAAGACACAGACATTGACACAGGAAAACGATTTACCATCTTATAGGCGGCCTCTCGAGCAGCGGGCGGTCCCTCTTTGTGGTCCCTCCGGCCGTCGTCCGCCTAAGCTGTGGTGGTCCCCCACGGTTGAAAAACCCGGAAAGAAACTGCACTAAAACCCCGGGAAGAAACTGCATCGGGGCCAACAGGATCCTGACGCGGCCAGGTCATAGATTGTAAAACGACGCCGGCGAGCACATGACGGCTCTTTCTAGCCCAGCGATGGACGGACAAATTACAGATCGACCACAAGGACTGTCGACAAGCATTAAAAACAGTCATGGCTGGAGCAAAAGCGGCAGCGAGACAGGAAATTTTATAAGATATTGTATTTCATTAAGTATCATATTACAGCAATAATTCTATAAAATATATAAAATTGCAGAATTATGCAGTAAGGTGAGCCTACACTCGGTAGTTAAAATTCAATCACAAACAGCACACCAAAGAATCTAAAGGTTGAGCGTTTTTAAATGTTCTACATCAAGTGCTAACTGCTGCCGGCGTAGTGCTAATGAGATGAATAAAAACAAACTATTTAATTGTCTCTAGAATGTGTGTTTGCATTTACTAATTAAAGGACTTAAAATGCCTATAAAGCCATTAACTAACGCCGCCATGTGAATGCCTTCCGTCGGCCGGCATCGAAACTTATTTTACGTGGTCTTCTTCTCTAACACACTTCTTAGAGTATACTTTTGCTTGCAGATAAAAACCATTGCACGCTAGCTTGGCTGTCGTCAGTTTTGCTTGGCTTAAACTGGCCTTGAATTATACATTTTGAAGCCTAGTTATTCCTCTATATATATATATATATATATATATACATATATATACATATATATGCGAAATAAGTAAATTCGTATTATCCATGCCGTTCATTACATTGCAGTCAGTCAAAGATTGTACTGGGGCAGTTGTGACTACAGCGGCAAAACCCCGTGCCAACAAATACCAAATCCTATTCATATATAACTGTGAAATGCTTTGCATACAGACGAATTACGCAATGCATTTGGTGCTGGATACGAAGTATGGAGACTATGTTCCGCTACAGTCCCGGCAGGGTTTACTGCTTGTCGTGCACGGAACGCATCAAATTCCTGATATTACCGGGCAAGGCATCTACATACCTACCGGTCGAGCTAGCTACGTCAACATACGAAAGGTACTTGACAAGGCTAAACGTGTTCATTGGTACATAATTGTGCTAGATCAGATAACCTTGCTACGTTATGGACTATGGCTATGGACTTCGTCTCAATCCCACGGTATCCGTTCAAAGTGCTGAACACTGAAGTACGATGGTGATAAGGAGTAAATGTCTCATGTACAAGTACAATCGTTTAGCAGCGCCAATACAAGCGATTACATGCGTAATTCGTTCGAAGCTTTTCTTTCACGACATAGAATAGGCGGTTATTAATGATAGTAAATTCAGATTCTTTCACCGCAGTGGACAATATGCGAGATGCTATGGCAGATTGCTGAGCTATGCCATTGTTCATGAAAGGTCCCGTAGGAAAAATCGGTATTTCTTTAGCGGCCAGGAACAAAAATGCATAACGCAGACCCTTTGGTCTGGGTAGTGTAAGACTCTCAAACCCACTAAAAACCTGGTGACCCCCTAACCTACATGACCGGGATACTTGTGGTATTACTTCAGTGCCAGGTATTTCTTTAGTTGCATATGCATAATTGTCTGAATATTAGCAAGTTTGAGAGTTCAAAGGATTTTAGCTTTACGGGACGACGTAGATATTCAGGTATTTAGTTACATACTTATCTCGACAAACCCTTTTTATTTTCTAAGACACGCGAACGCTTATAGGTTCGACATTAAAAAAAACAGAGCAAAAATGCAACAAATGTTTAGCGCTGTACGGGGTCATTTACTCTTTGTGGCCGTACAAACAATGACTTACACGCTTACGAATATAAATAGTAGTTTATGCCTTCGATTTCAACAGCTCAGACTTGTATACGTTTTCGAACGAGCGCGGTGACGGGAGCACTCCTTCATGAGTCCGAAGACATCTGCCAGAAATTTGTTCCTTTAGCATTTTACTTCTTGGAAAGGGGATTCCTGACGAAATAGAAATGAGAATCCCCCACGTTTTGAAGTTAATGAAGACTACTAAACGACATAGGACTATGACGCCACGAAAACTACTGAACGACCGTAATCACTAACGAACTACGCTTCGAATTCCGGAGCAATGTATTAGCCCATTGATTGGCTTGAAAGCTGGCCGCCTTGAATTACATTTAAAATTGATGCAGCAAAAAGCGCTTGGCCCATCTTACCAAAATGGCAAGTTCTAGCGGACCCTATGCTCAATGAGTTAGTTACCCTTACGAGGTAGGTACATACATGACTGTTCGCGTAGAATGGTGGAACGAAAATAAATAAATGGGCGACGAGGCCCAAATAACTGGTCTGATGCTAACCGCTGAGGATTCTCTGCAGTCCACCTGCTCTTACGCAAGCTCCTTAGGTTTAGTGGACGCCCAATGTCAATTGATTTATTGAGGTTGCTTTCACATAGCTTGAGGCTGAACATGTCGCAAGGTCGCCCAAACCCCCATTATAAAGGTTTTAACGCCAAGTTTATTTGCGGTGAACTGCTGCTGTGATTCTGCTGGTTCCAGCGAACAGTACATTTATTGGAGCCGCCATACGATACGATGTGCCGCGCCTCGACAAAGTGGCCCGAAAATGTTCTCAATAGAGACATGCCTTCAGATGATTTCTTCCGCACATACAACTATTCATTGGTGGTGAGTGCAATAGATGGCTACGAACTGCTATTGCAACTTTCCAACGATTCACTTTGTTACGTTCGCTTTACCTATTTGAGATTTTGTGGAGCTATCCCACGTAGACGGATCGATCAATATATGACGGTCGCTGAAGCAGTGTTTAAGATTTCATTTTGGTCTATGCGGAGGTCAGCAAGGTCATTGTGCATGTATGCTAGCTGGTTTCTTGCCTTGACTTTAAAACGGTCGTACTGTGATTTTTTTTCGCATTAATATACAAATGATTTCCTAAAATTAAATAGATTCAAAACGGGTATTTTTCTGAAGATTCAACACATATACGAGGTGTGCAGAGGTAATTCGGTAGGGCTCCATAATTACATAATAGCGCATTTTTAACAGTGCTTAAATACAATAATTGTGTTATATGTTGTTTTCTTTTTACTTGACAAGGTCGTCTTGTGTCTGCTAGTAGCCCAAGGTGTGCGTTGTACCGTTAATATTATTTATTCTATTATTATTACTAATAAATTAATAGTACTAATAAAGCGCTAAGGAAGTAACATCTCTCTTGTTTGAACAGCTCTGCAAAAAACTGTGCTATGCCATCAAATTGGCGACCGCCTGCGGCTGCATTTACTACGGTGGCTTCGATATTAGCCTTGTTTGCTTCGAACCAGGTCGGTTTTAAATGCACAAAAATGTACAATAGTATGGTCAGAATCAATTCAAGTCAAGCTAAATGCATCTTCATCTAATCAAAAGCGGACATTATTCACAGTGCTTACATTTTACAAACTGTTACCTAGATTCATACATAGTATGTACTACTAGTATATATATATATATATATATATTTATACAGTCCCTAAAAAATATAGGGCCGCCCATTTTTGTTACATTTTACGCATTAATTATAACTAATCGTGTAAAGATCACAGTGATGCATGCTCACAGAGAGAACAGCGGAGACTTCCATCGACATTTGGGTCTCGGATTACTTTGAACCACGAGATTTTCACATTTGGCACAGCTACACCGCGAAAGTATTATAAGTCCACTAGTAAGATACATGTTTCAACGAATGAATCAAGCGGATTTACGGCATTTGGGCTAATTTCACGGCATTTAGCAACTATACTAATTACTCAGTGAACTTCCCATTAAGTCGAATAACCTCAATAGTGCGGTTTGGTATAGTGTTAAACATATTTTGGATGACGTTTTGCAAGAGCTCGTCCTAAGCATCGAAAATAGTTTTTTTATCGGTGTAAACTTATTGTTCAAGCCAAAACTACTGAACGACCGTAATCACTAACGCACTACGCTTCAAATTCCGGAGCAATGTATTAGCCTATTTATTGGCTTGAAAGCTGGCCGCTTTGAATTTATTCACACATTCTGGATGATATTAAGATCAGGTGAGAGTGCAGGCCAGCGAAGGACTTCAATGTGACGTTGGTCGAACCAGCTTCCGATCATCCTGGCGGTGAGAATCAGGGTGTTATCGTGCTGAATCTGGCCCTCCCGTCGGCTTAAAATGCATTGATTGCTCTTTTAGTATTTCACCGTAGCGCGTCGAATAAACACGACCGTCAAAAAACACAATCGACGACAGCTGCCCAAATCACCACTGAACCGCCACCTGAGTGACGTTTTAACAAAATTCGTTCTTCCTTATGGACATCGTGCGAATAATAATAAAATCTATCTGGTTCATTAAAATTTTACTTTTTCATCCGAAAATACACTGTGTCACTCAGTGGTTCATGACATCGTATTGTGGGCACTCAGTGGTCCATGACATTTTATCGTGGGCGAAGTCAAGACGAGCTTTCATCGGTTAGCGGCCAATCGTTATTTTTTTTTGCCAATGTGGTTCCTGAGGAAGCTTTGCACATTATGCACGTTCGTTTGCACGTCGGCCGCCGCCGCAATGGCCCTCGCCGAGGGCGCAGAGTTCGACGTTTTCTTCAGAAATGCAGCTTGTTTCGTTCCGAAATGGCATTTGGACGCCCGGAACTCTTTTTACGGCGTGATTTTTACCTAAATTAACAAAGTTATTTACTACTTAGGCACAACGCCCCAATTGGGAAATTTCGCGAATAGAAAGGCCGATGTCCTTATAAGCCCTGGTATACGCCTTTTCTTCACTCATGAGGCGCCAGATAAGCCTATGGTTTCAACAAACAAAAAAAATCTGGTAGGAGGTTTGTCTTCGTTTCTGTCGTGCCGTTAAATAAGTCCAAACGTCGGTAATCTGCTTAATTCAGTCGTTAAGACATGCATCTTGCTAGTGACATTCTATTTTTTGCGGTGTAGCTGTGCCAAATGTGGAAATCTCGTAGTTCAAAGTAATCCGAGACCCCAAATGTCAATAGAAGTCTCCGTTGCTACTCTGTGAGCATGTATCACTGTGATATTTACACGATTGGTTATAATAAATGCCTAAAATGTGGCAAACATGGGTGGCCCTATACTTTTTTCAGGGACTGTATATATATATATATATATATATATATAGAGAAATAACCGCGTAGATAAGTGACCGCTTTAAAAAAGAAAAAACATAAAGTAACTTATAGCATATTACCTAAATGTTTTCGTGCTCTCTTTGTATTATGGACGTAGATACGGATATATATATATATATATATATATATATATATAAAGTTTTACGCTCGCGACTTTATAATATATATTGAAAATATTGTGATGATTTATTAATAATTTACAACACGTTTGCACACATGGCAGTGCTCGCCTCCATACATATATAGATATACATGGTTTAGGACTAGTGCTTTAGTCAAAGTTGTCGTTATCTACCGGAATGTCGGCGGTTCGATCCCCAATGGAAGTCGAATTTTCCTTGAGAATACGTTATAAACCATGTCGCCAAACCATGCTGCCGTCACAAGGACTGTTGGGAAAACGAAACCTAGATATCTCTCAATATGTCCGGTTATAAGCAGTCCTAATATAGAAAGATGACATATGTGCTTAGAGAGTTATGAGTTAAATAAAATTATGGCCCATATGTACTTAGATATACATATCGAGCGAACAATAAATCCATTCATAATCATTGTATTTATTCCACTCATATTGAGTATGCACATAACATAGACAATTATACAGATTATACAATTATACAGTCGGCTGCTCGCGGCATGTCATTCGAGCGAGGCAGTGCAATGATCTCTTCGCAAGGGCCAGACAGGAATAAATCCATTCAATGGATGGCCAAAGCAAATCCATCCAAGCATGACTTAACATACTTAAGCATTGCCTACAATTTAAGGTGAGACAGTTATGATACGCTTTGCCTTTTTTTTCAGATAAAGCTGACTGCAAGTATCAATTCTTGAAAGATCAACTGGGCGGAACTGTAGATCTACACAAATGCGGGTGTCGACCGGAATGCACGTAAGCTCTTTCTTCCAGAGTACTAGCTTCCTGTACGTATATAAAATCATAATTCGTATCATGTTTGCCATCACTCCAAATTTCCTTTCGACGATCTAATTGGAAGATAGTGTTGTGTTTGTTCTATGTCAGTGCTCAGTATTACAGGTCAGCTGCGACTTACTCTGCGTGGGCAACTGAAATGGTAGGTGAGCGGCACATCTAACAGGGTATGCAGAGCACCAATGTGCGTAGGCGACACGTTCATATTAAATATATATATATATATATAGTCTCCCAGAATTTATCCATCAAACCTTGGGATTTAGTGCTACTCAGCAAAAAAAAGTAATTTTTGTCCAATAGAACAAGAGGACGGATTTGTGTTCTAAAAAAGGGTAATTGAGCGTGAAATCCAAAATATAAAAAAATTGCAAAGAATTATAGCTATTAAAAATAATCTTTAATGCAAGTGTTTTTTTTCTGTTTAGAGCTGGGGGCTCTTGCAATCGCAGATGTAGTGAAGGTATGTCAGAATAAAAAGCGTAATACATTCACTTTTGGTAATTTTGCTCTCACTCCAAAAGAAGAGATTCCTTGTTCCATTAAAAAATATTGTTTTTCTCGCCGAGTTGTATTAATTTCAACGTTTGTTCAACGAATTCTGGGAAACTCTGAACAATTGTACACATATTGCCTGTACAGCCTTGCAAACCTACAAGTCTTGTTAAAAACAATTACATCGGTCTTTATGCCAGCGCTTGCAGCAATGCTATCTAGATTTTAGAAAAGTTTAAGAGTATAGCTGCATTAAGTGCGATAACGCATTTTAGAACCATAGGGATTCAGCGCGCACACCGCAAATGAGACAGACTGGGAAACTGTAGACTGCTAAAACAATCCCACTTTGCCACAAGAACGAACATTAGCCAACCATCACAAATGGCAAAATAAGCACGCGAAATGCTAAAAACTATAATATAGAATTGAAACTGAATCTTCCTTCTTTTTAATCCCTCTCCCTTCCTTGAATAGATGCATTTATTATTATTATTATTATTATTATTATTATTATTATTATTATTATTATTATTATTATTATTATTATTATTATTATTATTATTATTATTATTATTATTATTATTATTCGGGTAATCTTTTTAGATACCTAACATAATTATTGTATGGATTATGGTCATTGTATTGCAAATAAGATGCCGTATATACCTGCCATGTGGAG